>WOXC01009845.1:112500-535459 GCA_011680675.1 Gymnobelideus leadbeateri | reverse complement strand
TGTGTTTCCACAACATTGAAATTGTTTCTTCCTGGCTGCTTATACTATTTTCTCCTTAATCTGGGGATTCTGGAACCTGGCCATAATATTCCTGGGAGTTTCCTTTTTGGGATCTTTTTCAGGACGTCATCTGTGGATTCTTTCAACCTCTATTTTGCCCTCTGGATCTAAAACATCAGGGCAGTTTTCCTTGAGAATATCTTGAAGGGTGATTTCCAGGTTCTTCTTTGATCATGGCTTTCAGGTAGTCCAATAACTTTTAAATTGTCTCTCCTGGATCTATTTTCCAGGTCAGTGGTTTTTCCCATGAGATATTTCACATTGCCTTCTAATCTTTCATTTGTGTGGATCTGCTTAACAGCATCTTGATTTATCATAAAGTCATTAGCTTCCATTTGCTCCAGTCTAACTCTGAAGGAATGAATCTCCTCAGTGAACTTTTGAGATTCTTTTTCCATCTGGCAAATTCGACTTTTTAAGGCATTCTTCTCCTCATTGCCCTTTTGGGCCTCCTTTGCCATTTGAGTTAGTCTATTTTTTAAGGTGTTGTTTTCTTTAGTCAGGCTGTTGACCCTCATTTCATACTTTTCCTGCATCCTTCTCATTTCTCTTTCCAATTTTTCCTCCACTTCTCTTATTTGATTTTTAAAGTCCTTCTTAAGGTCCTCTATGGCCTGCAACCCACTCATGTTTTCCCCTGTGGCTTTTGGAGCAGGACTTCTGACCTCACAGTCCTTTTCCCGCTCTATGCCCCCCAAATAGGAGTCTAGGGTTGCATTTTTCTGTTTCCTTTGCCTTGGCATGTTGCCACTTCATTACTTGACTTTTGGGCTTGTTGCCACACTATGGCTCTGCTGCCAGACCGGAATTTTCGTCCTGAATGTGTGGGGGACATCTTCCGTTTCTGGAAGCTGGAAACCCCCCCACGACCTCCAGCCCAGATCACAATCCAGATCCAGGGAGGTTAAAGCAAGAGCGATTACCCCCCAAGACTGATTGCTGGATCTCCCTATAGTTCACAGGCCAGGAGCTGGAGCTGCCCCTGAAAACTACAAAATGGTGTGTCTCCTTAGCGGCTTCTAGCCCCCAGGGGAGGAAGCTGACGCATTCCCCAAATACTGGTCGCAAAGTCCATAGGGCACTAACCTCTCACTTTGTCCTAGGCATGTCTATGTTGATAATTCTGGAATCGCCACAGCTGCTGGTGTTCTAGGGTCTCTCCAGCCAGCTGCTGCCCTTGCCGCCCTGGGGCTAAAACCTCGGCTCACGTGGACCTGGGCTCGGCTCGGCTTCCCATGCTGAGCGCTGCTGGCTCCCAGACCGCTGCACTGCTCCTTCCTGCAGGGCTTCTGGGCTGTCCTCAGCGGGAGGCTAGCCCCTCTGTGTCGCTCTGTGGGTGCTGGGGCTCCAGAAATTGTTCAGAGTCCCACTCTACATAGTTTGGAGGGAATCTGGGGGCAGAGTGGCTTGGATGAGCAGTTTCTACTCTGCCATCTTGGCTCTGCCCCCTTTCAAACATTCTTGAGGAAAAAAACAGTTGAATAGAAAATTTGACATTCAGACACAAGAAGCAAGAGATGCTTGAGAAGGTAATCAGGGAAAAGAAATCAAAAGGAACTTATCAAAGTTGAACTATTTACATTTCTACATGGAAAAACAATAACTGTGACTGATGAAACCTCTCTCAGTATGAAAATAATGGAAGAAGGGTATATGGGCATATGAATACATATGTGAATGGGTGTAAATATGTTTACAGCTATACATGGATAGAGGGCACAGGCTGAATTTGGTGGGAAGAGATGATACATAAGGGGTGAAGTTAAGAGGTGAGAGAAGAAAGTGGCAGGAGGAGATGGGGAGAGACAGGGTAGGATAAACTATCTCATGTAGAAGAAGCAAGGGGAAGTGGTTGCAGGGGAGGGGAAGAGCAGGAAGGCAAAAAGGTAAAACCATATTCTCATTGAATTTGGCTCAGGGAGAGAATGACATACATACTAAATGGGATATCTCACCCTGCTGGAGAGTAGGGGGAAGGTGGATGAGAGGGGGGGTGATGGATGGGAGGGCATTCTGGGGGGAGGGGAGGTTGGAAGTACCCACTTTCAAAGAGGGACAGGATCAAAGTAGGGAATGGACCAGGTGGGGGGTGGGATGGGTGGGAGGGAATTATGGGCAGCCTTTTACAATATATCTACTATGGTAATGTTCTGCATAGCTATACATGTACAACACAGACTGAATTACTTATCTTCCCTAAGGGAATTGGTGATAAGGCAGTTAGGGAATGGATCTGAATTTCAAAGTTTTAAAATTAATGTTTCAAATATATATAAATACTATTATTAATACTATTAATACTATTTAATACTATTTTGCATGTAATTGGGAGGTAAGATATTCAGGTATTGGGGCACAGAGATTCACCTTGCCCTAATGGTAAAGTTGAAGGGAGTATGGGAGAAGATATGGGAGAGAGAAGATTGGATGAGGGGATATCTTGTGGGACTGCTATTCTGGGGAGGTGGGTGAAAATGGGGAAAAATTGTAACTCAAAATCTGGTGGAAATGAATGGTGTAAACCAGAAGTTAATAAAGCATTTGTTTAAAAAAAAAAGGATTCTATCAAGACTACAAGTCTTCAAGGAAAAACTGGGATTTTTGCTCAGGCACAAGTTGGCCTAGATGGCTATTGAGGCTCAATCCAATTATAAGATTTCTTCGAAGTCTATTAAGAGATCATTATATATAGATATAGATAGATAGATAAATGTACATATATACATATGTATGTATGCATGTGTGTGTATACACTACAATTCAACACCATAATTCAACGTGAGTAAGATTATAAGCAGACAGGGGAAGAAAATTTTGAGTTGAGCAAATATCTATAGCTAAAGATACTATAGAACACTTGATAGGGAACATAGCACCTAAGCTTGGATTTTAAGGACAGGAAGTATTTTGGGATGTTGCAGTGAAAACCAAAGGAAATCATTTAAGTCAGGCAGGAAGGAACACAAATATCCAGACAGGGGTATTTGGAGAGGTAATAATGAAATAGGAATTTAAGTGGTGCACTTTAGAAGAAACATAAAAATTCTACATAAGAAATACTATGAAATGAAGTTTTAAGGCAAGCTGGAGTCAGATTATAAAGAATCTTGAATGTAAGAAATTTACATTCTATCCTGTGGACAATGAGGAGCCACAGATAGCTTCTGAGCTAGGTAGTAATATGATCTGTGTATTAGGAAGATGTATTCAGCACTTCTATAAAAGAAAAAGATGAGTAGATGGGAAGAGCTACAAGAGATTTATTCCAATGACCCTGCGAGGTAGAAATGAAGATTTGTCTCATCATGTCAGGGATAGGTGTGGCAAGAAGGAGGGTAGATGTTTTGCACACATTGCTAAAGTACACGTGGCAAATGATTTTATATATGCCCTGAGAGCTGATGATAGATAGATAGATAGATAGATAGATAGATAGATAGATAGATAGAACATTTTAAAGTGCTACTATGACTGGTGCCAGGCATCATTTTAAATGTTGTAAATAAAAACATAAGGAAAAAGAAAGACACTTCTTATCTTTAAGGAATTTAGATTCTATTGAAAGGAGAGAAGACAACATATAAAAGAAAGCTGAAAAGCAAGGAGGTAGGGATGGAGATGGGGAGGTACTCAGGAGAAGTAATCTGGGGAGTCATGGACTGAGTTGGGCTTGACGTGGGTGGAGAGGAGTATAAAATATGAATCTAAGGTTTTAAGCTTGGGTGACTAGGAAGATGATGGTATTGTTTATAAAAATAGGGAAGTTAACAAGAGGGACAAGTTGGGACAAAAGATGGTTTCGGTTTGGACATTCAAGGGGAGAGTTCAAGCAAGAACTTGGTACTATGTGATTAGAAACATGGACACCAAAGGAGCAACTGAAGAGGAAAAGAGAAAAGGGACAAAGACAGAACTTTTGGTGACATTCTTAAGAGAAGGAAAAAGCAGGAAAAGAAAGCAAGAAGGAACAATCAAAGAGATAAGGGATAAGAAGGAGATGGCAATGTTGTGGAACCTTAGTAAGGACAGAGTATCTAGATGGAGGCAGTCTCAGGATGGAAATACTACTGGACTTAGAGTCATGATACTTGGATAGCATCCCTACTTTTACACTTACTGTGTGACCATGAACAATTTCAGAAACCTCCTTGAGTCTCTGTTTCTAAAACTGGAAAATGGGAATAATGACATTGTTACTCCATATCTCACAAAGAGTTAATAGTTCTTTGTAAACTTTAAAAGGGTTATAGAAATGTGAGCTGTTACTAAGCATGGAGTCTTCAGAGGTATCCAATACTATATAAAGGTCAAGGAGGATGAGGACTGAGAAAACATCTTTAGATCTAATAATTGGTGACCTTGGAAAAAGCAGTTTTAGTAAAATGATGTGGCTGATGGTGGAAACCAGATTGTCTGGTGTTGGGGAGTGACTTTCCCTAAAGGAAAGAGTGTAGCTTTAAAGGAGAGAAGAGATATATGCCTGCCAAGATGAAAAGAAAGTTGGTATTTATTTATTTGTTTGTTGGATTGGTTAGACCTGTGCATATTTGTAGGTAGAGAAAAAGGAGTTTGCTGGTAGGGGTGAATTGAAATAGAGAAGATGAAGATGAAAAATTGGGGAAAGGATCCCTTTTCAATATGGCATAATGGAAAATGGGCCAGGGGCCAAGAGAGACCTGGGTTCAAATACTTTCTCTGATACTCATTAGATCTAAATCTATGAATCTGAATCACTTTTCGGCCCAGGAGAGCATTGCTGATGGGCAACGTACTGGAGAGTGACGGGCCTATAGCTAATGTTGCTCACACAGTTTAGAATATGATATTGTTATTCTTTGTTTGGTGGAAATGTGCATTATCTAGCTTTGGGAATCAACTTCAGAGGGTCAAGTACTGTTTCTATGTTCTCTGAGCCACTGATGAGCCTTGGGGAGCATTTCTTGGTCTAGGTATGTCCTTGGGGCCACAGGAGCTTAGTCAAAGAGTTCAGTCAAAATCTCTCAAACACTACAGAAATCCATCTAGGAGGAGAAATGACTCCAAACTCAGCTGCCTAGCACATTAGTAATCAATCAATCCATCAACAAGAATATATTAAGTGTCCGATATGGGTCAGGCTCTATCCTAGTCTCTGGGGATACAGCTACAATGAAATTTATTCACAGGGAGCTTCCATTTGAACAGGAGAGAGACAGCACTATTGGAGAGGTCATTGCTAAAACAACTTTGGTCTCACACTTTTCCTGGTCAATATAACTACCCCAGGCTCTGTAGAGCTCACCTGTATTAACTAATGCTGCAGTCCCCTTCTCATTCTGTCTCTGTGTGTATACACACATAGAGTTATTTGTGTGTGCATGAACACATATACACATATCTACTTGTGCATTTATATACATATATACACATACATTATTATATACATGTATACTATATATAGTATTTGTATAATCATTCAACTATTTTTGTTTCTTAGTATGGGCATGAGGTGGTACAGTAGATAAGAGCACCGGCCTTGGAACCAGGAAGGCTCATCTTCATGAGTTCAAATCTGGTTTCAGACACTTACTAGTTGTGTGATACTGGGCAAGTCACTTAACCCTGTTACTTCAATTTCCTCATCTGTAAAATGAGCTGAAGAAGGAAATGGCAAACCAGTCCAGTATATTTGTCAAGAAAACCCCAAAATGGGGTCATGAAAACTTAGACATGACTAAAGCATGACCCAATAAAATGTATTAGTATTTATTATCTTTAAATGTGATATATGTGTATATATACATATATGTGTATATATGTAGTATATGTGTATATATGTAGTATATATGTGTATATATATATAGTCTATATGTGTGTATATATATATATATACACACATATAGACTATATATACACATAAACTATATATACAGGTAGGTATTTATATATAATTATACATAGTTTTATTATATGTATGGATAAATGTATTTATGTGTGTATGTATATATTTATATTTAAATAGGCATCTTGAAAGGGAGGTTACTCCATTTGAAGGGAAAATGAAAGGCTTCTTTCTCTTAGGAGGTGCTACTTGAGCAACATCTGGAAGGAAGAGAGGCCTTCTATGGGGCAGAGATGAGAAAGGCCTACATCCCAGGCATGCGGAATGGTTAGTGACAAGCCCCAGCAGTGGGACATGGAATACCATGTGTGAAGAACAGAGAGATGGCCAACTTGGCCATCTGGACTGGGAGAGAGAGACAGAGAGAGACAGATGGGGAGAGGGCAGGAGGGGAAGGAAGAGAGGGAGAAAGAGAGGGAGAGAGGGAGGGAAGGAGAATAAGAAAGAGAGGAAGGGAGAAAGAGAGAGAGGTAAAATGACGCTGAAAAGATAGGTTGCAGGGCAAGATTGTGATGGACTTTAAAAGCTGAAAAGAGAAGTTACTATTTTATTCTAGAGGCAATGGAATGTCATGGGAGTTGATTAAGGAGGGGAGAGACTTGGTCAGATCAGCACCTCATCACATGTGGCAAGTACTTGGTAAACTTAAAAGTCTGTATGTTGATCCATATCAGTTGCACCTAAGAGCATCTTGAGCAGCTCTTTCATCAGGAAGATGAAGCACAAAAGAGAGCATAAGCCCTGACAAATCAGGCCAAAGCTCTGGAAAGGTAAAGGTTAGGCCCTAATCTATCCCATAGTATTCTACAGACTAGTTCAGGACTGCTGTTGAATTTGTCTGGCATGATTGCTGGTGTGAGACGGCTTAGATCTCTACATTACATTAGAGGCTTATAAAACTATAACTAGGCTTGTGTAGAGGATCATATGCACACACATGCACGTACACACACACACACACACACACAAACCCAAATCTGGGGGGAGGGGGATTCTACCACCTGATCATTGCCATGGAGGGAGTATCTTCAGTCAGTTTCGGAAGTGATCTGTCTTTACATTGATCTTGGCTGTGCCCTGCTTTCACTTAATAGACTGGCAGAAGCATTATATTTTGAGCCAGAATATTTGGGATTGAACCCCCTCTCTGTCACTTACTATCTTTATGACTTTGAGCAAACTCTCTCTCTTTCTCTCAGCCGTGGTCCCCTCATTTGTAAAATCAAGAGATGGACTAAATGAGCCCTATGGTCCCTTTCAGCTTTAAAAACTCTGTGAACCTATGAATCAGAATCATGAAAATTAAGTAGAGCATCTATGGTGGATAGCATGAATGAAGAAGAACAAGATGGCAGAACTTCTGAGCTTTTAGTATGTTGTATAGCTCACTATTCAAAATCTTGAAGTTACAGGAACTCAGAGAATGGTTTGCTCAAAGAAGACTCACAGCCTTCATAGCATGATAAATATAGAGCTGGAAAAGGACCTTAAAGATCATTGAGTCCAATCCCCTCATTTTACAGATGAGGAAACTGAGGCCAAAGAGATTCTGTAATGTGCCCAAGGTCACCCTGGCTGCAAGTTTCAGCATTCTGGAACTCAGGTCAACAAAGAAGACCTATGCTTCTGGGAAATTCAGAGCTATATGCCGATTCCAAGCATGGGATGTCTTTTGGATATACTTAATCCCTTACCTTCTCTTAGTGGAGCGGTGGGACTAGCAACTTGAGTGAGCTCAAAGGAAGGTATAGTAGAGGAGAAAGATGAATAGATTTGGAGTGCAAAGTTATGCCTTCAAAACCCTCCACTGCCTCCTACTACAAGAGTGATGACCTCTCTGAACATCAGTTTCTTCATCCATAAAAAGAGGAAGTTGGATGGACAAGATGGCTTTTGAGGTCCCTTCCAATCTTAAATCAAGGGTCCAGTAGACATCATAGCCCTTATCTATTACCACCAAGGTCTCAGCTATATGAGCTCCTGAGCCTTCAGGTGTGCCAAAGGACTCAGAAGGGAGGAGACAAGTACTTGTTCCTTTTCCTAGGTATCTTTAGGATGTGTCTAATGTTAATACTACCTGTTCTGGGGAATCCAAACACCAGCTTTGTTTTATTTTTATTTTGTTTTATTTTCATGTATCCATTACCCAAATTAAATCCCTTGCTACTTCTTCCAGGCCCTCATGTATGGAATGACCAGTTGTGGAAGGTGTATCTTTGCCCCTTCATGGATGCCATCATGCTCAGCCATCACAGAACCCTGAAGGATGGCAGTCCCAATCAACTACTTCTTCCCCAGTTCTATGGTGAGCAAACTTGGAGCTCCTGCTTCCCTTTTGTTTATGATTTAGTCATGGGGACACAAAGGCAACTTCCCTCCAAAAAAAAACCTTTACTACTAATACCTTTCTCCATATTTCAACCTTATGCATTACAGATCTTTTGTTAACAAACCCCCTTTCACCCTTGATCCTTCACCCCATTTTTTGTCTGACTTCTTGTGATAACCCTCTCCATCACTGGGCACTTCTTCCTTCTTGTCCCCTAATACTCTGGGCCTGGAGGAAGTGAAATCCTATTCCTTCTTCCTCATTCACACTTCCAGATTCATCTCCATGACTTTGCAGAGGGTCAACAGATTTAGAGTGCAAGGGACCCTTGAATTCACTTAACCCAACCTTACTCCTTTTACAAATGAGGGACTGAGGCAGCCAAGAGAGGTTAAGCAACTTTTCCAGGATCATATAGTCAGTAATTGTCTGAATCAAGATTTAAATCCAAGTTTCCCTGCCTCTAAGCTTAGCACTGCCATCCACTATGTCATGCATATTTCCCCTGAAGCTGCCCCATTTCCTTCCACCCCTCCCTTCTCATCTCTAGCTGTTAGAATCTCTGTTTTCCTCAAAGCTCAGCCCAAATGCTACCACCCATATGAAACCTTTCTTAATCTCCCAAATTGATGATGCCTCCCCCTAAATTACCTTCTATGTATTAGATCTATATCAATCTACTTCATATATGTGTAGTCTCCTTGATGGAATTAAATGATTTGGAGCTAGGGATAATTTCATTTTTGCTTTTGTGTCCACAATACCCACCACAGTTCTGTACATAGAAAAGGCACTTAATAAATGCTTTTTTATTGGTAGATTCATTTTCCATTATTATTTAATGACTAATCATGTTTTGAATTTTATTGCATATAACTGTCATTTTGTCCAGATCCTTGCAAAAAATCTCATGTTAGCCTCCAAGTCAGTGTCACTCTCCCTCATTTCTCAAGAAGCTCAACATGTGACTCACAGTCTTCACCTCAACTCTAGTCCCTACCCTTAGAGGGTACTTTAACATACACTATGATACCCCCTGAAACAGTCTTGTCTCCCCGCTTATCAATCTTTTCAGCTCCCAAAATCTACAGGTTCCCTTGAACTCAGACATCAACATGGATGGTCACATCTTAGATTTACCCATTACACTAAACCTTCTTCCTGCTTTTAAACTTTGAAATCTCTGTCTCTCTCTGTCTCTCTCTGTCTCTGTCTCTCTCTGTCTCTGTCTCTCTCTCTGTCTCAGTGTCTCTGTCTCTTTCTCTCTATCTCTCTGACTTCTTTCTGTCTTTCTGTCTCTGTCTCTCTCTGTGTGCAATAGCAAGTGCCTTATCACACACAGGATGGCCTGCTAGCACAGGTTCTTTGATCTGCTTTTAAATGAAAGACTGCTCAAAAATAGGTTAACAATCCTACTTTTAATTACATTCACTAGTTCAGGGGAAAGGTCAGCACCTTGAACATGGAGAAAATAGAAGCAGAGAAAAGAGCATAAAGACCAAAAACAGGGCTCCAACTGTCTGAGTAAAACAATATTGCTATACACTTTACATACATCACTGAATTGAGAAAGCACAGACAACATCTGGTAGTCAGGGGGCTCTGAACACATGGCTACTCAGTCTTTTCCAGGAAGTCAAAATATCCTTTTCCTGAGCAAATCCCCAAAGCAAAATACTGACCTCCCAGGATATATAACAAAGACTTGGCATTTGATTGGCTGGGTGGCTAGGAGTTGAAAAGCCTTGTGCCTCAGCACTTAATTGGAAACTCCCTGAGCCTGATTAGCTCTGGGCCAGGGCTCTATGTGCCTATTAATGGACAGGGAAGATCTTCAAATTCCCTTAACATATCTCTCTCTTCTCTTCTCCCTCCCTCCCCCCCCTCCTCTCTCTCTCTCTCTCTCTCTCTCTCTCTCTCTCTCTCTCTCTCTCTCTCTCTCTCTCTCTCTCTCTCCCCTGCTCCTCAAACATTCCCTCTCCCCATCTCTCATCTTCAATCTCATCTTAACTTCTCCTTTGCTACCTACCAGCCTGTCCAGGTATCCCTTGCTCTTAAAAAAGAACAACAACAACAAAAGAAAGCCTTTCTTTGGCTGTGATATTTCCTCCCCTGTTTTTATTCTGTTTTACCTTTCTATAGTTTCTGGGTGTTGTTGAATGCCCTATTTTCCTAGAAGCTCTTTCCTTCTGTGGCTTTTGTGTTACTGTTCCCTCTTCGTTCTTTTTCTTCAACAGCTCCTTCTCAGTCTCCTTTGCTGGAACATCATCCATCTCCCACCCAGAAAGTATAATATCCCCTAGGGCTTTCCCATAGACTATTTACCAAGCCTGGAATGCTCTCACTCCTCTTCTCTACCTCTACCTCTACCTTAAAGGCTCAGATCACTTTCTTCCTCCTAAGTGTTCTCATCAACTCCGTCCTCAAATTAGCTGAAACCTACTTAACTGTGTATGAGTTATATTCCCCCAGTATAATAAAGTTCTTTGAAGGCAGAAACTGTCTTGTCTTTTTTTTTTATCCACAGTGCCTTGCACATAGTAGACACTGAATAACTATGTTGAATTGATTTGAATTGGAAGGATCATTGTTGTGAAGTTCATATTGCCTGTGTCCCATTCCCAGACCTGCCACTCACTAACTAATCACTTCTCCACCCCAGGGCCTCCATTTCCTCATCTCTAATGTGGTGATAATAATATTTGCTTGTTTGCTTCACAAGATTGTGCTGTGATGAGTTAAAGAAGGTGAAAATTCTTGTTAATCATAGAATGCCATAGAAATATTAAAGATTTTTATTACTCTTTCTACTATTTCAGTGTTAATAGCATACAATACAATTTTAAGGTCTATTCTGTAGATATAGAGACTACCCCAGTCACACCTCTCCCCACTACTGTTACCTCTGTCTCAGCCCTTAAGCAAGACCAAAAATTGAAACACGTTATGTTCTAGGATATTGAGATTTAAAAATAACTGTCTTCACAACTGCCCTTGAGACAGTATTATTTTAATTTGTCCCATTTTAAAGATAAGGACACAAAAGACCAGAGAGGTAGAATTCTTTGTTCAGCATCACTGAGCTAGTATCAGAAGTAGTATTTGAGCCCAGGTCTCCTGATTCCAAATCCTGGCATCTTTCCCCTGTACCATAGCACACAGCTTAATCTAGTCTCCCTGGAAGAAGCTCACCTATATGCAAATAATTCCTCATGTTTTCTGTGTCCTGAATATTGATTATGAAAATCAATTGCAACAATTTGTAAGAAAGCTGGTATTTGGGGGGATAAAAAAATCCCTCTCTTTAAAATATTTTCAATTTGAATCAAATTTAATGGTGCATTTTAAAAGGCTGTTTTGCTGTTCACACCCCATTCCTGTGTGCCATCCTTGCAGTGGCAGGAAGGGATTATATGAAAGACTGTTCTTTTCATCATGCTGGGGTGTTGACTGCTGTAAGCACATCTCAAACTATTTACTCTATCAAAAGGGCATTCTTAATCAAGCTGGGCTGGCCCTAGCTTCTTACCATCTCCAACTGTCTCACAGGTTGGCCTCATTCCTCAGAGGTTAGGATGTGACCTTGTTCAGAATCATCTGTTCTTTTTCCTTCTGGATGACTGCATTATTTACTTGTGGGTGTTGTTTCTGCATCTGTGTGTGTGTATATTTGTATGCTTATATGTATGTATGCATATATATATATATTTTTTTTTTTTGCAATTACTATTTTTTATTTCTAAGGAAATTGAATAACTGAGTCATCTTTGACTCATTTCTCTCTCTCAGTTCCCATAGCCAACAATTTATCAAGATCTAACAATTCTACCTGAATAATGCTTCTTACATGCTTTCAACTTCTACTGGCACCTTGGGTCCCTGCTACTTTTTTACCTGGACCACTGTAAAAATCTCTAAAGTGGGCTCCTTGCCATCAGTCCCTCTCCTTTCTAATCTATCATGCTGCCAAGATAGCCTTCCCATGTGCAAATCTGATTCATCACTCCCTGCTCAAATTTTGAGGACAGAAGAAAGTAGAGAAAGGGGAATACATATTTTATATCACTTACTATGTGACAGGTACTGTGCTAAGCGTTTTACAAATATCATCTTATTTTATCCTCACAACAACCCTAAGAGGTTATTACCCCCATTTTATGATTGGGGAAACTGAGGCAAAGAGAGATTGAATGACTTCACCTGGATCACACAACTAGTAAGTGTCTGAGGCCAGATTTAAACTCAGGGTTTTCAGACTTCAGACCCAGGACTCTATTCATTGTGCTACCTCGCTGCCTCAGGATTCCCTGGAGCTGATAGGATAAAATGTTAACTCCTTAAAATGACATTTCAAGGGCCTCCAGAATCTGGCTACAACTTTCCTTTCTAGGCTTATTTCATATTTCACACATACTCTTCCATCAGGCAAAACTTCATCCTGATGTCTCCACCTTCATACAGGTCATGCTCACCCCAGTGCTGGAAGGTACTTCTTCCTCATTTCTCCCTGTTGAAATATTATATCTCTGTCAAGGCTCAATCAATCAATGAATATGCATTTATTAGTTCCTTCTATGTGCCAAGTACTGTGCTATGTGCTGGGGGATACAAAAAGAGGCAAAAATGAATGAATGAATGAATGAATAGGTGAACGAATGAACGAACAAATGAATGAATGAAAGTAAAACAAAATAGTCCTGCCCTCAAGGAGTTTACAATCAACTGGGGAAAACAGCAGATAACAGGTAAACCAATATATACAGAACAAGCTATACACAGGATAAATAAGAAATTATTGAAAAAAGGAAAACTGCTTAGATCAGGTGTCACTTCTCCTACAAAGCTTTCCTTGACCCCTTAATCCCCAAATTTTCTTATGACATTTTGTCTGGGTTTTTCCTTTTCATTTATCACATTAGATAAGAAAGAAAGTGCCATTATTAAGTATCTAGGTTCCAGGCAGTGCTGCTAGGTGGTGCAGTGGCTAGAGTGCAGAGCTTGGAATTAGTAAGACTCATCTTCTTGAGTTTGAATCTGGCCTCAAACACTTACTATCTGTGTGACCCTGGACAAGTGACTTAATCCTGTTTGTCTCAGTTTTCTCATCTGTAAAATGAACTGGAGAAGGAAATGGCAAACTGCTCCAGAACCCCCAAGTGGGGACACGAAGAGTCAGACTATGATTGAAATGACTGAACAACGAAAAGAGCCAGGCACTGTGCGCTTTACAAATACATTTAAGCCTTACAACAGCCCTGGGAGGTCTGTGTTGCTATTATCCCCATTTTTCAAACAAGGAAAATAAGGCAAATAGAGATAAAATGATTTGCTCAGAGTCATGTGGCTTCTAAGTGTCTGAAGATGGATTTGAATTCAGATCTTCCTGACTACCGGTCCAATGTTCTATTCGCTGTATCACTTAGTTGCTTCTATATTTCACATTTGCTGATTACATGCATTTCATATTCCCCCCTAGCATACTGCAAGCACCTTAAAAAGTAGACTTTACCATTTTGTTTTCACCTTTGTTATCTGCATTGGATGACAAGCTCCTTGAGGGCAGGAGCTATTTTTTGCCTTTCTTTGTAACTCTAGTGCTTAGCACAGTGCCTGGGGGAAAAAATTAGCACTTAATACTGTTTAGTGAATGACTGACAGAAAGACTGCAACACCTAGCACATTGTCTTGCATAGTAATAATGTTTATTATTATTATATTTTCTTGAATTAAATAATAATTGAGGCTGAACATGAGATATGGCCTGAAAGGAGTGGTACCAATTCTAGGGACATCCTGTTCCTTACACCAGCATGAAATGAAAATCAGTAACACTGTTTTTAAGCACAAGTATGCCAGAAACAGTTTTTATTATTTTAATATTATTCCAAATTTCAAGCATTTGTAGCTTAGAGAAATACCTAAACTGACAGATTTCTCCCCCTCCTCTGCCCTGGTGCCCTTGGACTTCTCTCTGCCCCAAGACAATTTGAGATAACATTTATAGGGATTTTGAACAAAGGAAATGGCATAATATGTGAAAATACAATTTGGGTTTAACTTTCTACTTCATCAAATAGAAGAATAGTGTCTACTCAGTTCCTTCCTTAAACATTCCCCTAATGGAATGAATGGGTTTTCTCCCTATGATCAATATCTCAGTCCTCTCTGAATAGAAGAGGGAGGGTCAGAGCACAATTTCTTCCTCTTATTCAGTTTCTCTAGAAATAATAAGAAATAAATATGCCTCTAGTTTTAAGAGAGTTTTAATATGCTTCTAAATTATGTACTGCTAACATCCATTTGTTCATTCATCCATTCAAACATTTCTGAATTGTCTCCTTCTGTGTCTGGCACTGTGCTAGGCATGAGGGATACACGGGGGGGAAACAACCAAACAAATAAAAAATTAAACAGTTTCTGCTTTCAAAGTGCTGAATTTCTTTTGGGGGTTAGGAGAGGGAAGGACATTTCTGTTTATAAGACCATGAACCTAGTCTGTGCCCAGATCCTTTGTTGCTTGTGCTATGGTAATAATTTCCTATTTGGCCTTGCCTCCCTCAGTCATTCCTACTCTTTAATCCATCCTCCACAGGCACTTAGTTAATGTTCGTAAAGCACTATTCTGAACATGTCAGTCCTCTGCTCAAGAACCTTCAGTGGTTCCCATTTGCTTCTAGGATAAAGTATAAACCCCTTTGCTCCCCAACAAAGTACACAGACTTGGCTGTGGTTCCAGAGCTAATCCACACACTAAGAAATGATATATTTTCCAGGAAACATTGAAGCCCATATTAAAAAGAAAAGAAAATTTAGTCTCCAATTTCTGTCATCTTATATCTAAGAATGCTTATTTGAATTAAATCAGGTAGTCAGTCAGTAAGACTCTATTAAACACCTACTACAGAGGCACTGTGCTAAGCTCTAAGAATACAAAGAATGCCAAAAGGCAGCCTTTGCCCTCAAGGAGCTTGCAGTCTACTGGGGGAGACAAAATACAAGTGATTATGATCAAGCTCTGTAATGTATTAGGAAGCAAGACATCTTCCCTGTGAACCACAGTCATACAGTCTCCTCTGTTGAGAAATTCACTGCACCTTATTATGTGAAAGGTAAGTGAATTCTTCAAGTTGAAAGCTCCCCGGGTGGGAACTCCATGAAGCAATGCAGATCACAATCTATCTGTATCTGGGAGATAAGACCAAAGACTTACCTGAGATATAGAATGCCCAGGCTCACCAAGTATCCTATGTGGACCCAGCTCTTCCTGATTCTAAGTCTAGCACTCAGTCTACTTGCTGCACTGCCTCTTCTCATCACCAGAACATACCAACCAAATCCTGAAATGTATTACTTGGGAACCTCATCTCAGTAACTAGCCATTGATACCAAGAGACAGATACTCCAGAGTGCAGAGGAAGAAATCACTCAATGGAAATAAGGGTCCCTTTCCTAAAAGTCAGATTTAATTTTCCAGAGTTATTGGATCACAAAACGTTGGACCTGGGAGTCACTTTAGAACACAGAACACAGAACATTATAGCATGGAAGTGCCTTAGAAGATAGAAAATCAACTGAAACAGACATCAGAACTTCCAATTTGTTTTTGTTTTTAATTTGGAGAGACCTTCAAACATGGAATATTAGGACCTATAACACAAAGGGTTAGAACCTTGTTCTAATAGACAATTTGCCAGGCAAGATACATCATGTATATAAATAAGAAAAAATATACAAGATTAAATATGACAGAGTATATAGAGTGATTCAGACAAAGTACTCTAGGAAAATTGTAGAAGAGAGAGTTCATTTTCAGCTGGATGGAATGGGGGGGGGGCGGTTAGGGTTTAAATGGTCTCATGGTCATGTGTCCATTTAGTGACAGAGCAGGAGCCCAAATCCTGTTTTACAGACTCCAAGGCCAAATTAGATAATGGATAAACAAGGTATGGATACATGAGCACACTGAAGCCCTGAGAAGGAAAGTAAAAACTCCTGAACCACTTGTATGATAAAATAGAGCCACTTGAATGCCCTCCTCAAAAAAAAAGAAAAATCCACCATATCCTAAAGGGCCAAATTTACTCACAGGGAGCAGCTTATGCAACAGGACAATCTGACTCATTCATGGTGAACAGTTAATACATCATGTACAGAGTGGGTGGTTTCTGGCCACATTTCTGGTGCCCTCGTCTGGAATTCCTGCCATCCTCAAACAATTTTTTCTCCACATGACTCTGCCTCCCCCTCCTCTCCTCAGGCAATGGAGAGGGATCTGCAGTGTGTGCAGACCACTGCTCTGGCATGCCTTGTCTCCACAGGCCTCCCTGACTGTCACCCCGAGCTATTCGAGAGCTGCTTTTGGATGTCAGAAAGGCAGATTCTCTGATGGGCATCCTGCTCTCCTCCAACCCTGAGAATGTATGACTTTGAATAAGAAATCTCAGCAAGAACAGCAGGTCTTCTCAGTGAAGGACAATTTTCAGCTAAGTATATCCTATTTAAGGCACTAAAAACAGAAGTCAAGCAAATGCAGAGGGAGATATATATGCATATATGTGTATATACATATGTATGTGTATATATATATTGCATATATATGTATGTGTGTATAGAGATAGATAGAGATAAATAGATTGATACATAGATAGATAATACGAAAACTAGCCACTGCAAGAGTTCCTCTAAATAGCTCACCAGCTGATGGACTTTCTATCCACAGGCTATTCTTGTATCCATAGGGGCGGGAGCAGGGTTGGGGAGGAGGAAGATGGGGGTCCCAAAGGGCTTAGCCAGTTTGATTTATCTCATTGATTTTCATTAGGCATCAGTTTGATACTTGGCGTTATAAGGTTAATTTTAGATGATTAACTCCTCCATATTGGGATATTTGATTTAGTTTGCCTTTCAAACACTTTCTACCCATTGATTTTCAATAGTGTGCTTTTAGCAACACAGCCAAGAGCCATTTCAATGAGGACTGGCTGAGCAGAAAATAGTCACCAAATGTGGAGAAGCTCCTGAGCCACTTCAGTGGTATCCACCGGGTCTCCAGACATCTCTTCTCTTATATGCTATGCTAGGGTATCAGATATAGAACCCAAATTCCAGCAATGGTGTGGTAAAAGATCACTGGACTTGGAATCTGGAGAACTGTGATCTAGTCCCTGTTTTAATGCTAAATTGATAAATGACCACGACACCACTTAAAACCTCCCCTCTTCTATCCAGCTGAAAGTGAGATCTCCCCTTTTCAAACTTTCCCAGAGTACTCGATATGGATTTCTCCATAGCCACTATCATATTTTAATGCTGTGTATTTTTCTTATTTGCATACATGATGCATCTAGTCTGGTAGATTGTAAACTCCTTGAGGAAGAGACTGTCATTTTTTAATCTTTGTTGTCCTGGTATCAAGGAGTGAAATTTGAATTTAGTGGGTGTTTGATAAAAGCTTGTTTGCACCTTAGTTGAATTTGTCCTTATTTTCTATGTTAGCAATCTGTGAGAGGTAGAGAAATTTAGCTGAAGATGTACACAGGAGATGAGATTCAGGGGTGCCACCCATGCCTTATCTAAGGGATCACAATCACTTAGTATTTGAGTTAGCCTTACACAGCCTTCAGTGCTGGTGGACGCTCCCTCTCTTCCCTTCCACCTTCATTAACTACCTTTGTACAATTTATAGTGTCTTATGTTTGAAAGTGGTTTGAGAAGGTCAGTATATCTGAGTGGGTCAACTTAGTGGCATTTTTCCAGAGTCAGACTGAAAGAAAGAAACAAACCCTTTGAGACTGTGCCATGGGCTTGTTTGAGAGATAGTTGGTCTTCTCTTATATATGCTGTAATGCCCAATTGGGAGAATTTTTTTTTACAGGTATGAGTTAGACAAATGACACAACTCAGTTTTCATTCTAAAATTCTTGGATTTTGCACCTGAGCTCAATCTCCCATCACTGTAGAAATTTCAGGAATGGGCATGTTTGTGAAAGCTTTGGTCAGATGAGCCAGAGTTGGTAAAGTAAATATCTCAGAAACCAGGCAGAGACTAGGGGTCAATCAATCAATCAACAAGCATTTTCAAGTGATTTACTACCTGCTAAGCATTATTCCAGGTGGTGGGTATTAAGTAAATAAGTGAGGAAGTAAGATACTTAAAGAGTATACATTTTACTGGAGTAGATGTTCTTAACTTCTGGTGAATGAACATTTAAAAAATATTTTGATAATGATCTCATTTCTTTTGTAATCCAGTATATTTGACTTTGTGCATTCAAAATTATTCTATGTCCTTTAGGATAAGATATTGATTCCTCTGCCATGTGATGCCTTTCATAATTCAGCTCAAAATTATTATTCCACATTTATTGCACATTAGTCCCACACACACACTATGCTCTAGTCAAGTTAAGCTCCTTATTAATTTTTTATGTATAACATTCCATCTTTCATCCCTGTGTCTTAGCTAAGGATGTCCTCCAATACCTATGATGCTTTCTCTCCTCACTTCTGACTTAGAATCCCTAGCTCCCTTGAAAGCTCAGCTCAGGTCCCACATCCCACATAAGGCCTTTTATGATCCAAGAAAGGAAGAAATAGTAAAAATATTTGGCCTCAAATAACTCTATAGCCATGCCCAAAATTAAACAGACAAGTATTAGAGGTCCTAAAACAAGGAAGTAAATTTGTCTTTGCTTGTATCACTTAGACTTATAGGGATGAAGCCTTTCTTATTAGAACATGGCTCTAGATGGGTATACTGTTAAACACAACATGATAGGGGTAGAGCCAAGGTGGTGGAGAAGCAAAAAGAAGTATAGTTCAGTTCCTCAATACATTTGCTCCATAAAATCTAGAAAATGTACCAGACCAAGTACTGATTGCTAAATCCAAGAAAAGTCACAGCACATCATTCTCCAGTCCAGGTTGGCTGTGGAGACAGAGAGGTCTATCAACAGTGGTTGATGGTTTTGGCCAGAAGCACACCATGTGAAGCATTCTAGTACCCAGGGACATAAGGAGGATGAGACTGCAGACTGAAGCAACATGAGGTCCCAGATCCATAATAGGGAGCTATAATCTTGGGCAGGATACAGAAACAGGTATGATCTGGCAACCCATCATATCCAGGGAAGACTAAAAAGGGAACCTGAAGCTAAATAGTGGTGCTCCAGGGTAGAGAGTAATGGTGGACCGTAATCTGTGTACTGAGTAAGGAAATAATTCAGAAGCAAAGAGTAATGGTGTATCTCTGGCCCTAAGAATGTATATTCTAGTCTGAAACCTACAGTAGAAAAACAAGGACAGAAATCCCAACCAAAGCGGAACTTGCAATTATGTCACTCTGATCTTACAGAATTTCTCAGTCAGCTAATAGAAGCTGGGACCAAAAATATTCAATTGGAACATTCAACCAGGGAAATGCCTATAGTAGTGTGGTTCAGGCCCAAACCTGAATCAGGAACTTGATGACCTCAGACCACAAAGGAAGTGATCAGACTTTATCCTAGATCACATTACTTTGGAAGCACTAAAATCTTGCAGATTCACATCTCAAGATGTTCCTGGGATCCTAGAATATTATAACAGTCAATATCTCAAGAAAGTAGAGAAAGGACATGAGATGACAAAGGCAAAGCCTAAATCCCCCCAGAAGTTCACAAAACTTGCCACTAACAAGCAAAAAATAATACAGTTATAAAGGCTCAAGACAACTTGGAAGAAGAAAGAAACTCCAAAAGAGCTAAGGCAATACCTGAAAGACAAATACAGACTGTGCACAAATCAAACTAGAATTCCTAGAAAAGATGAAGAAAGAGCTTAAATTTTAAAAGCTAAAAATAATTCATGGGGGGGCAGAGCCAAGATGGCAGAGTAGAAACAGCATTTCCAATGTGCTCTGCCCCACACAAATTTCAAACAATGTGAAAGGGGACTCCAAACAACTTCTGGAGCCACAGCACCCACAGAACTGCACAGAGAAGCTAACCTCCTGCTGAGGACAGCCCAGCAGCGCTGCAGAGAGTGGCCAGTGCAGCGCTCTGAGAGCAGGCAGCACAGCGCTCTAAGAGCAGGCAGCACAGCGTGCTGGGAACCAACAGCGCAGCACTCAGAGCCGAGCCCAGGTCCGTGGTTTTAGCCCCAGGGTGGCCGGGCCTTCAGCTGGGAAGAGAAATGAAAAAGATGCAAGAAAAGCATGAAATGACAGTCAACAGTCTGACTGAGGAAAATAACACCTTAAAAAATAGACTAACTCAAATGGCAAAAGAGGCTCAGAAAGGCAATGAGGAGAAGAATGCCTTAAAAAGTTGAATTTGCCAGATGGAAAAAGAATCTCAAAAGCTCACTGAGGAGAGTCATTCCTTCAGAGTTAGACTGGAGCAAATGGAAGCTAGTGACTTTATGAGAAATCAAGATACTGTTAAACAGATCCAAACAAATGAAAGATTAGAAGGCAATGTGAAACATCTCATGGGAAAAACCACTGACCTGGAAAATAGATCCAGGAGAGATAATTTAAAAATTATTGGACTACCTGAAAGCCATGATCAAAGAAAGAACCTAGAAATTATCCTTAAAGAAGTTCTCAAGGAAAATTGCCCCGATGTTTTAGACCCAGAGGGGGAAATAGAGGTTGAAAGAATCCACTGATCACCTCCTGAAAAAGATCCCAAAAGGAAAACTCCTAGGAATATTATAGCCAGGCTCCAGAACTCCCAGATCAAGGAGAAAATACTACAAGCAGCCAGGAAGAAACAATTTCAATATTGTGGAAACACAATCAGAATAGCACAGGACCTGGCAGCTTCTATACTGAGGGATTGAAGAGCATGGAATATGATATTCCAGAGGGCAAAAGAGCTGGGATTGAAGCCAAGGGTCACCTACCCAGCAAAACTGAGTATCTTGTTTCAGGGGAAAATATGGTCATCCAGTGGAATAGACCACTTTCAAGCATTCTTGATGAAAAAACCAGAGTTGAATAGAAAATTTGACATTCAGATGCAAGAAGCAAGAGATGCTTGAGAAGGTAATCAAGGAAAAGAAATCAAAAGGAACTTATCAAAGTTGGACTATTTACATTCCTACATGGAAAACCAATAACTGTGTTTGATGAAACCTCTCTCATTATGAAAATAATTGAAGAAGGGTACATGGCATATGTTCACAGGTATACATGGATAGAGGGCACAGGTTGAATTTGATGGGAAGGGATGATTCTTTTTTTTTTTTTTTTGGAGGGCAATTGGGGTTGGGTGACTTGCCGGCTGGGTTTTTGTTTGTGTGTTGGGTGTCTGGGACAGGATCTGAGCTCGGGTCCTTCTGGCTCCGGGGCCGGCGCTCTGCTCGCTGTGCCACCTAGCCGCCCCAAGGAAGGGATGATTCTTAAGGGGTGAAGTCAAGAGGTGAGAGAGGAAAGTGATAAGAGGAGATGGAGAGAGACAGGGTAGAAAAGGCAAGGGGAAGTGTTTGCAGAGGAGGGGAAGAACAGGAAGTCAAAAAGGCAAAAGCATATTCTCACTGAAATTGGCTCAAGGAGAGAATCACATACATACTAAATGGAATATCTTACCCTCACTCACTCTCCTGAGTAGGGGAAAGGGGGATGAGAGGGGGGATGATGGAGGGGAGGGCATTCTGAGGGGAGGGGAGGTTGGAAGTACCCACTATCAAAGAGGGCCAGGATCAAAGTAGGGAATGGATCAGGTGGGAGGTGAGATGGGTGGGAGGGAAATATAAGCAGTCTTTTACAATATATCTACTATGGTCATGTTTTGTATAGCTATACATGTACAACACATACTGAATTGCTTATCTTCTCAGAGGGAGTGGGTGACAAGGGAGGAAGGGAATGGATCTGAAAATCGAAGTTTTAAAATTAAATGCTTCATAAGATGTCCAGGCAGTGGGGCTCAGAGATTCACCTTGCCCTAATGGCAAAGTCGAAGGGGGTATGTGAGAAGATATGGGAGAGAGCAGATTGGATGAGGGGATATCTGGTGGGACTCCTGTTCTGGGGTGGTGGGTGGGGAAAAATGGGGGAAAGATGTAACTCATAAGCTGGTGGAGATGAATGATGTAAACCAGAAGTTAATAAAGCATTTGTTTAATTAAAAAAAATAATTCAGGACCAAATGGGAATGCTAAAGAAAAAAATGGGAAAAGAATGAGAGTTATTTTCAAAGAGAAAGAGAAAGATTTGTAAAAAGAATTAATAACTTGAGATATGATATACAAAGCTTTATTTAAGAAAAAATACCTTTATGAAAATTAGAATAAATCAAATGCAAGCTAATGGTTCCATGAGAAAAAAGATGTGTTAAATCAAAGTCAAAAGACTGAAAAATAAATAGAAAAATAATTGTAAGGCATCTCATAGAAAAAGTAACTGACCTGAAAAATAGATCAAAGAAGGATAACTTAATTGACTACCTGAAATCTATGATTAAAAAAAAAAGCACATTTCAAGAAACCATGAAAGAAGACTGTCTAGATCTCTTAAAACCAGATGGCAAAGGAGAAAGAAAAAATTCATGAGTGACTTCCTAAAAGAAACTTCAAAATGAATCTCTTAGCAATACTGGCCAAATCTAAAGCTCTAAGTGAAAGAAAAAATACTGAGGGCACACACAGAGAAAAAATTGATATACTGAGGAGCCACAGTCAAAATCACAGAAAAATTTCACTACACTAAAAGAATGGAGAGTTTGGAATACAATATTCTGGAAGACAAAAAAAATCTAGGCTTTCAACCAAGAATAAATAACCCAGAAAAACTGAGTATAATAATATTGGGGAAATAAGGGACCTTTCAGTGAAATAGAAGATTTTTAAATAATCCTCAATAAAAGATGACAGCTGAATAAAAAATTCAAAATACAAACAGGTGTTAAGAAAAACATAAACAGCTGAGGATGAATGATTAATCATAAAGAACTAAGTAATGACAAAATGTTTAATTTGTATACATGGAGATGATACATATATCCCCTCAGAACCCTATTATCAAAAGTGGTCATAAAAGGAGTCTAATTATTTATAGGGCCTGGGGGATGTTTTTAGTTCTGTTTTGATAATCTTAAAAGAAAAACGAAAAGGAAGAGCTATAAAAGGGCCATAGTCTCAAAACTCTTAAAGAAAATGTTAAATGATTTATATGGAGAAATAGACAGCAAAACTATAATAGTGAGGGAATTCAATTTACACCTTTCAGGCTTAGATGAATCTAACCAATAGAATAAACAAAACATAAAAAGAAGAACAAGAAAAAAATTCTAGAAAAGTTAGAAATGATAGACCTCTGGAGATTATTTAATGGGAAAAGAAAGGAGTGCATCTATTTTTCAGATGTTTATGGTATTTTCATAAAAGCTGGCCGTGTATTAAGACATTCCCGTTAAAAACTATAGGAAGCATAGAAATAAATAGATTTTCCTTAATAAAATAAGTATTATCTATTTAAAATGATGAGTAAACACTTGTCTAAAATGGTGATAGAGTATTTCCAGTAAGATAATAGGTAAAGCAAGGATATCTGTTATTACCATTATCATTCAATTTAGTGCTAGAAAGGATAGTTATTGTGATAAGACCAAAAAAAAAAAAAATAGGGGAACAAGCATAGGCAAAGAGAAACCAAAATGATCACTTCTTGAAAATCATGATGGCTGAAAAATCCTAGAGAGCCAAATAAAAAACTAATTTAAACAATTAACAACTTCAGCCAAAATACCAGACACAAAATAAACCTACATAAATTACTATTTCTGTATAAAAATGCAAAATGTAGCAGGAAGAGATAGAGAAACTCTATTTAAAATTATAAGAGAAAGTACAAAATAAATGAAAGTTTACCTGTCAAGACATAAACAGGAATTACATTAATACCATTATAAAATACTATTTACACAAATAAAAAATGGATCTACATATTTGAATAAATATTAATTGCTCATGAATATACCAAGGTCAATACAATAAAAATGACAATACTACCCAAATTAATTTATCAATTCAGTGCCATATCAAACAAGCAAAGAATTACTTCATATTCCTAGAAAAAAAGAATTTAAAAATTCATCTAGAGGAACCAAAGGTCAAGAATATCAAGAAAATGTGTGTGACCTTGGGCAAGTCACTTAACCCCAATTGCCATCCAAAAAGAAAAAAAAAAGAATATCAAAAAAATAAATGGTGGGAAAATTGAAAGGAAGGGGGCCTAGCAGGACCAGATCTAGAACTATGCTACAGGTAGAACCAAGATGGTAGAGTAAAAGCAGAAACTTGCTTGCCCTCCCTCACCAAACACCTCTAATACCTGCAAAAATGACTCTAAACAAATTGTAGAGCTACAGAACACACAAACTGACAGAAAGAAACAAACCTGGCAGGCTGCCAGGAATGGTCTATTACAGTAGGCTGGGAGTTGAGCACAGCACTGCCAGGACCATGCCAGTGCAGACCTAGGGCACAGACTAGTTGGAACAGACTTCAGGAGAGTGAATCACTCATTGGCAGATGTGATGGTTTCCAGACTTCTCAACCCATAAATGCCAAAAAGAAAGTAAAAAGGTCAGTGGGGGAACTCTGTTGGAGCTGGGTGAGAGAAGAGCGTGGTCTGGCCACTCCCCCTGGGGCAGCTGAGGTGGCAGTGGTCTGCAGCTGCTGTTGCAGTGGCTACTTCCATAGCTCCTGGCCCACAAATCATGGGGGAACCAAGTGGCTGACCAGAGGGAAATTGCAGGAATCTCTTTGCTGGCACTGAGACAGGATTCTCTTGTTTTGCCCTGCTTGGATCTGGGTCACAGTCTTGGGTGGCAGTCCTGGGGTGAGGAGTGCAAGCATGACAGAGCTTGTTGAGGTTTTGAAGAGGCAGTCATCCTCACAGTTCTGAGGCAGGTGCCTGGAAGAAACTCTGACAACAGTAGTGCAAAACCCCAGAAATTTGGGACACAAGCATTCTCCACTCAGGAAGCAGAATTCTACCATGCAAAGAGCTCAAAAGTCAAGTAATTGACTGACAAGAAGAGCAAACGGAGGAAGTAAAATTGAACTACAGAATCATTTTTTTTGCTGACAAAGATGATCAAAACATAGAACCAGAAGAAGACAGCAAAATCAAAACTCCTGCATAAAAAGCCTCCAAGAAAAATATGAATTGATCACAGACCATGGAGGAGCTCAAGAAGGATTTTGAAAATCAAGTGAGAAAAGTAGAGGAAAAATTGGTAAGAGAAATGAAGATGATGCAAGAAAATCATGAAAAGTGAGTCAACAGACTGCTAACGGAGACCCAAAAAATACTGAAGAAAATAACACCTTAAAAAAGACACCAATTCAAATGGCAAACAAGGCCCAAAAATAAAAAGCAGAATTGGCCAGATGGAAAAGGAATTTCAAAAGCTCACTGAAGAGAATAATTCCTGCAGAATTAGATTGGAGTAAATGGAAACTAATGACTTTATGAGAAATCAAGATACTTTAAAACAGATACAAACAAATGAAAAAATAAAAGGCAATGTGAAATAACTCATTGGAAAAACCACTTACCTGGAAAATAGATCCAGGAGAGATAATTTAAAAATTATTGGACTACCTGAAAACCATGATTAAAATAAAGAGCACAGACTACGTATTTCAAGAAATTATCAAGGAAAACTGCTGTGATATTCTGGAACCAGAGGGAAAAATAGAAATTGATCACTGATCACCTCTTGAAAAATATCCCAAAAAGAAACTCCTAGGAATATTACAGTCAAATTCCAGAGTTCCCAGGTCAAGAAGAAATATTACAGACAGTCAGAAAGAAACAATTTGAGTATTGTGGAAACATAATCAGGATAACACAAAATCTAGCAGCTTCTAGATTAAGAGATAAAAGAGCTTGGAATATTATATTCTGGAGGTCAAAGGAGCTAGGATTAAAACCAAAAATCACCTACCCAGCAAAACTGAGTATAATACTTCAGGGGAAATATGGATATTCAATGAAATAGAGGGTTGAAAAGCATTCTTGATGAAAAGACCATTCTTGATGAAAAGCTGAACAGAAAATTTGTCTTTCAAATACAAGAAGCAAGAGAAGCATGAAAAGGTAAACAGGAAAGAGAAATAATAAGGAACTCATAAAGTTTGAACTATTTACATTCCTTCATGGAAAGAAAATATTTGTAACTCATAAGATTTTCCTCAGTGTGAGGTTAGTTGAAGGGAATATATATGTATATGTACATATGCATGAATATGTATATATATGTGTGTGCATGTTTGTATATATGTGTACATTTATACATAGACAGAGGGCACAGGATGAGTTAAATATGAAGGGATGATATCTAAAAAGTAAAATTAAGAGGTGAGAGAGGAATAAATTGGGAAAAAGAGAAAGAGATAGAATAGGGTAAATTATCTCACATAAAAGAGGCAAAAGAAAGCTGTTACAATAGAAGCAAAGAGCAGGAAAGTAAAAGGAAATGAGTGAACATTCT
The DNA here is from genome assembly GCA_011680675.1 of Gymnobelideus leadbeateri. NCBI lineage: Eukaryota > Metazoa > Chordata > Mammalia > Diprotodontia > Petauridae > Gymnobelideus > Gymnobelideus leadbeateri. The sequence continues at coordinate 508,704 of WOXC01009845.1, read as the reverse complement.
CTCACTGGATTTGACTTAAAGAGGGAATAACATACACACTCAATTGGGTATCTTACCCTTCAGGAAAGTAGGGGGGAAGGGGATAAGAGGAGGGATGATAGAAGGGAGGGCAGTTTAGGGGAGAAGGTAGTTAGAAGTAAACACTTTTGAAAAGGGATGGGGTCAAAGGAGAAAATAGAATAAGTTGCGAGGGGTGGGATAGGATGGAGGGAAATATAGTTAATCTTTCACAACATGAATACTATGGAAATGTTTTACACAACTACATATATATAACTTATATTGAATTGCTTGTCTTCCCAGTGGGGGTGGGTGAGGAGGGAAGAAGGGAGTGAATCTTGAACTCGAAGTTTTAAAAACAAATTTTAAAAATTGTTTTTACATGCAACCAGGAAATAAGATATATAGACAATGGGGTATGGAAATCCATCTTCCCCTATAAGAAAGTAAGGGGAGAGGTATGGGGAGAAATAGAAGAGAGGGCAAATTGGGGGAAAGGGTATTCAGTATGGTTGTCATCTTGGGGTGGGGGGATAGGGGAGAGATGGGGAGAAAATTTGTAACTCAAAATCTTGTGGAAATGAATGTTGAAAGCTACAAAATTAATAAATTAATTCAAAAAGATAAAAGTATACTACAAAGCAGTAATTATTTTTTAAAAAATACAATTTGGTACTGGTTAAGAAAAAGAGAAGTTGGTTAGTGGAAGAGATTAATTATACAAAATGTAAAAACAAACAAACACAATGACCTAGTGTGTAATAAACCCAAAGATCCTAGTGACTGGGGCCAGAACACTCTATTTGACAAAACCTGGAGCCTAGTAGCCTGGGGCCTAAAAGTAGTCTAATAAAAACCAGGTACAGTGGGGTGGCTAGGTGGCGCAGTGAGTAGAGCGTTGGCTCTGGAGTCAGAAGGACCTGAGTTCAGATCCGGCCTCAGACACTTAAAGCACACACAAACAAAAACCTAGCTGTGTGACCTTGGGCAAGTTACTTAACCCCAATTGCCCTCCAAAAAGAAAAAAAAAAGAAAAGAAAAGAAAAAAAGAATATACAAGTCAATAAAAGCAATGTGACAAAACTAAAAAAAAAAAAAAATAGGTACAGTATAGGGGTACCAGGCAGAGGAAGATATCTCTAGAGTAGAGACAACCTATCACAAGAAAATTACTTGTTCAAATATTCTTTGATCATTTATCAATTGGGGAATGACATATTCTTATGAATTTGACTCAGTTCTCTATATATTTGAGAAATGAGACCTTTTATTAGATATACTTACCATTAAAAAATTCCCCCAGTTTTCTGCTTTCCTTCTAATTTTGGTTGTATAGGTTTTGTTTGTGCAAAAACTTTTTAATTTTTTACAATCAACATTATTTATCCTACATTTTGTAATATTCCATATATCTTGTTTGGTCCTAAATTCTTCCCTTATCCATAGATGTGACAGGTAAACTATTCCATGATCTCCTAATTTGTTTATGTTATCACTCTTTAATTATAAGTCCTGTACCCATTTTGACCTTATCTTGATATATGCCATGAGATGCTGAGCTATACCTAGCTTCTGCCATACTTTTTTTCAGTTTTTCCAGCAGTTTTGTAAAATAATAAATTTTTGTCCCCAAATCTTGGATCTTTGGGTTTATCAAACACTAAAGTATTATGGTCATTCACTACAATGTATTATATACCTAATTTATTGCACTGATTTACCACTCTATTTCTTAGCCAATACCTGATTGTTTTGATGATTGCTGCTTTAAAATGCAGTTTGACATCTGGTACAACTAGGCCACTATCCTTCATATTTTTCATTGATTACTTTTATATTTTTGACCTTTTGGTCTTCCAAAAATATTTTATCATTTTTTCTAGCCTTATAAAATAATTATTTTTTGGCAGTTTGATGGCACTAAATAAGTAAATTAATTTAAATAGAATTGCCGATTTTGTTAAATTGGCTCAGCCAACCCATGAACAATTTATATTTTCCAGTTGTTTAAATATGATTTTATTTGTGAGAAGTGCTCTGTCATTGTTTTCATATAGTACCTGGGTTTGTCTCAGTAGATAGAGTCCCAAGTATTTTATATTGTCTATAGTTATTTTAAATGGAATTCTTCTTTCTATCTGTTGCTGCTGGACTTTGTTGATAATATATAGAAATGATGATTATTTATGTGGGTTTATTGTATAGCCTTCAACTTTGCTAAAGTTGTTAATTATTTCAACTAGTTTTTTAGTTGATTCCCTAAGATTCTCCAAGTCTGCCATCATATTATCTTCAAAAGTGATAGTTTTGTTTCCTCATTGCCTATATTCATTCCTTCAATTTCTTTTTCTTGTTGCATTGCTATAGCAATAGGTATAACATAGCTATAGTAGCATTTTATCCCAATATTGAATAATAGTGGTGGCAATGGGCATCCTTGCTTTACCCTGCTTTCAACTTACCCCCCCATTATAGAGAATGTTTGCTTATGGTTTTAGATAGATATTGCTTATCATTTTAAGGAAAACTCGATTTATTCCTATGTTCTCTAGTATTTTTAATGGGAATGGATGCCATATTTTGTCAAAAGCTTTTTGAACATCTATTGAAATAATAATATGATTTCTGTTGGTTTTATTGATATGCTTAACTATGCTGATACTTTTTCCTAATTTTTCCAATATTTTCCTAATATTGAACCAGCCCTGCATTCCTTGTAGTTATGATCATCTAGTGTTGTGATCTTTGTGACATATCTCTGTAATCTCCTTGTTAGGATGTTATTTAATTTTTTGCATCAATATTCATTAGGGAAATTGGTCTATAGTTTTCTTTCTCTATATTCACTCTTCCTTGTATCACCATCATATTTGCATAATAAAAATAATTTGGTAGAACTCCTTCTTTGCCTATTTTTCCAAATAGTTTATCTAGTATTAAAATTAATTGTTCTTTAAATGTTTGGTAGAATTCACTTGTGAACCCACCTGACCCTGGGCATGTTTTCTTATGGAGTTTATTGATAACTTGTCCAATTTATTTTTTCTAAGACAGGGCTATTTAAGTATTTTATTTTTTCTTCTGTTAATCTGGACAATTTAAATTTTTGTAAATATTCATCCATTTCACTTGGATCGTCAGATTTGTTGGTATATAATTGCTTTAATTTTCTCTTCATAGGTGGTGAATTCACCCTTTTTTTTTTTGCTTTTTGAAGGGCAGTTGGGGTTAAGTGACTTGCCCAAGGTCACAGGCTAGTTTGTGTGTGTGTGTGTGTGTGTGTGTGTGTGTGTGTGTGTTAAGTGTCTGAGGCCAGATTTGAACTCGGGTCCTCCTGACTCCAGGGCCAGTGCTCTATTCACTGTGCCACCTAGCCACCCCGAATTCACCCTTTTCATTTTTGATCTTCTTTCTTTTTTATTTTTAATCAAATGAATCAATTTTGTCTATTTTATCAGTTTTTTCTATAAATACAGTTTCTAGCTTTGTTTTCTTAAAATAATAGTTTTCTTACCTTCAATTTTATTAATATCTCCTTTTATTTTCAAAATTTCCAGTTTGATGTTTAATTGGGGATTTTTTATTTGTTCTTTTTCTTCTTGTTTTGTATTTCTTTTACTATTAATGATGAAGAGCACTCCTCCTTTCCAGAAAGACCCTTCCATACCCTTTTTATCTCATGTCCTCCAGCTTTGTCCAGCTTTGTCCCTTTAACAATTATCATCTCGTTCCAGTATCTTCAATCTTCCCTAATGATTTCAAAAACACAGTTATCATCCACCTTGAAAACAATCATTGCTTGACCCTGCTATCTTCCCCCAAATGACTTGATATTAGCTTTCTGCTTCTGCTTCCTTTTCTTCGATTCTATTTTTAAGTTAATATAATCTTACTTTTACCCCAGCTGACCTAAATGGCATAGTGGCTAGAGTACTGGGCATGGAGTCAGGAAGACCTGAGTTTAAATCCAGCCTTCAACTTTTTACTAGCTATGTGACCTTGGTAAGCTATTTAACCTATATCTGCATCAGTTTCCTCTACTCTAAAATGGGGATCATAATAGCATTTCCTTCCCAGAGTTGTTGTGATTTTTGGAAGTTATTTAGCACAATGTCTGGTACATAGTAGGCACCTTATATGTTTGTTCCCTTTCCCCCTTCAAATTGTTCTTTGTAAGGTCATTGATAACTCCCTACTTGTTGAATCCAATGGTGTTTCCCCATTCTTCATTTACCATGGTCTCTGTGCACCACAACTACTCCTCTCCTTGAAATCTCTCCTTTCTTAGCACTATCCAATCATACAATTCCTCCTACTTCTCTGTCTCTATTTGTTCTTGTTCATCTTTCCTTTTCCACATCATAAATTTGAACATTGTCCAAAGCTAAGCACTCAATTGTCTAATATTTTCTTTGTACTCTCAGTCCTTGAGAGGCCACCTCCATAATCATGAGTTCAGTTATCACCTTTACGGGGATAATTCTCAAATCTCTTTCTTTACTCCTGAGTTTGCCCCAGATCCACATCTTTAATTGCCAACATATATCTCAATCTGGAAAACCAACCATTATTTTAAAACTCTACATGTATGAAACTGAAATTATAGAAACTATATTTTACCCCCAATACCACCCCAATCTTACTTCACCATATATTTACTTTCTAAAAGCATAATTGCCCCCTCTCTCCCAGTGGTAGCTGATAGCTATAAATATTTTTCTGATGTAAAAACTTTCCTAATAATCAAATTCAGATTTTCTTGGTGGCCAAAGGGAAATGTCATCTGATAGTTTCCTCCTCTGCTTAAAAAGATTCTGATCTCAAAGGACATTGCTGAGGACTTGGTTATAATCAGAGGAATAAAGACATGGGATTTGGTGAATGCAGACTCTAGTACCCTGAAAGGGACCTCAGAGGTCATCCAGTCCAACCCAGGTACTCATAGGATCATTCTTCTAAGAGGCAGAAAGGAGGAAGGAGACTTCTGCAAACATTCTTTCCAAAAGCCATGACTAAGAAGACATAACAGAGCCTGGAGGCTAAGAGACCTCTTATTTATGTCTTTCCACTTCCTTTATCTGTTTCTGCTCTCTCTCTTGGCCTCTCTTCCATTGTTTTTTTCTTTTACCATCTTTCTATCTCCCCTTCCTCTCCTTCCTCCCTTTGTCTCCTTTTGCTCTTCCCTCCTTTTTTTCTCTTCTCTTTTCCCATTCCTCCCTCTCTCTTTCCCTACCTTCTCTGCCTCCTTTTACTCCTTTTGTCAGTGTTCTTGAGATGCGGGAACAAGAGGAGGACTAAAGAAAAGGCCATGGGATTGTAGATTCCAAATTGCTTAGGGGATGCAGGTCTCCCCTGGCTTCACCTCCCAGGCTGACTAGTCTACCCCGATGTCCCTTCCACATGATAAGGCTAAAGGAGCCAGTGTAAAGAGCAACAGAGGCCTTTTAGGGACTGAGGAGCTGGTTAAGCAGGGTACAACTGAATAAGTAAAGAGTCCCAAGTAGCTCCAGCTGAAGAGCTAATATTAGGCTTCAGACCACTATTGTAGTAACTACTGCCTCAGACTTCTCCTATCTTCTTTAGCCATTGCAATCTATGGAGAACTCAGTATTTTATGCTGGCCTGTGACTCCTAAGAAGGTATTCTAAGTCATCACTTTATATTTTCCTTATAGAATGAGGGTGATTTGTTTTCAGCCCTATCCTGTGACCTTGTTTTGAAGTGGTTGTCCCAGCTACCTAGCCATTCCTGGTTCCATGACTCCTATGTGTGACTCTGATGTGGGGTATCTCTCAGCTAGTTCTACTGAGTCCCTGACCTAAATGCAATAATTTCTCTCTGCCTCTCTTCTCCTGTTTCTCCTCTTTCTAAATCCCTGAGGAAATAATTTTCTTGGTAGACTTTACCCTTCGCCAACTCTCTAGAGACACTCAACTCAAATGAGATATCAGAATTGAGATATTTCTACTTTTTCCTTCAGAGAAGAGAAACAGAACATGATGAATTTCTCCTACCTAATTTTCCCTTCCCTTTTTAGGATTCGGAGGTTTTTCATTTACTAACTAGAAAGCAATGAGAAAGGGGATTGGGCCTAAACATTCTGGGTTTGTTTTTTTTTTTGTTTTTTTAAGTCCCTGTTCCTATAAAGAACAGAAAGATGAGCCTTGTGCAAGGTTATCCTTGCCATAGATAATCTTTTCCCTCCAGAATAAACTTTAAAATTATCCCCTGCCGGTCTTTTATAAATTATAGATTCTCAGAGTTGAAACGGACCTCAGAGGTCATCCAGTCCAACCCAGGTCTCAAAAATGGATATCTTCTTCCACGTTGTTAATATACAGCCTTTAAGTTTCCAGCTGAAAACTTCTAGTAATTGAGGTATTGAAGATCTTATTACGCATCCCATCCTATCATTAGACCTTTCTAAGTGGGAGAAAGTCCCCTCCCCCTCATACTGAACTGAAATCTTTCTCCCTATAACTACATCCATTGTCCCAATTCTTTCCCCATCCCCAGGGCCAATCAAAATAAGTAATTTAAACCACCCTTGGAAGTAAACATCTGGCTTGGAATCAGTATTCATGGGTTCTATTATTAGCTATATGATACTAGACAATCAATTTCACTTCTCTGAGCCTTCCTTATTTTTCAGATAATAATGCATTAGCATTTTTACTTTGTGAAAACTGCCAATATATTTTACTATAACTATTCTAATTAAACAACAAACAGTTTAAACTTAAAGTTTTACTTCGATATTTATTTGAGATTTTATTTGATTATTCATTTGTTAAGGGCATTGCTAAATAAAAATTTAAAAACAGAAAAAGGGAAAAAGTTACTTGAAAACTTTATTATAAATTTAAAGGGAATAGCTATTGTTCATAAAATATCTGCAATTTCATGTGCAATCATATTTTTTTATTTTACTCTGCTATGGAAATGTTTGTTGTATTTCATAAGTTTAAAAGAAAACTAATTTTTAAAAGAAAATCAATATGAAACAAGAAAGATCTGTGACATCTTTGAGAAGAAGAATGCCTGGTGAGAGAAATCACTCTATCAACATAGATAAGCACCTACTCTTAATAGACTTAGCTCCCTAAGGGAATTAAAAGCCATATAGCCAGTAAGTGTTAGTGGTGGGACTTGATCTAATGTCTTCCTGACTCAGAGTTTATCTGTCAAGGTGGTCAGTGAGGTGGCATAGTAGATTGAGTGCTAGTCCTGGGGTTAGGAAGACTCAGTTTCCTGAGTTCAAATCTGGTCTCAGGTACTTACTAGCTTTGTGACCCTGGGCAAGTCACTTAACCCTGTGTGCCTCAGTTTCTTCATGTATAAAATGAGCTGGAGAAGGAAATGGCAAATCACTCCAGTATCTTTGCCAAGAAAACCCCAAATAGGATCATGAAGAGTCAGATATCACTGAAAAAAAATTAAATACAGATAATAACACTTGCATGACTTTCTTCCAAGAATCTTTGTGAGGGAAAAAATACATAAACAAGATTAAAAGGAAGCAATATACTACCCTTTAACCCTCAAACGACGTATCTTTGAAGTAGCCCTTATAAAAATATGTGAACAGGTTTTCCTTTAAGGGGGCAAGGAGACCATTCTTAGGATCATCACTGGTTTAGCTTCCTTATCTCCTGAGGCATAAAAATCCTAGCCTATGGGGTGTTGGTTTCTGAGTTTGGATTTCTCATTGCCCTGTGAGAATGTTTTTCTGACCAATGTGACCAGGTACCATGGCAATGGCGGGGAAGCTTAGTCATTTTATTTAAATCTCTAGCTTTGAATTTTATCTTTTGTTGATAGCAAATAAATAAATAGTATTTATATAGAACCTACTAAGAGCTAGGCTCTGTGCTAAGCACTTTACAAATACCTTATTTCATGTTTACAACAACCCTGGGAACTATTATCCTTGTTGTACACTGGAGGAAACTGAAGCAAACAGAAGTTAAGTGACTTGCCCAAGGTCACATACCAAGTATTTTGTTGAAATTTTGGTCCATGAGCACGCTGTTGCATTCTAATTCAGAACCTGGATCATTGCACTAACTTGACTTAGGTGTGGCCCATAAAAATATGTGTAGTCATACACTGAAAAACAAAAACATACAAAAAAACAAAACCAACAGCAATAAAACCCAAACCCAACCACTGTCAGTCATACTAATATTAGCAGCTAGGTGGTGCTATAGTGCACCGTGTTCTGGGCCTGGAGGCAGGAAGTTCTCTTCCAGAGTTCATATCTGGCCCAAGACAGTTACTAGCTGTGTGACCCTGGGCAAGTCAATTAACCCTGTTTGCTTCGGTTTCCTCATCTACAAAATAAATTGGAGAAGAAAATGGTAAATCTCTTTAATATCTTTACCAAGAAAACCCCAAATGGGGTCACAAAGAGTTAGACATGACAGAACAATAAATTATAAGCCATCCTTAAGGTTTTACACAGCCTGTATCTGGCCCAGTATGGCAAACAAGACTCTAAATAGTTTAGTTTATGAGTGCATTTTAGAGAGAGAAAAACATTAAAAACCCAAGAGAATATCTACCTGACTCCTGTCCTACTAGAATGTGGGAAATGTGTAGGAAATGAAAAAAAAACCATGATATTCAAAGAAATCAATAGGAATTATGGTAATGGCATTGGTCTGACTAGGGAGAGTCTCCACCCTCCCATAAAGACACTAAACCACACAGGGAAAAACCATTATAGTTGAACTACTAAGAATGGCAGAGAGCAAGTGAACCATGTTCAGATCTATCTTCAAAGCTGATTATGCAAAATTCATCCCTTCAAGGGGCATTTGACCCCACAAAACAAGACAGAAAGCCAGCTTTAAGTAGCAACTGTACCTTGAAGCAGCTAACCAAAGTCCTCAGCTAAATTCCTAGAGACAAAAGATAAATTAAGAGGATCTAGCTTAGAATATTTGCTACCTAAAGGACCAAAAGGTCACCTCTCTAGCCTCAGTCTCTTTGTCTGTGAAATTGTGAGTGTGAAGATAGTACTTGAATCTCCCCGGGTTATCATCAGTCAGTCAACAAGTATTTATTAAGGACTCACTATGTACCAGGCACTGTGCTAAGCATGGAGACTACAAAGAAAGGCAAAAACACTGTCCTTGCCCTTATTGGAGCTCACATTTTAATGGAGGAGACAATAAAAAAAAAATTATACATACAAGTGATAATTGTGCAAATGGAAGGTAATCTCATAGAGAATGCACTAGCATAAGCAAGGTGGGGTGAGGAATAGAGAATGAGAAAACCTTCCTTTATTTGAATCTCATAAGTCAGTGAGAAAAATTAATTAATTTTAAAAAGGAATTGAGAGACTTGGGGCTAGCTTTGGCTCTGTCAGTAACAATATGTGCAGCCTAAAGCAAGTCATTTCATCTCCTTTGACATCATTTAAGTATGTAAGAAAGAAAATAAAAACAAAGGAATGACCAACCTACCAACCTTGCAGCATCACTGTTGGGGCCAAATGAGAGAATGTCTATGAAAGTAACTATGAGGTGCCATGTCAATGGAAGGGATCATTTTTGTTCTTTCTTCAACAATTCAAGAGTAGAGGAATCTGTGTTCTCCCTTGGTAACTTGTCTTTAACATGCTCTGAATATGGCTCTTCAATCCCTGTCAAGACAGAAAAGCTTTCCAGGATTTCCTTATAGCTTTCTTGCTCCTTTTTTTTCCTTTTGGAGGGCAATTGGGGTTAAGTAACTTGCCCAAAGTTACACGGCTAGTGTTTTTTGTGTGTGTTAATTGTCTGAGGCCACATGTGAACTCAGGTCCTCCTGATTCTAGGGCCAGCACTTAGCTTTCTTGCTCCTACTTCTGTACTTTGCCAGAACCATTTCCAGAAGACCCTCTGAATTCTTCTCTGACAATCTTTTTTTCTCTTCCAAAATCTGATACAAATGCATTTCCTAAAAGAGTAATAATAACTCATTTTTTGTATAGTGTTTTCAAAGTACTTTACACATATTATATAGGATACCCCAAAAATCTTAGTGTAACTTAAAGATCTTAGAAACATAAACTAGACTAAGGCTTGTGTGTGTGTGTAAACATGCATGTACATATATGCATGTGTATATATATACATACTACGCAATATAGACACATAATATAATACAATATATGCATTACATACATATTTATATAATTTACATAAATATATTATTTATTATTCTATATAAATATTTCCATATTATATACATGTATATGTGTGTGCATATATACACACACACACATATATATACACATATACAAACACACATATATGATCTTCATTGATCCTCACAACAACCCTATAAGGCAAATGCTATTATCCCCTTTTGATAGGTGAAGAACCTGAAGCTGACAAAAATTTAATGACTTGTCTTGAACTCATGTATTCTCAGCTCTAGTTATAGTATTCAATGCACTATACTACCTAGCTGCCAGAAAGCTTTCTCTTAATAGGCCTGACTCATTTTCTTTGTTCTTTGATTCTTTATTCTTTCATACCTTTGGCACCATATTTGGACTGTGTGAATCATTCTTCCATTTAGTAAATGTTCATAGAATCTTACCCCAGAAGGAGAAAGAACCTTAAGGCATGAAGTGCTGAATTTTCCAATTGGAAAAAACTCTGGGATATAAAATGTAGGCTATTAGGACTAGAGGGGACCCTAGAATGAATGAAAAAGCATTTCTGAAATGCTCTCTGTGTGCCAGGAGTTGTACTAAGAACTGGAGATACTAATACAAGCAAGGAATACAGTCCCTGGCCTTGAGGGGCTTATGTTTTAATAAGAGAAGAAAAATAGAGGAACTAGAAAAAGGCAAGCACACCCTGTGGCATGATTTGGCATTGGCCCATAGTGGCTTGGAGGTCTGGTTGCTTTTTAATTTGTTCATTTGTTTCAGTTTTCAACATTCATTTTTGTAAGATTTTGAGTTCCAAATTTTTCTCCCTCTCTCCCTCCCCTCTTCCCCCCAAGACAGCAAGCAATCTGATACAATGATGTTAAACACATTTCCACATTAGACATGTTGTGAAGAAAAATCATAACAAAAGGGGAAAACTACAAGAAAGAAAAAAACAAAAAAGTGATAGTTGTATGCTTCAATCTGCATTCTGACTCCTTAGTTCTTTCTTTGGATGTGGATAGCATTTTCTACCATAAGCTTTTGGAATTGTCTTTAGATTACTTCATTACCGAGATGAGCCCTGTCTATCATAATTGGTCATCACACATGAGTTCAAGACAAGTCATTAAATTTTTCTCAGCTTCAAGTTCTTCATCTATAAAAAGGGTATAATAGCATTTGCCTTACAGGGTTGTTGTGAGGATCAAATCAAGGTTATATATGTGGGCATGTGTATATGCATATATACATGCACACACACATATACATATATACATATATATACATGTATATAATATGTGAATGCCATCACACATTGTACACACAGTTGTATACAATGTTCTCCTGGTTCTGCTCATTTCACTCAGCATCAGTTCATGTAAGTCTTTCCAGGTTTTTCTGAAATCTGCCTGTTCATCATTTCTTATACCACAATAGTATTCCATTATACTAACATACCACAACTTGTTCAGCCATTCCTTAAAGAAATGTTATAAATGTTTTTGTATATGTTGGTCCTTTTCTATGTTTTATGATCTCTTTGGGATAGAGACCTAGTAGTGATACCAATGAATCAATGCATAGTTTTATAGCTATTTGGGCATCATTTCAAATTGCTCTCCAGAAAGGTTGGATTAGTTCACAACTTCACCAACAATGCATTAGTATTCCAATTTTCCCACATCTTCTCTGGAGGCCTAATTTCTAGCAAGATAAAAGGTGAAAGCTTAGCTGTCAGAGGCCCAGATTCCAGGGGCAGAGCATGAGCTTCTAAGGGTGGGCAATGACAAGGCTCTCTAGGATACAGGAAGCATAGTTTGAAGAGGACCAAGAAGTGAATGAAGAAAGGAAAACATAGGATGGTAGAGCTATAAGGGTCTTTATAACAGAGTATTTCTTTTTCTGTTTTTTTTTCTTATTTGTGATCTATCATCCTATCCCAATACTCTGGAATACATAGTGAATACCTTATGATAAAAACTAATGGTACAGTGTAATTTGCCACTCAGTGTGTGACCCATCCGACAAGATGGTATATGTGTGCCCCAAGACAGATTAACTTTGTCTGATCTTGTAATGATGTGTACTCCCTGCTTCACTTAAGCACCTTTCTCCGCCTCCTCAATATCCCCAGCTTAAAGGAAAATTTCATTTCAGAGATAAAATTTTCCTTAAGATCCAGTTGCTCTATTAGAGCATTCTGATTAACAGCTGCCTTGTTTGATTTCTTTCCCACTAAAAATATACTGTGTGCCCCATGGAGCATGAGGGCTCCCTAATCGTACCCTAACACAGACACACAGACTCCTCCTCTGTCTATACTTTTTGTGATCTTAATCCTATCTCAATATATATATATATATATATATATATATATATATATATATATGTGTGTGTGTGTGTGTGTGTGTGTGTGTGTGTGTGTGTGTGTGTCCTTGAATAGTTCTATCCTACCCTAACATAAAATGTTAGAATTGAAAGAAACCTTAGAATAGAGAGATGTGAATATATGGATAGATAGATGGAGAGAGAGAGATGGATCAATGGATGGATGGGTGGATAGATAGATAGACAGACAGACAGCTAAACGCATTTTTGTCAAAGTGCTTCCCATGTTCCAGGCACTGTGCTAAGTGCTAAGGATAGAGATATAAGAAATAAGGGCGCCTAAGTCAAAAAGTTCCGGAAAAGTGCACCGGGGAGAGAGCTCGGGCTGCCCATCCCCTTGTGCTGGTCGGGGAACAGACGTTAAAAGAGGAACCAGGAATACCCAGACACCCTCTACTGAATTTACTTGCCTCTGGATGGCGGAGTAGAAACAGCTCGTCCAAGCCTCTCTGCCCCCAGATTCCCCACAAACTATGTAAAAAAGGACTCTGAACAACTTCTGGAGCCCCATCACCCACAGAATGACACAGAGAAGCTAACCTCCCGCTGAGGACAGCCCAGCAGCCCTGCAGGAAGGACCAGAGCAGAGGTCTGGGAGCCAGCAGAGCGCAGGAGCCGAGCCCAGCCCAGCCCAGGTCCGCGTGAGCCGAGGTTTTAGCCCCAGGGCGGCAGGGCCAGAAGCCAGCTGGAGGAACCCCAGAACACCAGGAGCTGTGGCGACTCCAGAATTATCAACATAGACATGCCTAGGACAAAGTGAGAGGTTAGTGTCCTATGGACTTTGGGACCTGTATTTGGGGAATGCGTCAGCTCCCTCCCCTAGGGGCTAGAAGCCACCGAGGAGACACGCCATTTTGTAGTTTTCAGAGGCAGCTCTGGCCCCCAGCCTACAAATCGTGGGGAGATCCAGCGATAAGTCTTGGGGGGTAATCGCTCTTGCTTTAACCTCCCTGGATCTGGATTGTGTTCTAGGGTGGAAGTTGTGGGTGGGTTTACAGCTTGCCAGAAACGGAAGTTGCCCCCAACACGTTCGGGACGAAAATTCCTCTAGCTGGCCTTAAAGCCATAGTGTAGCAACAAGCCCAAAAGTCAAGCAATTAAGTGGCAACATGCCAAGGCAAAGGAAACAGAAAAATGCAACCCTAGACTCCTATTTTGGGGGCATAGAGCGGAAAAGGACTGTGAGGTCAGAAGTCCTGCTCCAAAAGCCCCAGGGGAAAACATGAGCGGGTTGCAGGCCATAGAGGACCTTAAGAAGGACTTTAAAATCAAATAAGAGAAGTGGAGGAAAAATTGGAAAGAGAAATGAGAAGGATGCAGGAAAAGTATGAAATGAGGGTCAACAGCCTGACTGAGGAAAACAACACCTTAAAAAATAGACTAACTCAAATGGCAAAGGAGGCCCAAAAGGGCAATGAGGAGAAGAATGCCTGAAAAAGTCGAATTTGCCAGATGGAAAAAGAATCTCAAAAGTTCACTGAGGAGATTCATTCCTTCAGAGTTAGACTGGAGCAAATGGAAGCTAATGACTTTATGAGAAATCAAGATGCTGTTAAGCAGATCCAAACAAACGAAAGATTAGAAGGCAATGTGAAATATCTCATGGGAAAAACCACTGACCTGGAGAATAGATCCAGGAGAGACAATTTAAAAATTATTGGACTACCTGAAAGCCATGATCAAGGAAAGAACCTAGAAATCACCCTTCAAGAAATTCTCAAGGAAAACTGCCCTGATGTTTTGGATCCAGAGGGCAAAATAGAGGTTGAAAGAATCCACCGATCACCTCCTGAAAAAGATCCCAAAAAGAAAACTCCCAGAAATATTATAGCCAGGTTCCAGAATCCCCAGATCAAGGAGAAAATACTACAAGCAGCCAGGAAGAAACAATTTCAATATTGTGGAAACACAATCAGAATAGCCCAGGACCTGGCAGCTTCTACACTGAGGGATAGAAGGGCATGGAATATGATATTCCAGAGGGCAAAAGAACTGGGAATGAACCCAAGGGTCACCTACCCAGCAAAACTGAGTATTTTGTTTCAGGGGAAAATATGGTCATTCAGTGGAATAGAGGACTTTCAAGCATTCTTGAGGAAAAAACCAGAGTTGAATAGAAAATTTGACATCCAGACACAAGAAGGAAGAGATGCCTGAGAAGGTAATCAGGGAAAAGAAATCAAAAGGAACTTATCAAAGTTGAACTATTTACATTCCTATATGGAAAAGCAATAACTGTGACTGATGATATCTTTCTCACTATGAAAATAATGGAAGAAGGGGGTGTGGTCATATGAATACATATGTGAATGTGTGTGTATATGGTTACAGTTATATATGGATAGAGGGCATAGGTTGAATTTGTTGGGAAGGGAGAATACTCAAGGGATGAAATTATGAGGTGAGAGAGGAAAGTGGCAAGAGGAGATGGGGAGAGACAGGGTAGGGTAAACTATCTCATGTAAGGGGAAGTGGTTGCAAAGGAGGGGGAGAATAAGGAAGGCTAAAAAGGCAAAACCACATTCACATTGAATTTGGTTCAGGGAGAAAATGACATACATGCTAAATGGGATATCTCAACCTGCAGCAGGATAGGGGGAAGGGGGATGAGAGGAGGGATGATGGATGGGAGGGCATCCTTGGGGTGAGGGGAGGTTGGAAGTACCCACTATAGAAGAGGGACAGGATCATGTAGGGAATGGACCAGGTGGGGGGTGGGATGAGTGGGAGGGAATTATAAGCAGCCTTGTACAATATATCTACTATGATAATGTTTTGCATAGCTAGACATGTACAACATATACTGAATTACTTATCTCCCAAGAAGGAATGGGTGACAAGGGAGGAAGGAAATGGATCTGAAATTCGAGGTCGTAACATTAAATGTTTCAAATATATATATAAATACTATTATTAATACTCTTTTGCCTATAATTGGGAGATAAGATGTGCAAGCATTGGGACACAAAGATTCATCTTCCTCTAATGGAAAAGTCGATGGGGGTATGGGAGAAGGTATGGGAGAGAGCAGATTGGAGGAAGCGATATCTTGTGGGACTGCTATTCTGGGAGGTTGGGTAGGGGAATAATGGGGGGAAAATGATTGTAACTCAAAATCTGGCGGAAATGAATGATGTAAAACAGAAGTTAATAAAGTATTTGTTTAAAGAAAAAAAAAAGAAAATAATGGAAGAAGGGGGTGTGGTCATATGATTACATATGTGAATGTGTGTGTATATGGTTACAGTTATATATGGATAGAGGGCATAGGTTGAATTTGGGAGGGAAGGGAGAATACTCAAGGGATAAAATTATGAGGTGAGAGAGGAAAGTGGCAAGAGGAGATGGGGAGAGACAGGGTAGTGTAAACTATCCCATGTAGAAGAAGCAAGGGGAAGTGGTTGCAAAGGAGGGGGAGAATAAGGAAGGCTAAAAAGGCAAAACCACATTCACATTGAATTTGGTTCAGGGAAAAAATGACATACATACTAAATGGGATATCTCAACCTGCAGCAGGATAGGGGGAAGGGGGATGAGAGGAGGGATGATGGATGGGAGGGCATCCTTGGGGTGAGGGGAGGTTGGAAGTACCCACTATAGAAGAGGGACAGGATCATGTAGGGAATGGACCAGGTGGGGGGTGGGATGAGTGGGAGGGAATTATAAGCAGCCTTGTACAATATATCTACTATGATAATGTTTTGCATAGCTAGACATGTACAACATATACTGAATTACTTATCTCCCAAGAAGGAATGGGTGACAAGGGAGGAAGGAAATGGATCTGAAATTCGAGGTCGTAACATTAAATGTTTCAAATATATATAAATACTATTATTAATACTCTTTTGCTTATAATTGGGAGATAAGATGTGCAGGCACTGGGACACAAAGATTCACCTTCCTCTAATGGAAAAGTCGATGGGGGTATGGGAGAAGGTATGGGAGAGAGCAGATTGGAGGAAGTGATATCTTGTGGGACTACTATTCTGGGAGGTTGGGTAGGGGAATAATGGGGGGAAAATGATTGTAACTCAAAATGTGGCGGAAATGAATGATGTAAAACAGAAGTTAATAAAGCATTTGTTTTAAAAATAAAAAAAAAAGAAATAAGGGCAATTCCTGCCTTCAAGGGGGTTCCATTCTAACTGAGGTGGGGAGGATATAACACATAAAATGAAAAAGAAGAGGGAGAGCTACACAAATGGCAGCATGATTTGGAGCTGGTAACCTAGACATAAGTGAGGTGGACCAGGCTAGCCTATGTGAGCCAAGGGAGTTACTCAGCCAGCTTTCTGTAGAAGAGGTGGGGATAATGGTCTGAGTCAAGGAAGCATGGTCTTGAGCTGGTAGCTGGAAAGTATGTAACAGAGAATGTTAGAAATGAAAGTGACTTCAAATCATAGGACAACAACTGTGAGAGCTGGGAGTTCATTTCATCTGTTCCCCTTCTTTAAGCCTTATACTATTTCCTCTTGCCCACCAATTATTGGCATTATCTGGCATTCAAGGTTGTCTAAGACCTAGTCCTAACTTCCCTTTACAGACATGTTTCCCGTATCTATATAACTCATATCTATGTGTCTACATATACACATAGATAAATATAGAAATATATATGTATGTATGTATGTATGTATGATGTTTAGGGACTATATACATATGGACATAATATTTAGAGTAGCAGAGGTTTCATAAAGCATAGCAAATTCAAGAGGAGATACACAGTGCATTATGTTAAAAAAAAATCACTTGATTTAGAGTCAGAAGACCTTGGTCTTGAGTCTGAATTCTTATTGTGTGACTACAATTCTTCTTGTGTGGTGCTCTGGATCAGAACATGATGTGTCAAAGGAGTATTATAAAGTTCACATGAAATGAAGAATGTCAAGCATTTTGTCATCCTGTAAGAGATCCCATAAATGCCAGCTCATCATTATTGGCATTATGGATATAATTAATAACGAATAAGTAAATAATAATTGATCAAGGCAATTCAACTATGAAAAGTTTTAAGCTATAGAGAATGAGAAACATAGCTCAAGAGTTCTCATTGGGGGCCATGGGTCAAAGAAAGAAATTTGGCTGAGTGGGAGACTGGGAAAACATTCACAGACTTAAAGAGTTCTGTGTTTTTGTCTTTTTTTTTCTGTGTAGGGTCCCCTTCCCATAAGCAGAACTTAGATTGCCTTGCGGTGGTTAAAATTTTTATTATCCTGCAATCCAATGATGATGAGCCACTCTGCCCTACTTCAGCTAGAACTCCAACCACATAAAGAGGCTTAAAAGTAACTGGAGAATTAACTAACCATGAAAATTGAGATTACACATACTGTGGCTAATTTCCTTCTTTTGAAATTACCCCTCACATAGAATTCCCAGAGAATACTTGAAATGTAGATCCAGCTGAGAGCCTGGAAAACGAACACGAAAGGAAAGGCCTGGAGGAGAAAGTTTAGATAAAGTATATGGGGCTGAATCCAAGAGTGGATGGAACTCCTGAGATCAAGTTTGGATGCTTCTAAAGAGCCTGGATTCAACTTGGAAACTGAGGGGTGAGGGAGGACAGAACAACAGGGAAAAACTAAACAGCCTGTGGGATATAGTAGGATTAGCAAGCATTTTTTATAGCACATTAAGTTTTGCAAAGTACTTTACATATGTTGTCTCAATTCTCATGAAAATTCTGGGAGGTAAGTTCTAGTATTATTCCCATTTTACAGAAGAGGAAATTAAGACTGAGGTAAGTTAAGTGACTCAACCAGGATAATCCAGCTCAGAAGTGTCTGAGGCAAGATTTGAACTCCAGTCTTTCTAACTCTTGGCCCAGCACTTGGTCCACCATGCCACTTCCCTAGTGGAATAAGGGCTGGACAAGAATGATCATAGACTTTGAGCTGAATAGGAGTCTTAAATGTCTTCTGAGTCCAACTATTCATTTCACAGATGAGAGATCTGGATGTGAATCTTGCCTCTAAGTGTACCAGCTATGTGACCATAGGTCAGTTATTTGATTAGTCTGAATCTGATTCATCATCTGCAAAGGGGAAATGATAGGACCCACCTCATTAAGCTTTTGAGAGACCAAAGAGATAGAGTTCCTAAAGCACTTTGTTAGTCTGTGAATGGGGGGTTCTTTACCTATATTACATCTTTACATACATCTTTATATTACATACATTACAGACCTTTGCAGTCTGGTGAAGCCTAGGAATTTCTTCTCACAATTGTGTTCTTAAATGCATAAAGTAAATTATACGGGATGACAAAGGAAATAAATAATATTGAATAGTCATCAAGAATATTAAATAATGTTTTAAATATATAAAATGATACAAAGAATCACAAAGAAAATAAATCATATTAAAACAATTATCAAAATATATTTTTAAAATTTAAATTAAAAATGTTTAAATTCATGGACCCCAGGTTAAAACTCCTGCCTTAAACTCTATGTGAATATAAACTATTATAGGATTGGAATGAAAGATGAATTGTTCAACATGGGAAGAAAACATAGAGGGGGAGAAAGCTGTTAAGAGACTGATTAATGAGCAAAGCAAGATCAAATTAGTTTAAGTAATGAGACTGATCTGCACTGACCCTCCCATCTAGGGAGAAAGTGAGCTGCTCACCATGTGGATTTGCAAATTTTGTTTTAGGCATGATGGAATATTGTGAGGGAATATTGGAAGAAGATAAGGTTGAAGAGGAGGTTATAGCTAGGCCACAGAGGGCCTTGGATCTCAAGCTGAAGATTTGGGACTGAACTGCTAGGCAGTAGGCAGCTAGTAACTTACTTTCATCAGGGCAATAATACATCTATGTATTATTATGCTTCAAGATTTTGTCACTTTGTAGTAATCTAGTTTTTGTACACTCAACAGTTAACTGAATACATATTGGAAGGGGAGGGGAGTGGAGGGCAGGGCAGGGCAGGGAAGTGAAGGCAATTGTCCCTTGAAGGGGTAAGGAGATAAATGCATCTATCTATCTATCTATCTATCTATCTATCTATCTATCTATCTATCTATCTATCTATCCATCTATCCATTTACCTGTCTGTCTCTCTCTGTCTGTCTGTCTGTCTATGTACCCTCTCTCAATCTGTTATTTGTCTGTCTGCCTGCCTGTCTGTTAGCCTTTGTATTTGGCTGTCTGTCTATCCCTTAATCTATCAAAGAATTTAGAATGTAGAAGGCATAGTCCTAAAAACTTATAAAAAGCCAACTGTGTGGAGAGTTTTATCTCTCCTTACTCTATCTTTTTTTCTTTATCTTTCCTGGTAGATGGTGTAGCACCTCCTGGTCAGAAGAAAACTTCTCCCTGATCCTTGAAGTTAGGAAACCTCATGGTCTGTATCAAGGAGTTCCCAAATAGGCCAAGAAAAAAACAATCTAATTACATCTTATTCACAGAAACGCTTGAGTGTTTGTATCTTTAGATTAAAAATTGTATTCTCAAGTTATAGATGCTTTATTTTGATGGATTTTTGCATTTGTTACTAAGCTAGAAATTTCCCTGACCCTCCATTTGCTTTGTAGTGCCTCTCTTGAGAAAAAAAAATCTATTTATTGAGAAGTTTGGGGCAAGAGGAGGGTTTCAGTCAATGCCAATTGTACTATTAACCACTGGCAAAAAGATCCCAAGTTACTAAAAAGCATTTACCTTTAGGAAATTTGGTAAAGGAGAAGAAAGTATTAGCAGTGCTGATATTAACATGGAGAAGTTCTACAAGGTTGGGATGAAAATGTACTGAGCTTATGACATCTTTGTAAAATTTGTTGAATATTTTATTTGTTTGAATAATTGCTCATGATATAGCATTCTACAATTGACAAGCTATTTTTTCCACATAACAACCCTGGGAAGATGGGAGTGAAATATTATCACCATTTTATTGATTAAAAAGCGGCTAGCCCAGAATCCTACAGATGCAACTAAGTTTGGAAGGAAGAATCTGATCCCAGGCCTTCTCATTAAAATTAATTTTTAAAATGTTATTGTATATATCTTTTGTATATAGCTTATATACCTTTAAATAAGTATTTATATATTTTATATTTATATATTTCATTTATTTATATTTGTATGTATTTACATATTAATAAGTATATACCACATCTAAGATATATCATATACTTTTGTATATTTCAAACATATCTTTTGTTTTCATTGTCACCTTTATTTTCACATATAATTATCCTCCTCCCCTGCCTAGAGTCATTCCTGATAACAAAGAACAACAAAATAAAAGGGAGAGGAAAGGTAGTTTAGGAACACTAACCAAGTCTGACAATATGAGCAAGATTCCACACCACTGGTCTCTCACAACTGCAAATAAGGGAAAGGTTCATTTTCTCATCTCTTCTTTGAGACTGAACTTAATCTCCATAATTACATAGCATTTACTTTCATATTTTGGTTTGTTCTTTGCATTTGCATTGTTGTAACCATCATGCATCTTGTTTTTTCTGATTTGATTTTTTTCTGATCAGCTTTGCATCTGTTCATGTCTCCCAATGCTTCTCTGTACTCTCCATATTTATCATTTCCTATGATTCTATTCCATTCACACACCACAATTTGTTCCACTTATCCCATTTGATAGACATCTACTTTGTTTCCAATCCCTTGCTATTACAAAAACTGATACTATAAATATCTTGTGAACCCAGAGCTTCCAATTCAAATGGGTAAAAATGAGTGCTCTTTCCACTTTAATATACTGACTATCACAATCCACTTTTCTTCTTGTCATTTGTCCCTTTCATAATAGAATAGTCAGATAAAATAGATTTTGGTTAATTGAAGTTTGACTGTACGATAGCTGTGAATCCCTCCAGAAGAGCATGTTGCACAATCTACAAATTAGAAGCTCTCATTTTCATCTTTCTCTGATTTCCTTGTAGAGGTTTTAAAAGGTATGGGCTGGGGTACAGATGAAACAAAGTAGTATCTTTTGGGGGAGTGAAGAATAAGTTTGCCTGCTGTTAGAATAAGGTCAACATATGTAATTGGGGAAATAATAACAGTCCCTTCCATATGCAAGGCATGCATTTTACAGAATGCTTGCCCAGATATTATCTTATGTGGTTTTCACAATATCCCTTAAGAGTAAATGTTATCAGCATTTTACAAATGAGGAGAATAAGGCATGGATTGCCATTATTCTAAGTCCACATGACTAGTTAGTAGCATAGACAGACTCTTAGGTCCAGGAGACTTTTCTTTTTTACCATTTGGAGTTCTTTTTGTCTGTGGGTTTAATGGCTAATAATGGCTAATATCATCTTTGAAAAAAAAAATGTTCCAAGTGTTACATAGTAAGACTTTTCCCTGAGAGTAGGAGGGCCTTGGCTTTCAGAAGGGGCTTTCCTCTTTAACTGCTCTGAGTCAAGGAGGAAGCATGGAACAAAACTAGCAGTATGTGAGAGAATAAAGGGAAGAATAGATGTTAAAATGAAAGAGAAGAGGAGATTCCATTCCTTTGAATCTGCTTTGGCAAAGGAAATAAGGAGGAAGGTATGACTGGGAGAAATGGATTTCTCTTGGAGAATGATCTTGGGATTTTTTTTTTTTTTTACTTAGGGACTGAAGTGAATGGGAACTTAAATCAGTTACTAATTGAATTCTAGTTACTGAATAAAAAAAACAAGACAAATACCCTTTTGGATGGGCTGATGGCATGGGAAACATTCCCTGCCCTGCCCTGTTGGGGTTATCTCATTTTCTTTCTGAATTTCCTCTGCAGTAGTTTTCCAGAGTTCATTTTCTTGATCTTTCTTCCCTGGGCAAGATCATACCCAACCAACCTTGGAGAGAAAGAGAGGTTTGTAGATTTATAGCTGGGAAGGGCCTCAAAAGCGTTCTAGTCTAATCCCTTTATTTTTAATATGAGTAACTGAGGCCAAGAGAGGCAATATACATGGGGAGAAAATGGCGGAGTCAACATTTCGACTTAAGGCCCTTTGGGTGCTTAGGATCATAGATATAGACTTAGAAGAACTTTGTGGAGGTCATCTAGTCCAACCTCTTATTTTTATAAATGAGGAAACTGACCCCGCAGAGACAATAAGTTCCTTGACCAAAGTCGTTCTGGTAATAAGTGGTGGAGTCAGGATTTATACTGAGTGAGTCTAATAACAGAGTTCTAAATCCTTTCCTAAGTTCCCTTTCCACTATCCACACTGCTGTGGAATCAGAAATAGATTTGGAATCAAGAATTGAGTTCAAATCTCAGCATTATTAATTACTATTTTTTTGACCATGTGTACTAACTTCTTCTTGGACTTCAGTTTCGTTATCCAAAATTAGGGTTTTAGACTAGCTGGTCTCTATGGTCCTTTCCAATTCTAAGTTCTATGAGCCTAAGAGATGATATTTCTCTTCCAGAGAATTACAGTGCTGGACCCAGAGCTAATACAAACTGGGCTGAAATCTTGCCTCAGATTTTATTGGCTATGTGATCCTGTGTGAGGCAGATAGAGGTCAAGTGACTTGCTCAGGGTCACATAACTAGTAAATTTCCAAGGTGAGATTTGAACTAAGGTCTTTCCAACTACAGGCCCAGAGCTATAACCACTGTGTCACCTAGCTGCCTTAAGCTTCCAGGGACATGGGTCCTCTGATTCTAGAGTCTTTTTCCTATAGTGATCCCAGAATTACAGAAATAGCAAGCAGATGAACCTAGTTTAGAATCCATGTTTCTTTACTTCCATACCAGTGATCTGTCTTCCCAGGATAGTACAGTCAGTGATTCTTTGACCCTCAGCTTTCCTATAAGTAAAGAGGATATAATAATAGCATTTACTCCCAAAGGGTTGTCATGAGGATCCAATGGAATACTATAAAGTTCTTTGCAAATCAGAAAGGGTTATATAAATGTAAGATATTATTCTTCCAAAGACAAGTGTAGTTAGAAGTGGTCAACTCACGACTACAGCCAAGTAACCAACCCTGCTTCTGTGAGACTGATCCTTAAAAAGCATGTCAGAGCTTTACCAGGAAGGATTTATCGTTATGGCCAGTCAATTCAACAAATATTCTCAATAGAACTATATAAAGGGTAGGACATCATGGTAGATTTATCTACCAGCTTCAGTCAAGAAGACCCAGACTGAAATGTTTCCTCTGACATGTACTAGCTGGATGACAAAGGGCTAATCACTTAATCTTTCAGTGTCCTAGAGAACTCTGGGAGACTGTTAGCTACTTGCCCTGTTGTCAATCGCTATCAAGGGAGGCAAGTTCACAGCACTACTAAAATCATAGATCTTGCAAAAGAAAAACATGAGATTAAAATTAAAACACGCACAAAGATACAGATATGAGAAGATTTGCAATTATTTGCAATACAGGGAGGCTAGGTGGCTCAGTGAATAGAGCACAGGCCCTGGAGTCAGGAGGACCTGAGTTCAAATCTGACCTCAGAAACCTAACACTTACTAGCCATGTGACCTTGGGCAAGTCACTTAACCCCAATTGCCCTTCCTATGGAAGGAGACACTCTTGCTCAGGCCCTAGTAGTCTCTGAAATCCATCCCGTCTAACACTGACATTGTTTGATCTTGCATTGAGGCAAAGGGTCAGTGTATAATTGAGAATAACAGAACATTAGAGATGGGTAGGACCTTAAACATCACCTATTTAACACCTCATTTTATAAAGCTAAAATAAAAGCTAAAAATTATTTGCAATACAAATATGAGAATACAAAGATAAAAAATTCAATGCCTCTACTTTGAAGGAGATAATGGGTCATACAATGAGTCTACTGGGAGTTCTTCAGCAAAAGTGGCCATTGGCTTAGAAAGCATTAAGAGAGAGCATCTGCACTGAGAAAGACTTCTCCTGAACAGCTTAAGACTGCCTATCTGGCTCTGTAGCAAGTGCAACCTTCCAAAACTTCTTTCAAGTGATGGGAAATAGTCTTCTGCTAGGATTCTACAGCACTGGTATCTACCTAAAGGTTATAGAAAGAAAAGAGGACAGCAACCAGAGGGAGTTCACCCAATAGGTTCTGAGAAAATATTGATGATGATGAAGAAACACTATGACCAAAACTGACCTGAAGGCACATCAGTACAACTGATTGATAACCAATTAGTTTTACTCCAATTTTTTTTCATTTGATGGGAAATATTGTTGGAAAGTGTAAGGACTGCTTGCAGGAATGGTGGCATGATATACTGGGGAGACAGATCACTGATATGGGAGTAAAGAATTCTAGACTAAGATTCTAGACTAGGCTCAAGCACTTCCTATAGGGGAAAGGCTCTATCATCAGAGGACCTGCATTCAAATCCTGTTTCGGACACCTACTACCTGAAGAACCATAGGCTAGTCACTTGATGTCCCTGGCAGCTTGAGGCAACCCTTGTGGCACAGTGGTTAGAGCTCTGGGCTGGTAGTTGGGAAGACCTCAGGTCAAATCTCACCTTAGACATAGTTATATAACCCTGAGCAACTCACTTAATCTATTTGCTTTAATTTCTCAATTCTCACCTCTGCCTCATATGGTTAGTGTGACTTCAGGGACCTCTGAGGTTCAATTTCCTCCTTTATAAAATGAAGGGTTAAAGAGGTGATGTCTAAGTTCCTACCCATCTCTAACGTTCTGTTATTCTGAATTATACACTGCACTTACCCTTTGCCTCGATGCAAGATCAAACAATGTCAGCATTAAGAGGGATAGATCTCGGAGACTACTAGGGCCTGAGCAAGAATGTCTCCTTCCACAGTCCCAACAAGTGCTCATTCATCTTGTATTTTAAGCTCTCCAATCATAGAGACCTCACAAGCTCCTGAGGCAGCTCGCTATCCTTTTGGAGAACTAGGTGCTTCTTGAACTGAACTGAAATAATCCTCCCTATAACTTTTTGGATCATAGATGTAGACCTTAGGAAGAGACCTTAGGAGGCAGCTAGTCGAACCCTTGATTTTACAGATGAGCAGAATGAGACCCAAAGAGGTTCAACCACTTTCCTAGGATCACATAGGTAATAACTGGAACTTGGACTTGAACCAAGCTCTTTTGACTCCAAATACATTGCTTTTTTCCAGTGTACCACAATGCTCTACCCAATGTTCCTAGTCTTGACTTCTGACAAGCCTAATCTTCTACATTTTCTACAAGACAAATTCTCAAAGGCAGTTAATTATGTTCCTTCCTTGAATGACCTTTAATTCAGGCTAAACATCCCAAGTTCTCCAGTCTCCATTCCCTGGGACACAGATAGAAATTTGGGGAGCCATGGTCATGACAGCAGGAGTTGAACTTTTCAAAGAGACTTTGAAGAGAACGCCATTATTATGGATAAATTCAGAAGAGAGAAAATAAGCTGCACCATGATGCCAATTCACATCCCTCATTTCCACTGGCTCCCTGGGAAAGTCAACCATCCCCTGTGAGCTTTTGATGTAAATGGAGTGGGATATCTTCTACCTGCCAGAAGGTGGGGAAAGACCATGGTATTTGTTACAACAGTGAATGTCTTAGAGCAGGCTCTTGGGAAATGGCCTGTCAAGGCTTCATTTCTCTGTAGGGCTTCAGCAAACACAGAGAAAGTGGCCACAGCCTTGTCGCTAGCCTTTGGTCACCCCCTTGCAGATTAACGGCTGTTTGTGCTGCACAAGGAGTGTTTGCTTGGACATGACCGATGTTTGTGAAATTGAGGTCATTCAGCTCCTAATCAAAGTTCAGACACCAGGCGAGGAGGCATAAAGAATTCCGATATCATAATCTCTAAGGGAGGGCTTGGAGCCTGAGGGAAGGCAGCAGTAAATTGTGTGCCCACGCAGCCAGCCATGTTGCAGATCCAGCACCAGTCAACTGGGGAATGGGAACCTAAGCACTTGCCCAGAGAGCCAGGTGATGAATGGGAGAGAATCAGACAAATGTTTTTTTTTTTTTTTTTCGACAATTGAGCTTGGATGTGATTCTATAGTCATATAGATTCATAGACTGTTAGAACTGAAAGAGGCCTCTGAGTCACTGGATCTAAGTCACAAAGAGTTCTTAGACATCACTCCTGCACTTTACATTTTTTTTCAATGCCATTTTTCGGTACCATGTTAATTTCCAGATATAACCTGTCCCACTGGCCTCTCCCTTAAAACAAAGAAAAAATAGCTAAGTAATGGCCAGCATGACCGTAGCTGACAATATTTTTGACTATTTGTTCCTATAATTCCCCACTTATCTTAATAAGAAGAGGGAATACATTTCATCATCTCTTCTTTAGGACCAGGATTGATCATCAAAATTCATTTAAATTTGACTGTTTTTTAATGTCTCCAAGTACGTTTCTATAGTGATTGCATATGCCATTCTCCTGGTTATGTTTACTTAACAAATTATCAATTCACTTAATTCTTCCCATATTTCTCTCAATTCCATACATTTGCCATAGCACAACAATAGTCTGTTACATTCCCCTATCACAATTCATCCATTTCCCCCAAACAATGGAGATCCACTTTGTTTTCATTTTTTCTACTCCCAAGAATTGCTGCAATCAATATCTATCTACCTATCTATTTATCTATCTATCTATTTATCTATCTATCTATCTATCTATCTATCTATCTATCTATCTATCTACCTATCTATCTGTCTATCTATCTATTTATCTATCTATCTATCTATCTGTCTATCTCTCCATGATCTTTATTTGTGTCTTTCACCCTCTTGGGGTCTATGCCCAGCAGTGCAATGGCTGGATCAAAAAGCACGAATGATTTGGTATCTTCTTTTAACCCTCTCATCTCATAATTGAAGGAATGGAGCCTCACAGAAAGGAAAGAAAGGGCTTGTGCAAACTCGTTAGTGGTTGAAGGAAGATGAAATGAGGTCTTCTGATTTCAGCGTCAGAGTTCTTTCTATGAGTGAAAATAAGACTTTAGGGACCTAGAGAACGGTTATATCCACACCCCTGGAGGGAAGTGTTTTCTTTTAGAATTGTTTTGTGCTGGAAATACTCTCTGAGGAGCTCTAGAAATAGAAACTAAGAAGGGATGAAGAGAAAAAGAAGGAAAAACTATTAAGGAGATAGGGAGGAGGAGCAAGAAAGGTTAAGTAGCAGTCCTAAGTGTGGTCTGTGGCAGAAGCTGTGGACAGATGGTACCACCCTAGCAAGGAACACACAGTACTTGTCCAAAGCACAGAAGCCTCCGTTTTGTTTTTTAATGAAATAAGAGATAGGTTTTCTCCTTCCCTAATAAAGTAGTGTGGCTGCCATCCTTGTTCCTTGGAGCCCTCTGGCATCATGCTTCCATGAAACCCTCAATCTAGAAATCTATTGAAACGTGGAACTTTTACAAAGGTTGTCATGAGCTAATGAGAGATTTGCCATCTGAGATACCTCCAAGCTGCTTTCCCCTCACTGGGGTAGGATGGGGTGGGGGTCTAGAAGGCAGACAAATCGGGGAGGGCAAGAATATTCTTATCTTTTCCAAACCAGAAGACTAAAACATAACTAGAACAACAGAACATTAGAATGAGCAGGGATATTAGAGCACAAAAAGTCAAAATTGAAAAATAATCTCCAATCCCATTCTTTTACAGAGGAGAAAAGTGAGGTCCAGACATACCCTTAGTCCCACAGTTAGCGAGAGGTGGCAATAGTCAATCAACAAGCACTGGGGATACAAAGAAAGAGAAAAACAGACTCTCTGCCCTCAGAGAGCTCATAGTCTAGTGGGGGAGACAAAATGCAAGCAACTACATATATAGAAGAAATAGAAAGATCAAGAACTGGAATCTATCTTCCATGACTCCCAGCCCAGTACTATGTCTATTACAATATCTTGGTCTCTTGGTACTTGGTACAGTAGCTAATTTACACAGTAAACAAATATATTTCCAATGAACTACCCCAGGTAAGGTCTCCCAGTCAGATCTAACCATAAGTGATCCACAGAGCAGGAGTGGGGAATGTTAGGAGGAGCAGCAGGAGGAGGTTTTAAATTCATCTGGCTGTCTTAATATAATCAAAACCTTCAGGGGTAACTAGGTGGCACAATGAATAGAGCACTGGTCCTGGAGTCAGGAGGACCTGAGTTCGAATCTGGCTTCAGACACTTAACTCTTACTAGCTGTGTGACCTTGGGCAAGTCACTAAACCTCAACTGCACTGCCTTCCCCCCTCCATAAAGAAAAAAAAACCCTTCATTAAAAAGTTTTATTCATGTCTTTTTAAAATATCATGTTCATATCCTGATTTAACCCCTCTTCCTCACATAATACCCTCCCTCTAACAAAGAAGTTAAATAAAGCCACTTGATACTTGTGTCTTTGAGGCTAAGCAACACTCTTCTTTCACAGTATGCCACCTCTCCATTGAGAGTAGGCAAATGTCTTTCAGTTTCTGTGAGGACCAACATCAATCATTGCAATTAATATGAGTTAGTATCATTTTCTTTTATAATATTATAGATATTTCTTAATTTGCTTTTCTGATTCAGCTCACTATACATTGCTTCGGTTTGTTCAAATCTTCCCATATTTCTCCAAATTCCTTATATTTTGTCATTTCTTATGGTTCAATAATATTATATTATATTCATATGCCACAGTTTGTTTACTTTTTCCTATTAATCAATGGATACTCACTGTTTCAAATTGTTTTGCTACTACAAAAACTGCTGCTATCAATATTTTGGTAACTTTGGGGCCTTTTCTATCCTCTTTGATCTCCTAGGAGTATACACTCAGTATTGGAATAACCAGGTCAAAGAATAGTGACACCTTGAAAAATTACAAATTGCTTCCTAGAACAGTTGGCATAATCCATTCCACCAATTATGTATTAGTGTACCTGTATTTTCGCAATCCCTATGACATTAAGCATCTCCACCCTGTCTCCTCTTTGTCAATTTGATTGATATGGAAACCTCCATTTTTGGTTAAGCTATTTCAAATGGCTTAGGAAACATAAATAACACACTACTGCTACGTTCATATCCATTTCAAGAGGGGTTTTAAGATGGTTTGTGCAATGGAACATTGATTTTATGTCAGAAAATTTGAGTTTGTCTTGACTTTGGTCATTACTAACTCTTTGATTATATGAGCATCATTTCAAGTTTTGGGAGCCTCAGGTTCCTTATCAGTCACCTCAAAGAATATTTTTGTTTGTTTTCTTGTTTTGTTTTGGGTAAGGAAAGTATTTCCAGATCACTATAGATACATGAGCTGCTGCCACCATCCTTATTATTACTGAGACATTCTCTGAGAGGAGGATAGACTTAGTTGCTTTTACTCAGGATTCTCTCCTACTACTCTATGGCCCAAGAAACCTTAACTTTCATAAACTTCAGAAATGAAAGCAGCTCTGCCCCAGCTCACAGGGAAGCTGGGAAGGAGTTTATAAAGACTCACAGAGCATCTAGCAAGGAGGCACTGCCTCTGATGGTGTCCTTGTCTGAGAAATCGTGTTGGAAGCCTATTGGTGCCAGATCTCATTACAACCACGAGAAGGTCCTTGCAGGATGTGTCGCTTGCAGACATCTCTTTCAGAGTGAGCTCAGGTTTCTCCTGTGCCTGCTCCATTCCCCCTGACACCAGGGCATTTATATTTGATGGTGCTAGGATGAATTATGCACACTCCCCGCTGAACAAGGATTTAATGAGGGGGTTTCTTTTCTTCCCCTTTCCTTTGCTTCTTAATGGATTCTAGCCTTTGAATTAAGCACAAGCTCAGTCTGAGAGCTCCAGGGGATGCAGAAAGAGAAAATGTCCCAGCACCTAGGCCTTCCTTATAGCAAATTTAGCCAGGTAGCGTGACATATTTGAATGAATACTTGGTTTGGCTGTCAGAAGATATGGATTCAAATCTGGCCGGTGGGGCCATGATCAAGTTATTCACTTACTTGGGCTTTCAATTTTGGCATGTGTAAAATGACAAAATTGAACTAGATTATTCCTACAGATACCTCTATCCTGATGCAACTCTTTTTTTGTTGCTTGTTTTAAATCAGAACAGCTACTTTGATCTCAAGCTAAAATAATAGAAATCTAGGGTATAGAGCAAAGGAGGTAATATCCAAAGAACAAAGGATGGTATGGAGGGCTCAGAGAAGGGAAATTCTGTGCTTACCAGAGTCCAGAAAAAGACAATTTTATGGCCTGTCCTCTTCTGGGTCCAGTTCCGATTCAATGTCTGTTCAACAAGTACTTAGTAAGTATCTATTATGTTCGAGGGAGAAAAGGAAGAAGGGAACAAGCATTATTAAAGGGTTACTACATGCCAGGCACAGTGCTAAGAGATTTACAAATAGTTCATTTGCTAATATTGTGTCTTTGTGCTGGGTACTGAGGTTACAGAAACAAAACAATTAACAATCTCTCCCTGCTATTCTTCTATTGGAGCAGTATAAGTTGTACACAGACAAATGAATGTAAACTACTTTGAAGATGGGAAAGCATACTGAAGGCCTCGGAATGACTTCCTACCTGGCATTTCAATTGTATCAAATTGTATAATTTGATATAAAAGTCACCAAAAAAGTGAAGAAGAGAAAACGAGGAGAAATTGCCTTCAGGCATCAGAGGGATGGAGATGGGGATGGGAGGCAGCCTGCATGAAGGTATGGAAACCAGAGGTGGAATCGTAAGATGGGGGAAACAGTAAAGTAGGGCTAGTTTGGCTGGAATAGAGAATACCCAAAGAGAAATCATATTACTTCAGTACGGAAAGGTAGAATTATACCACATAGTGAAGGACATTGAAAGTCAGGCTGAGAGGGACGGCTAGGTGGCGCAGTGAATAGAGCGCCGGCCCTGGAATCAGAAGGACCTGAGTTCGGAGCCGGCCTCCGACACTTAATCCGCACAAACAAAAACCTAGCCGTGTAACCTTGGGCAAGTTACTTAACCCCAATTGCCCTAAAGGGGCGGCTAGGTGGCGCAGTGAGTAAGAGCGCCGGCCTCGGAGTTTGGATGACCCGAGATCAGATCCGGCCTCAGAAAATGAGCACCCACGCATAAATCAAATGACTAGCCGTGTAACCTTGAGCAAGTTACTTAACCGCAATTGCTTAAAAAAAAAAAAAAGAAAGTCAGGCTGAGGATTCCACACTCTAATGGTGAGCCACTGACAATTCTGGAGAAGTGGATTGGCACTATCAGAGCCATGCGTCAGGAAGCTATATTTGACAGCTGTCAAATTGAGGAGGAAAAAGACTGAGAAAGGAGACCAATTAAGAGGTTCTTGTAATAGTTCAGATGAAAAGGGAGGTGGACCTGTGCTAAAACAGTGATACCATGAGTGTAGGAGGGGAGGGGGCAAATGTAAAAAGGCATTGTGGAGGGATAGAACTGAAAAAACTTGGTAACTCATTAGATCATATTTTAGGAAAGACTTTAACAAGCTGGGATGTGACCAGCAGAGGCTGACCAGAATGGTGAATATATTAGAAGTCATATAATCATGATGAGCAGTTAAAATGATGGGAGGTGTTTAACATAGAGACGAGATAACAAAGAGAGGGCATAGTGACTGAAACCTGAAAGGCTGTCATTTGGAGGAGTGAGCAGATTACTGTGTTGCCCAGATGGCAAAACAAGGACCAGTGACAGGGAGACAGATTTGGGCTAAATATAAGAAAGAACTTGCTGATTCTTGAAGCTTTCCAACAATGGGATCATCTGCTTCATGAGACAGTGAGCTCCCTGATACCAGAAGTATTCAGTCAGAGATTGAATGAGCCCTTGGCAGGAATACCATAGAAGGCATTACTGCATTGAGAGAGATCATATGATCAAAGGTCCGGTTCCATATAGAAAGATGAAAATGGCAATGCATTATTGATGGAATTGTAAATTGGTCTAACTTCTCTGGAAAGCAGTTTGGAACTATGCTGAGAAAGGCCATATAGGCCTTCAGGGTTCAGCAGTAGCACAAGACTTTTGGAAAGGCAGGAGTGGGCCTGAGGGTAGCAGACAATGGGCGCTCTGGGTCCCTTCCCATGGGGGTGGGAAACTTTCCCCAAGAAAATCAAAGATATAAATAAATAGGATCCTACTCAGCTTTTCCCTGAAACCTTTGAAATCTATTTTTTTTTTACAAATCTAGGACATACACATGTAAGACTATGCCAAGTTTTGTTCTCTTATCACAAATTCTTACATGAACTGTTCCCTTTCCCCAAAGTTCAGATCACTCCTATTTCAGCAATCAATTCCTCCTGGGTGATGAGACACAAATCCAGAATAACAGCTGAAGGATGAAATGATCATGAAGGCAAGCCAATAATTATTAGCTGCTCTGCTTTGGGCAGACAGAGATCTCCCGCAGATGTACAAATAATTGGGGTCCCTCATCGCTGCTATTTCACACCTTTTGTCAGGCTTTTGTTCTGTTTCTGAAGTCCTGATCTATTTCCTCTTGCTGCTCAGGTTGTCTCTAGTGTGCCCCAGTGTATGCAATGTCATTTCCATGTCTTCTGGATTGATCTTCCTTCAAAAACTCTCTGCTATGGTTCTTCTCCCCATGCTCCCCCTCCCACACCAGATTCTGGATTTCTTCACATAAGTATGTATTGTCAACATGTAGTGTTATTGCCCCAGCCCCAGCCCCTTTTAGTCATTAAATTGATCAATAAGTGTCTGTTGAGTTTACTATGTGTCAGGCACTGTGCTAACCATTAGAGATGAAAAGGAAAGCAAAAATACCCCCTCGTTCTCAAAGAATTCATATTCTGATGGAAAAGACAACATATAAATGTCATAATGAGGTATTGAGAGGTAATGAGGGTGTGAACTAGAATGGTGGATATGTGACCTCCTAGCTGTGTCTGACTCTTGCTGACTCCATTTGCAGTTTTCTTAGCAGAGATACTGGAGTGGTTTGCCATTTTCTTCTTCAGCTCATTCTACAGATGAGGCAACTGAGGCAGACAGAGTTAAGTGACTTGCTCAGGGTCACACAGCTAGTAAGTGTCTGAGGCTGGATTTGAATCATGAAGATGAGTCTTTCCTGACTGCAGGGCCAGCATTCTATCTACTACATCACCTAGCTGTCCCTATGTAAATAAGTAGATACATATAAATAAATGAAAACATATAAAACAGACAAATGATGGTCCCAAAGGAGAAAGTACGAGCAACTCAAAAGACCTACTGCAGAAGATGATAGGATTTGAGCTGTCTTAAAGGAAGTCACAGAAATTAAGAGGTAAAGATAAGGAAAAGCATTCCAGGTATGGGGGATAGCTACTGAAAACCCAAGGATTCATGAGAGGGAATGCTGTCATGTGAAAGGAAAAGTAGTTGGATCGTACACAGTTGACGGAGGTGGAAAGGGACCAAATGATAAAGAAATGTAAACTCCAGGTGGAGAATTTTATATTCGATCCTGGAGTGAATAGGTAGCCACTGGACCACATTGACTGGGAATGAGGGGTGCTCTAGTAAAACCTGCACTTTAGAAAAATCACTCTAGTAGTGAAGTGGAGGAGAGATTGGAATGGGGAGAGATTTGAGGAGAGTAGACCAAAGAGCAGGTTATTACAATAGTCCAAGTGAGAGGTAATGACGACCTAAACTAGAATTGCAAATATGTGAGCTCTTGTTTTCTTAAAACAAAATACATTACTTCAGATTGGCCGGTGGCAGCGGCAGGGGTAAGATTCAGTATATCAACTATTTCTTCTTGGCATAATGAATGGAGTAAAGAACTCAAAAATAAGAAGATGAGTTCAAAACTCTTCTTCTGATATTTCCTGGCCACGTGACCACGGCCAAGTTATGAAATGTCACTGAGCTCCAATTTTCTCATCTGTAAACAGAGCTAATAATATTTGCAGCACTTACCTCATAGGGTCATTATGGGGTTTAAATGAAATAATGTATATAAAGTGCCTTTGCAAACTTTACACTCTTGTCATTCAGTCATTACAGTCATGCCTGACTCTTTGTGACCCATTTGAGATTTTCTTGGCAGAGATAATGGAGTGGTTTGCCATCTCCTTCTCCAACTCATTTTACAGATGAAGAACTGAGTCACACAGGGTTCAGTGACTTGCCCAAGGTCACATAGCTAATTTGTTTTTTGAGGCCAGATTTGAATTCACCAAGATGAGTTTTCCTCACTCCAGGCTGGGTACACTATCCACTGTGCATCATCACCATCATCACCATC
Source organism: Gymnobelideus leadbeateri (assembly GCA_011680675.1). Taxonomy (NCBI): domain Eukaryota; kingdom Metazoa; phylum Chordata; class Mammalia; order Diprotodontia; family Petauridae; genus Gymnobelideus; species Gymnobelideus leadbeateri. The sequence goes on along the minus strand of WOXC01009845.1, from coordinate 474,018 downwards.
ATCATCTTACCCTGAACTCATTCCCCTGGTTTTATGGAAGATATTTTACTGCAAGAAGCAGAAAAGCTTGTACCAACCAAGTGGATGAATTTATGTGGTTGAATCTGTCAGGCAAGTGCCCCTTAAGAGAGCCCCCAGTGTTATTAACTGGAAGGAATTCTACAGTGTGTGCAATAGGCTTGTAGTATGTAGAATTTTAAAGTGGTTCATTAATTTACAATTCTACCTTTTATTAAATTAATTTGCATTTTAATGAAAAAACGAGTTGAGCCTATGCTTTTCCCCCTATGAAAATAGAGTGCAGTCTTCCCAGTGACTAAGGGTATGGGTTCAGAGCCAAGCCCTGCACAGTCTAACATAGCCTAAGGCAGGATTCTGGCATTCGCAAAAACATTGAGCCACCAGGCAGTAAAGGACTGAGCAAAATAAAAGAAAACAAGCTCTTGGGAAGTCCCCCCAAAGAACTCTGGCCTAGGTCTTTTCTCCTTAGCCATAATAACAATCTTCACTCTAATAACCGTTCCTTGCATTTGCATTGAATAGAGCCTATATGGCATCACAGCAAAGGTTCTAGACTTGGAGTCAAGAGGCCTGGGTTCAAGTTCCAATTCCAATACTTTCAAACTGTGTGACCATAAGCAAGATCATTTCTCTGAGTTTCAGTGTCCTCATATAGGGAACGGTGGTAGTAATTTTCACATAACTCACTAAAATCTTCCTCTGATGCCTCATGGATAGGTGGGAGGGACCCTGGTTTCTTGAAGATTATGCTGCAAGAGTAAATGCTCTGGCAGCCCCCATGGAGCTATAAAAGGTTCGAGTCTGAGCATAGAAGTAATTCCTCATGTATCTATCTTTCAAGGTAATCTAAATTCAGAAAAGCTCATCACCAGGCTGGCTGAAGAGTGAGTATTTTTTTTTTAACTTCATCAACTCTCAACTCTTGAATACCATCAACTAAAATGCAGAGGAGTTTTGAGAAGTGTTACACCCACTCTGGGTCACTTCTCCATCTTGTTCTTGCTCTGGTGGGTTGGATCACCTAAGGAAAGCTGAAACCTTGGGTTCTAAGTGGGGGTAGTCTGTGGGTAACCACTTCTAAAAACATAATCCTCAATCCCTCACTGGTAGGCTTCCAATTAATATTCAGCTAATATACACAATTAGATCACCTCAATGACATTTATTAAAATAGCACAATAATAACAGTATCCACAGAAAAAATCCCCCCATAAACCTTGGGTTCATATTCCCCCAAATGCACACAGTACCCTGTGATGGGAAAAGTACAGTATGATGTTGGTAAGGTCTACATGTAGGGCAGAAGGTCAGAAATGAGGTTTTCTCTTCTCTTCTCTCCTCCTCTATCATCCATGGAGTTCATGAGTGCAGCTACACTCCCAGAATGAGACACTCCATCCACCAGTTTAAGACTTATTTATTTCTACTGAATTTGAAAGACAATTGATTCAAAATTAGATCAGAAGAACATGGGATGATGTGGAGGAGAAAGAAATCAGAGAAGGGAAACCCTGACTCTGGAAAAAATCTCACTTTTTGATTGTAACTCCTTCTGGAGAACTACAGATATTTTCCTGGACTTCTTACAGAAATATGGGTTTATATCTGTAAAGCATGGTGCTGACTGATAGCTGTCTAAACAAGCTTTTTTTCTTGGAGGATATTAAAGTTATGAAATTATCCAGCATAGGCAAGTCCAGAACCTTGAACCTAATTCCTGGAGCATAACAAAGAGAGCCCAGGGGAAAAAGGAAAAGAAAAGAACTCAGAACCAAAGAATGTTCCCAATGGAAAAGACTCCATCTCTTTAGAATCCAGGCTCTTCCAACACTCAACCTAGCCTGTGTGAGAACAAAGTTCCAATTTAGTGGGGCAGAGTACCTCTAGTCCCCTAGGTCTAGTAGGATCTGTTGTGACACATGATTCCAATAGATTATTTTAGCATCAGTTTCATCATCCATAAAATTGAGATAATAATAACTCAGGGTTACATCAATCAAATCGCTAAATACCTGGAAAGTGCCTTGAAAACCTTGAAGTGCTATAAAAAAGTCAGATATAATCTTCGGTACCGTTGTCATCCTCGTCACCATCATTATTAATTATGTTATTATAATTATTCCCTGGCTTTTGAAAGAGAACAGACTGATGATAGGTTTCCCTTGCCACAGGGCTGCTGAATCAAGTGTACTTCCCCAGTTTTAGGCATAGCAATGCCCACCTCATCTCTTCAAACTCTGGGGTCAGAGGAGTGTGTAGAATGCTGTTTGTTCTGGGCTATGCCAGCATATCCTGGGGCAAGCATGGTCACTGGTCTTTCTCTTTCCCTTGAGTGGGGTTCCCCTCAAGGGAAAGGTGCATGCTGGTGCTCCTTCTAGGGCCTACTGGCACCCTTGGTCCCTGCAGACTTCAAACCGTGCTTCTGGTGCTGTCTCACCCTGGAGCCTCACTCAGCTTCTATGGGCTTCTGGCCATTTAACCATTCCTTGAATATCTTTCCACAAGACCCACTTCCTTTTCCCATTGGTAAGTCTTTCCAGGGCCTCCATTTTGTGCAGGGACCCAGACAGGGTCTTCTTTTCCCTGGTGCTACTCCTGATTTTCTGGATTTCAAAACCTAGCTCTCATGCTGAGTACTTTCATGCTCCCCGCTTCCCTTTCCCATCTGTAGAGTTCCCTTTTCTTGTCATCTTCCCTCATCAGACTATAAATTACTTGAAGGCAAGGAACGTCTTTTTGCTTATATTTGTATGCCCAGTACTAAGCACCATGTTTGGCCCATCCTTGTTACTGTTGTTGTTTAGTTGTTTCATTTGTGTTCAACTCTTCATGAAACCATTTGGGATTGGAATGAGGAAGAATTATCTTTACAATCTGACCTTGGATACTTACTAGCTTTGTGACCCTAGGTGAGTGACTTAACCCTATTTGCCTCAGTCTCTCATCTGTGAGATGAGCTGGAAAAGGAATGGCACATAGTCAGCACCATATAAATGCTGACTATAATTTATTTGGGCAGCTAGGTGGCAGAATGGATAGAGTGCCAGACCTGGAATCTGGAAGGCTCATCTTCCTGAGTTCAAATCAGGCCCTCAGACACTCAGTGGCTTTGTGATCCTAGGTAAGTCACTTAATCCTGCTAGCCTCAGTTTCTTCACCTGTAAAACAAGCTGGAGAAGGAAATGGCTAAACCACACCAGTATCTCTGCCAAGAAAACCCCAAATGGAGTCATGAAGAGTTAGATATAACTGAACAACAAAAACTTGTATTTATCTCCTCCTTTATTCCCGTCTCTGAGCAATAGGTGGCGTTTTCTAGACCCCTTTCCTCTGTGCTGACATACTACCTGTCGTCCGCTCCACTTATGCCCTTGATACAATTCCCTCTTGTCTGTTTTGGAAGTTTTCCTTTTCAGTCATTCTTTTTTGCATCTTCAATCTCTCCTTTGCCTACAAACATGGACCCATCTCCTCTCTCCGTTAACAACCTTCACTTGACCCTACCATCTATTATCCTCTATCTCTCCCTCCTTTCAGGCAAACTTCCAGGACATCATCCATTCATTCATTCCTTGCCTTTACTCCCTTATATCTCACTCCCTTCTTAAGCCTTTTCAATAGGATTCCTGACCACACCCTTCCACTGAAATCTCTCTGTCCTCCAATAAATCTGATGGCCTTTTCTCAGTCTTTATGCTCCTTTGGAAATTTTGGCATCACTGAACACCCTGTCCTCCTAAAGCTGCCTCTTCCTTTGGTTACTGGGAAACTGCTTCTCCTAGCTGTCCTTCCACTTGTCTGTTCTTTTGAAGCATCCTTTTCTGGCTCACTATTCATCTCTTGACCACTAAACTCCCCCGAGACTCTGCCTGGGACACTGTGTGTATACGTGTATGCATGTGTGTACATGGAGGTATTGTATATGTGCAACAGACATAAATATGTACACACATAACCATATATGTGTGTATATACATATACTCTTTCTCCGTCTCATGATCTGTCTCTCTCTGTGTCCCTCTGTGTTTGCCTCCCTTTCTGTCTCTCTATGTGTCTATCTCTGTCTCTCTCTTTCTCTGTGTTCCTGTTTCTCTCCTTTGGCTTTTCTCTCCCCACCATCTTCCACAAATGTGACAAAATAATCTTCCTAAAGTATAGGCATGATCATGTCACCCTTCTGCTAAAACAAACAACAATAACAGCAAAATCCCTCAATAACACCCTGTTATAGATAGCTAGGTAATACAAGGAATAGAGCACTGGACCTGAAGTCAGAAAACCTAGGTTCAAATATGGCCTCAGACACTTACGAGCTGTGTGATCTTGGGCAAGTCACTAAACTCTCTTTGCCTCAGTTTCCTCATCTGTAAAATGAGATAGAGAAGGAAATGGCAAACCACCCCAATATCTTTGCCAAGAAAATCCCAAATGGGGCCATGAGGAGTTGAAAGATGCTGATCAGTACCTGCTCTGCTATTTACAGTCTTAGAAAGATTATAAAGACCTAGGGCATTGAGAGTTTAGATGACTGTCCAGGGTCCCACAGTTAGTATGTCAGAGGTGGGACTTGAAACCTTCCTACCTCTGAGACAGACTCTCTAGCTGCTACTATGTGCTGTCTGTCTATATGCGTACATGAGCTCATATATTTTGTATGTACATACATATGTATGTGTATGGTCATGTTTGGTCATGTATGGAGCCATATATATGGTCCTATATATGTATATATATATATATATATGTGTGTGTGTGGTCATGTATGGGAGAAGGGTATGACAGCTAGCACTGTTTGTGGAGTATGGGTTATGGGAAGTCATAAGAGTTGAAATCTAGCTGGAAAGGTCCTGAGTATTATTAGATTATGGAGGGGCTTAAGTACTAGGCTAAGGAGCTTAAACTCTACTCAGAAGGAAATAAAGAGTCATTGAAAGGTTTTAAGCAAGAAATATGACCATATCTATGTATAAGGAAGATTATCTGGTCATAGTGCAAAGTATAGATTGGAGCAGAGAGTGGAGGCAGAAGGAACCATTAGCAAGCAAATGAAACCATAATAAAGTCATCTTTCATTTACATGATACTTTTAAGTTTCCAAAGCACTAACTTTCCAGCTGTACTTTGTTATAGGTAGTATAAGTGTTAACATTCCCATTTTGAAAGACAGTGTATTATAGTGTATACAAAGATGGCTTTGGAGGCAGGAAGATTGAGGCTCAGATCTCACCTCTGGCCCATACTAGTCCCAGGCAAATCGCTTAAACTCTTGGCATTACAACTATACAGCTTGAAGGTGCTGACTTCCATTGACGAAAGTGATTCCTTCACATGAGATTTCCCTGTTCCTATGAAATTATAAACCCAGGCCCTATACTAATTTTAAAGATGAGAAGACTGAGGCCCTGGAAAGTGAAGCCACATGCCCAAGTGCTCATGAGTAGTAAGGAGAAAAGGCTAGATTCAAAGTCATGTCTTTGGTCACCAAGTTCAGTGTTTTTCCCCCTCCATCATTACAAGTGGGAGCTGGCTGGCCAGCCAGACAGACCCTTGAGGGCTTATCCTGTGTAGTCCCTGCCCTCAGGTCCTCCATTACCCAGGAAGTATAGCTGAGGCTCCTGAAGAGGCTACCCCTCCCTTCTCCCCATTCCTCACGTTCCATAATGCTAGTTCTAGCTTCTGTCTCAGCTTGGCTGAGCCAAAGAGGAGAGGAAATGAAGCTTTGAGTTTAATTTAATGAAATGTCTTATCCCCATACAACCCAGCAGGCACCTCTGATACAAACACATCTTGTGACTTTCTCAACAGGAGTCACTTACCATGGACATTTTCTTTCCCCTTTTTTCAATCATGGCTGTTGTCTGGACAACAACTGTTCCTCATTCCCTAGGGCTTACAGGAAGTGGGAGAGTAGAGCAGAATGAGTATCTGCTTTGGGGTGAGAGGAGCTCAATTCAAATCCTGCCTCTTCTTACCCCTGAAGAACCTTGGGCAAACCATCTAATCCCTTGATGTCCTAGGTGCCTCTTCTCAATCAATCAGTGAACATTTATGAAGTACCTACCAGGTGCCAGGCATTGTGCTAAACCCCGGGATGACGGAAAGGGGCTAAAGGAAAAAAAAGGGCCCTCCAGTTTACAATCTTCTTTTCAAATAAGGAAAGAGAGAAGGGTAGATGCTAAGGTCCTCTCCAGCTCTGACACTTGTGTGATTTGAAACCTAAGAAAAGGAAATAAATCCACACTGCTTCTGTTCTATTGTAGGGTATGGTGTTAGAAGGGGCCTTCCAGATCATATAGGCCAACCCCTCATTTCACAGATGAGGAAACTGAGGCTCAGAAAAAGAAGGCACTAACTCAAGATCATTGAGCTAGTAAATAACAGAGCTGGTATCATGAAGACAATTTCTATCTCCCCCTGGAGAGCTCAGCATGTAGTGGGAGTTTAATAAATGTGGGTCGAATGACAAGCTTCGTGTGTGTGTACAGCCTACGAAGGCCTTGCATTGGTCTCTGGACATTAATGCATGCAGATCACAATCTGCTGCCCTCAGTAGCATTTTCCTCCAAAATGGATAATCCTCTCACAGTGGGTGTCAGTACATGTGTATATTCATAACATCAGAGGATTTAGGGCTGAGAGGTACCTGGAAATCATTCTAATCCAACTCCATTGTTCCGTAGAGGAGGAAACAATCCTACTGTGCTTAAGTGAATTACCCCAGGTCACACAGATAGTAAATGAGAGAGCCAGTATTTAAAACCCCCGTTTGCGGCCTCCAAAGCGGGGCAAGGTCCTTTGTGCTAGGAAAAGGCCCTTTCTGCTCTTGACACATCAGCTCATCCCACCTCTTCACCAGGTTTGCCCTGCCCACTCGATAAGAACAGCAATAATTACAACTCCCACCACCACTTAACCCTTAAGAAAACCCCCTTCTCCAGGGGATTGAGCCACTTTGCCATCCCCGAGTCACCCCATAATCATAAAATCCCCCAATGCTTAGCACCCTGCTTGGTACATAGTTGGACCAACAAGTATTTGTTAGTTAACAGTTTTTAGTTCTATTATGTTTTACAAAGTGCCCGCCTCACAATATGTCTGAGAGATAAACAGACAAGTGTTATCCCCATTTTATTGAAGGAAGTGGAGGGTCAGAGAGTTGATGTGAATTAACCAATCTCAGAGTCCTTTCCATACTGCCATAGTTGCTGGATGTGTGTGTGTGTGTGTGTGTGTGTGTGGTTAGAGTGGGGAAGGTTGAGTGAGGATTGGGTGTGTGGGCTGCTGGGGCAATGCCTCTGCCCCATGCCTTATAAATATTAGGAATTAATTAGGAGTCCTTAATTAGGAAGTCCACTGACTTTCCTCTTTCCCTGACAAAGCTGCCTTCCTTTCCCATATCCTACTCACTCAGGCCTCTCTTACTTCTCCCTCTCTGAATTGTGTACCCCATAAAAACTACAGATCCCTTGCAAGAGACCTTGGGACCAGGCTATGCGTTGAGGATATGACCCCAATCCAACCCTGAGGACAGTTGCTAAGTGACACCTCCTCTTTATCCTTCTCACAGCCCATTTCCCAAGACTGTCTCTGTGGTGCAGCCAAAAGCAATAATTTGATGATCTGATTCTTAGGAGATTCAGAAATATTAGTTAACTTGAATATGAGACGCTCCTTCCTCAGCCTTCCTTGGTTCCAATCTCTTTGATCATTAGATTTGCAGTTAATCTCACACATAACAATTCTGTGATTTTTTTTTCTTTTTGGGCAGGTTAATTAAACCTGTCTTTAAAGTGATATTTTTTTCCCCCAACTCTAGTTGAATATAGGCTAAGAAAGCAGAGTCTTTAATACCCTGTGGCATTCACTATGGAGTATTTCAGTCCTTGGAAATCGGAAACACTGAAATTCATCTAATGTAGACACACAATGAATGTCATCCATTTTGGGATGTCAGACAAATAGCATCGTGAACTATTAGAGCTGGACAAGATTTTAAGACACAGAATATAGAATGTTCCTACTAGACATGGCCTTAGAACATAGAAGGCTAGAGCTAGAAAGGGTAAAAGAACATAGAACTTCAAAGCTATACATAGAATATTGAATTCTGAAACTGGGGGGAGACCTGTAGCAGCAAGCACCCCAGCATCCCCAGACCGGCTGCCAACACAGGTTCTTAGATCTGCTTTTGTAAAGGAAAGCAACTCAAAATCAGTTAACAAGCTTACTTTAATCAAAGAAACGTATATTACCTAGTTCAGGGGGAAAAGGTCAGCACCCCAAACTTCAGAGTTACAGAACTTACAGATCAAACAGACAGGCTTCCAAACTGTCCAAGCATTATATCAATACCAAATCACAGTTACCAGAGAGGGAAGCATCAACATCTGGGTTTTCAAAGCCGGGGGGCTCTCAACAACGGCTTCCCAGAGTCTCATTTGGTCAAATCACACAACACTTCTCAAAGGGAGCCCCAAAGCAAAGCCTCTCATCAGAGTTTATATAACCTTCTCCTGGCTCAGAGAATGTAACAACCTTCTGGACCCACTGCCCAATCACAAAGTATCAAGGTGTGGGCTTTCCTGAAAAACAAGCCTCCCAGCACAGGCTCCAGTTGCACTTAAACTAGGGGCAGGGAAGATCTTTAAATTTGCATTTCCATTACAAGACCTCAGAACACAAACTATAGAATGTTAGCCCTGGAAGGTACCTTGAAATGTAGATGTAATGGAAATGCAGATTTAAAGATCTTCCCTGCCCCTAGCTTAAGTGCACCTGGAGCCTGTGGTGGGAGGCTTGTTTTTCAGGGAAGCCCACACCTTGATACTTTGTCATTGGGCAGTGGGTCAAGGAGGTTGTTACAATCTCTGAGCTAGGAGAAGACTATATAAACCCTGATGAGAGGCTTTGCTTTGGGGCTCACTTTGAGAAGTGTTGTGTGATTTGACCAGATGAGACTCTGGGAAGCCGTTGTTGAGAGCCCCCGGCTTTGAAAACCCAGATGTTGATGCTTCCCTCTCTGGTAACTGTGATTTGGTATTGATGTATGTAATGTTGGGACAGTTTGGAAGCCTGTCTGTAACTCTGAAGTTCTGTAACTCTGAAGTTTGGGTGCTGACCTTTTTCCCCTGAACTAGGTAATGTGTGTTTGTTTGATTAAAGTAAGCTTGTTAACCCATTTTGAGTTGCTTTCCTTTACAAAAGCAGATCTAAGAACCTGTGTTGGCAGCTACCCTGGGGATATTGGGGTGCTTGCTGCTACAGTAGAACACAGAATGTCAGATGTGTAAGGAGCCTTTAGGCTATAGAATTTAGAATGTTATCACTGGAAAGGACCATAGGACACAGAATTTAGGATGTCAGCCCTGAAAAGGGCCTACAAACACAGAACTTAAAAGGTTGGTGCTAGAGGAGACCTCTGAGAATTTCTAGTCCATCCCCTTCATTTTGCAAATGGGGAAAGAGAAGCTCAGATCAGTTAACTGATTTGTTTCAAGTTCACATAGTAAGCAGAAGATGCAGTATTTAAACCTAGTTCTCTGACGCCCCCTTCCCCCCTCATTTCATAACAGTGGCTTCCTATTAATATTAGTTTTCCTCAGTTTTGACATAGAGGGGAACTGGGCTTGGAAGCAGGTAGGTAGAGGTGTGGTGATGAAGGAATAACTTATTAAAAAATAAATTGAGCAATAAACATCTAAAGAAATGAGACATTTAAACATTCAAAGTAATTGATACCAGAAAAAAATATGATAGAATAAAATCTATTTTCACCATAAACTGTCCATTAGTTGGGCCATCAGCATAACCCTAATCCAAAGTTATGAGAATCCATTACAGATAAAATCAAATACAATTTTCTGCATTCCATGAATCAAAGGCACATATGTATTGAGAGCCTGGCTTGTCTTTTTGTGCCTGCATTCCAAGAGAACAGAATATAGATCTGATTTCTCATATTATATAGCTCTGGTGTCTGTTAAGGGCACTATGCCCTAGAAATTCACATTAAACACAGAAAGCCAGGACATGAAATGGAAAAGAAAAAAAAAAAGCTAAAATACTATCCAGACAGCTAGAGGTAAAAATATGGAAAGTGCTGCATTTAAAAAGAGGGGAAAAAACCCTCTCTTTTTATGGATTGAATAGATAGTTTGGCATCAGGAATTCCTCTTGCAGCTCTGGCCAGCGCTCCCTCACAGGAAAACAGATAAACACAGACACAAAAACAGATACAGACGTACAGACAGACAGTCAGGCACATATATAGATACAGGATCAGGGTCTACCAAGCAGCCTCCAAAGAAAGTTCCCATGACACACCAGGAAGCTAGACTCTGCCTAACTGCAGGGAAACTCCTAGTGAGCTCCCCATCTAAGACCCAGTACACCCTCATGAAGATCTTTCTGCCACAAACATCCCCTGAAACCTCACCCTCCTTCTGTCTTCTTTCACTCCCCCATCTCATGGATGGATACACTTTTGTTTTGTAGGCTTTTCCTATGTAGGATATGTTCTTCTTTTGAAGGCTTTCCCCCTTCTAGTCATCGCCTTTCTTCCTACATTGGAGAAGTGCTTCCAGGAAGGCTACAGATAAAACGCCCTTGACAGCTAGATATCTACTTCAGGGGTTCTTGGCCCTTTTTTGTGTCCTAGACCCCATTAGCAGTCTGGGGGGAGCCTATGGGCCTCTTCACAGAATAATGTTTTTAAATGCATAAGATAAATTATGTGGGATTACAAAGGAAACCAATTACAGTGAAATATAGTTGTCAACATGTTAAAAAGGAAAAAATGGCTTCCCCAGCTCCAAGCTAAAAACCCATTCTACTTTACCTTGCCTGGAGAATTTATGGCTAATAACTCAGTCGGTAAGTACATGATAACAACAACAACAATAATAATAACTAACATTTATATAGTGCTTCTATGGTGCCAGGCACCAAGCTAAATGCTTTACAATTATACTATCTCATTTGATCCTTACAACAACTATGAGAGGCGTTATTATCTTCATTTTATAGATGAGGAAACTTAGGCAAACAGGGTGAAGTGACTTGCCCAAAGTCACATAGCTAGTGTCTGAGGATGGATTTGAACTCAGCTTTTCGTGACTTCAGGCTCAGTGGCCTAACGACTGGGAAATCTCCTGTTTAAGTGCCTTTAGGTTGTGGACTATGCATTGCTTAATATCTTAATGTCAATGTCTGGCCAAGCTATAAGTGCTCCACAGAGCCCACTTCAGCTCCTTTCATGGCCATTGGAACAGTGTTCTCATCTGCTACTTCTGCCACAGGGAGGTCTTCACATGCTTGGTGAAGACACTTCCCTAACTCGCCAACGGGTTGGAGGCCTGTTGGATACCCTCAGCCTGGTTTAGCCCATCTGCCAGGGTGATTTTAGTGAAGTGTGGCCCACTCTCGTGCTACAGATTCTTGGAGCCACAGGTGAGAGTTGGGTGAATGTAGATGCCAAAAGTAGATGAGCAGCCCTGAAAAGGGCTCAGCAAGTCCTCACACCAGAGGTGCTAGACCTCCTGAACACCCCATATGCCCCCAGTGTTTAAGAAGCCACTAAGAACATTGTTGCATGTCTATTGATGTAGAAACTTCATTCCCTAATCTGTGTAAACTGCGAATCTTTTTTTCATGCAAGGCAAAGGGATCCTACAATATCAACTTCGAGCTAGAAGGGCCTTTGAGAAGCCACTTGGTTGCACCCCCTAGTTTTACAGATGATGAACCAGTATGATTTACCCAGAATCACACAATGAATTAGTAGCAAGGCTGAGATTTGAACTCAGGTCCTCTGACTTCAGTTCCAGCCTGCTTTCCATTGTCACAGGGAATGCTGCAAATTCAGGAGTATTAACCATGAAATTGTTTTGTTATTTAGCTACTTACACTCTTTTATTCTCCCATAAGGTAAATCAATATTTTTCAACCCTACTGCCTGGGAGAAGTAAAACAGCTTTGTAATGGAGTAATTACTGGAGAGAGGGATTTGGCTCTCAAACCTGTGTGCCAGACCTAGTCACAGGGACATAGATTTAGAGCCTAAGTGGTTGGCTGAAGTTAGTTCCTTATTTTTGACTTCACTCAATCCTTTTGTTCTCATTCAGTCATTTCATCCATGTCTGACTCTTCTTGACCCCATTTGGGGTTTTCTTGGCAGAGATAACTGGAGTGCTTTCCTATTTCTTTCTCAAAATCATTTTGAAGATGAGGAACTGAGGCAAGCAGGGTTAGGTGACTTGCCCTGGATCACACAGCTAGTAAGTGTCCAACGCCAAATTTGAACTCAGGAAGATGAGTCCTCTTGAATCTGGGCCTGGCACTCTGTCCACTGAACTGCCTAGATGCCCCAACTCAATCCTTATAGTCTGGCTCATTCATGCTGCTAGTGTGCTGTGCCATTCTCTTTCTTTCTCTGTTATTGTCAACAAGCAATCCCTGAAATTCCAAGTTGAAATGAACTTCAGAAGTTCAACCTACCCCAAACAAGAACTTCTTTTACCGATATCTAAGATAAGTGGTCATTGAACTACTCTTTCCAGTGTTGGGGAACTCATTGTGTTCAAATGCAGCTCATCGTATGATGGTTGTTATTAGGAAGTTCTGCCTTATTTCAAACCATAATACATCTGACACAATCACTTCCACCCAGTAATCTTAATTCTTTCCCCTGGGACAAAGCAAAATTATTCCAATTTTCTATCCACTTGACTGGTCTTCAGAAATCTGACAACTTCAATCATGTCTTCCTTGAGTTACCTCTTCTCCAAATTAAAAATCCCCAGTGCTCTCAACTAATAACTTTATGATACAGTCTTGGCACCCCTTGATATCCTGGTCACACTCCCCTAGATTATTCCTTCATGTCAAGATGTGTTATTGTGTGACAACATTTCTAAAATGTAGCCCCCAGACCTGGGCCCAACACTCCAAATACAGTCTGATCAGGGCAGAGTAGAATGTAGCTATCGCCTCCTTTGTTCTGAAAACTGCTTTGATTAATGAAGGCCAACATATATTAGGTTGGTTTGTTGTGCCCTGGGTCATTCTGAGCTTTCAGAGGACTGAAATACCTGGGCCTTTGTCAGATGAGCAGCTACCTGGCCCCATGTCCCTGATTCTATACTTGTACAGTTGGGTTTGTTTAGACCCAAATGCAGGACTTTATTTTTATCCCTTCTAAATTTCATCTTATTAGATTTCTCTAATCTTTCTAGCCTGTTAAAACCTTTTTGGATCCTAATTTTATCATCTAACCTATTAGTTGTCTTTCCCAGCTTTCCATCATCTGCAAGTTTGATGAGCATGCAAGCTGTACATTTAGCCAAGTTATCGATGGACGTGTTAAACCTGAGATGGAGAGTTCTTAGAGATGATCTTGGCTAACACCCTCATTTTACAGGAGAAGAAACTGAGGCTCAGAAAGGGAAATCATTCACTTAAATACATCTCTTGAGTCATGTACTAACACAGCCAGTGAATGGCAGGGCTAGAATATCAATCCAGGTTTTCTGAGTTCAGTACAATCCTCTTCACTCTACGCTGTCTCCCATATCATGCCATGGTCATGGCCACATTTTCCAAACCAAGTATCAGAACACATGAAAAAGGACATTTTAAATATACATTTTGGTCATTTGATGTGGACAGCATGTGGACAACAAGGCAGGATATTTGAAATTGAAAATATAACAGAAATTTCAGGACTTCTTATTACCATAACAATTCATACATGTATTGATCATAATGTAGTGTGATGGAAAGAGTCTCAGGGGTAGAATCAGAAGACCTGGTTTTGAATTGCAACTTGAATACTTGTTAGCTTCATGAATTTGGTCAAATCATTATGCCACTCTGGGCCTTTTTTCTCACCTGTAAAATAAGGGTGTTAATATTTGCACTCCCTCCTCTACAGGGTTGTCATATGACAAGTAGTTTTAAAAGCTTAGGCCTTTAGAAACTAAAATCCAAGGTGCTTTATACCCTACCTGCATTCACTCACTCTCTAACTTCATTCCTTCTTTTGGTGAAAAAACCTCAGAGACTCCCTAATTAACCCATAAAGAACAAAGAATCCCACATACAGTATCCCTAAAAATAATACTCATACTTTAGCCTGATGGCTTCCAGTGATGGTGAGCCCACTACTTCCCAAAGAATCCCATTCCACTTTTGGTAAGTTCTAAATTAGGAAGTTTGACATCAATAGCTATAGCCAAGCATTACTAAAAATGTTGACTAGCACAGGACTGAGGACAGATCAGGGCACCTAGGTGACACTGCGAATAGAGTGCTGGGCCTGAAGTCAGGAAGACTTACGTTCAAATTCAGCCTTAGACATGTACTAGCTCTGTGACCCTGGGCAAGTCACTAACCCCTGTTTACCTCAGTTTCCTTATTTGTAAAATGAGCTGGAGAAGAAAATGGCAATCCATTCCAGTTTCTTTGCCGAGAAAACTCCACATGGGATCATGAAAAATCAGACACAACTGAAAACAACTGCACAACAAGGGGACAGATCCTGAGGCCCTTTACTAGAGGTCATCCTTCAAGTTGAAAGCCACTGATTAATAACTACCCTTTGAGTCCATTCATTCAACTGACATAGCTAGGGGGCCAGATTTGGATTCAGGAAGATACACACATTTGAATTTTAATTGTGTGACCCTGGGCAAGTCACTTAATCTCTCTCAGCCTGGTTTTCTCATCTGTAAAATAGTGATTATCTCCTGGTGTTGCTATGAGTATAAACTGCATTGCAAACCTTAAAGAGCTATATGTTAGTCAGGATTATTGTTAATTAGTTTCAGATTGACCTAGCTTACTAGAATCTAGCCTATAGTCTCTCCATCTTATAAACAATAATAGGGTAAATGATTTTGTATGTTGTTGTATGTTAGTGCATGTCTATATGGAAAGGCCTGTGTCTGCATGCATGTGTGAGAATGTGTGTGACTGGTTGTGTGCTCCTGTATGTGTCTGTGGAGGTGGCTATCTGTATGCCTGTTCTGGTATATGCTGGGATGTTTTTTTTCCTATCCACAAAGGGAGAAAGTCCTGCCTGGGCATCTAGCCAGCCATGCTGTGTGACTATAAAAAAATGCCAGGCCCAGGCCCCAGGCTGCCTGCTCATCTATAGAGAGAACCTGACAAGCAAGAGGCTTTTCCTAATGCTGCCCCTTTCTGGCCATGAGTGAGTCCTGGGTCTTGGAGGAACAGGGTCAGACCACGGAGATCAGGGAAAGTTCTGATGAGAATCTTAAGTCCCACTGCACCCTAGATATCCCAACCCTTGCATCTGAAAGAGGCAGAACAGGGATTGTGGAGATAGGGAGGGATCTTCCTTGTTGCCTGGCAGGAGCCCCCAGAAGCCAGTAGAGGCAGGATCCCTCCCAAATGTCCTTGTGGGATGTAGTGGAATAAGCAATGAACTTGATCTTCAAAGACCCACAGCGTTTAGGCCCTAGATCTCCCTGTCAGGGAGATGAATAACCTTGAAGAAGTCACCTCGCTTTTCTGAGCCTCCATATCCTTCTGTGTAAACGGAGGCAGCTGGATTCCATGATCTCTAATGTCCCTCCCAGAGTGATTATTCCATAATTCTCCCATTACTCGTTCACCAGCTCAAGGCAAGGTTATTATCATTCATACTATATCTCTCTGCTCTCTGCATCCATCTGGAAATGTGGTCATAGGGGGATGCAGTGGACCATGCATTTGGTTGCCACAGGGGCATTACAGAATGTCTTTGTCCCTGGGCTCAGAGCCAATTTCCAAGATCCCTGGGCCAGGTGGCCAGTTGGTTGGCAAAACCAAGGGTCTGGCTCTTCATCAAATTCAAAGCCTTCATCAGAACAGGCCTTTGAGACTTCCAGGCCCCAGTTCTTTGTCAATGTTATGTTGGTCAGGCAGTCTGTAACCTCTCACCTTCAAGAGGCTTCAGTGAAAAGATCTGGATGGTTGAGAATTTACTCTCTTTGGAGAGATGGCAGAGGCCAGGACTTCCCAGGTTTGCTTCCTGGAAAACCCATCTGAGCTCCTTGGAACCTTGGCTTCCAATCCAATGACAATTACATTCATATTCTGTCAACAATTAGTATTCCAAGTCTATCTACATACAGTAGATAGTAGTAAGAGGCCTGTTCTAGTAATCAAGCACCCCCTTTTCACCACTTGCTAGCTTTATGAACCTGGGCAAGTCACTTCCTAGATGTGTGTGCCTTATTTTCATCACTTGTAAAATGAATTTTCAACTACATGGTTCCCTAAGGCCCCTTCCAGTACTGTGACTATTTATTGAGCACAAGGACTTTTTTTTTAACATTTGTTGTGTATTTACAGTACCTGGCATATAACTCACATTTCAGTTGAATAAAGGGTAGAGTCATCCAGACATTCTCTAACTGGAAAGCCTGGAGTAATATCAGAATTCTGAATCTTCTCGGCAAATTGAGGCAGCTGAGGTCATTGAAAGCAATTACTGGCAATGAATGGGAGCCAGCTGCTGACTCTTGTGGTACCTCCTACTAGGGAAATGAAGAATCTAGCAAGAAAAATTAGTACATCTACTATTACTACTGTCACTACTACTACCACCACCTGCTATTACTACTACCACCACCTCCACCACCTCCTCCTCCTCCTCCTCCTCCTTATTACCTACTATTACTACTACTATTAACTACTAACTACTACTACTAACAACAATAACTATAATAATAATTCACATTCTATAGAATTTTAGTGACTACAAAAATTTTCTCTTCACCTCTGGAAGATTAGTTCCAGAAGTATTTATTTACTTACTTTTCCATTTATTTATTTTATTTTATTATTAACTATGTATTCATTTGTTTATCCTTTTCTTTGCTCATTCATTTGTTAGTTCATTTGTTTATTGATTGATTTGTCTGTCTCCTTGTTTGCTTGTTTGTCCATTCATTAATCTATCCATCCATCTAGTTTTTCATTTAGGTCTGGGCCTGTGATTTTATCAGTGTGGTGAACTCCTGATGTGGAAACTTTTTCTTCCATTGCTATTCTCTGCATGTCCCCAAGAACACGGAGGTAAGAACAAAGGAATGAGTTACGTCTTCATCTTCCATTTTAGCTAGTGACTAGGGTAATATAGTGGAAAGAACAGTGGAATTTAGAGTCAGAATCAAATTCTGGATATTTTTGGTCTTGGCCAAATTACTTCATTTCTCTGGGCCTCTGTTTCTTCATCAATGAAAAGATGGTGTGAGACCCAGTGACCTCTAAGTTCCTTTGTGGCACTAAATCCTATGACTTACTCTGGCAGCTCTCTTCCTGTTCCATCATGAACAGACTTGCCCTATCTGACTTTCTTTTTGGCAGAGCTGCCCTGCAGGTGGTTGGTGGAAGACCCAGGACAATAGGTGTATATATCAGGCATTGCTATCTGAGCAGTATCAGGATCCTGATGCTCTGACACTCCCCTAAAAGACAGGGTCAGCTTTGGGAGGATAGGAGAGAGATAGAATCTTGCTATCCATCCATCAGGGTGAAGTGCTGAAGGCCCCCAAACAGAAAAAAGATACTTCTGATCTCCTAGAAGGAAATGGATCAATGCTTTTGTAAGTGTTTACAAGGACACTAATGGAGATGAATTTGCTGAGGTGAGAATGGAACACACCCGTGGGCATAAGATAAATTCATTTTTATTTTTTCCTTTAAAATATTTATCTTTTTTTTGCTTATTCATTTTATATAACATTAGTTACAGAATACAATATTCCACCTTCCTGGCAAGCCATCCCTAGTAAACAAAAACGTAAAAGACGTTGAGAGAAGTGGCTCAGAAAAACTGGCCAACACATCCACTGAGTCAGACAGTGTATGAAATAGGCCATTTTTTCACTCCCTCACTTCTGCAAAGAAGGGAAGGAGATACATGAGGCAAATAGATGACCCAGTGGGTAGAGTTCTGGGCCTGGAATCAGGAAGACCTGAGTTCAAATCTAGCCTCAGGTATATCTTAGCTGTGTGACCCTGGGCAAATAATTTAACCTCTATTTGCTGCAATTTCCTCATCTGTAAAATGTGATTAATAATAGTTCCTACATTGTGAGGATCAAATGAAATAATGTTTGTATAGAACTTAGCACAGGGCAAGCACTATATAAATATTAATTATTATTATTATCTCTTTTGGGAATCAAGTTTAGTTATTAAAATTGCATAGTCAGTTTTTTAAAATTGTTTTTTATATTTCTATTTTTTAAAAAAATTATTTATTTATTTTTAGTTTTCAACATTCATTTCCACAAGATTTTGAGTTACAAATTTTCTCCCCCTCTTTTCCCTACCCT
Organism: Gymnobelideus leadbeateri; assembly: GCA_011680675.1. Classification (NCBI taxonomy): domain Eukaryota; kingdom Metazoa; phylum Chordata; class Mammalia; order Diprotodontia; family Petauridae; genus Gymnobelideus; species Gymnobelideus leadbeateri. The sequence continues at coordinate 455,650 of WOXC01009845.1, read as the reverse complement.
CCACCCCAAGATAGCGAGCTTCCTGAATACCCCTCCCCCCAATCTGCTCTCTCTTATATCCTTTCCCATGTCCCCTCTAACTTTCTAATAGGGCAAGATGGGTTTCTATACCCCAGTGCCTGTATATCTTATTTCCTAGTTGCATGTAAAAAAACAATTTTTAACAGTTTTCAAAACTTTGATTTCCAGATTCTTTCCCTTCTTCCCTCCTCACCCACCTACTCTGGGAAGATAAACAATTCAGTATAGGTTGTACATGTGTAGTTATACAAAATGTTTCCAGAGTAGATATACTGTGAAAGACTAACTATATTTCCCTCCATCATCTACCAGCCCCCCACTTACTCCATTTTCTACTTTGACCCTGTCCCTTTTCAAAAGTATGTGCTTCTAACTACCCTCTCCCCCAATCTTCCCTCCCTTATATCATCCCCCCTTTTAACCCCTCCCCCCTGTAATGGAAATGCAGATTTAAAGATCTTCCCTGCCCCTAGCTTAAGTGCACCTGGAGCCTGTGGTGGGAGGCTTGTTTTTCAGGAAAGCCCACACCTTGATAGTTTGTGATTGGGTAGTGGGTCAAGGAGGTTGTTACATTCTCTGAGCCAAGAGAAGGCTATATAAGCCCTGAGGAGAGGCTCTGCTTTGGGGCTCACTTTGAGAAGTGTTCTGTGATTTGACCAGATGAGACTCTGGGAAGCCGTTGTTGAGAGCCCCCCCGGCTTTGAAAACCCAGATGTTGATTCTTCCCTCTCTGGTAACTGTGATTTGGTATTGATATGATGGTTGGACAGTTTGGAAGCCTGTCTGTTTGACTGTAAGTTCTGTAACTCTGAAGTTTGGGGTGCTGACCTTTTTCCCCTGAACTAGGTAATGTGTGTTTGTTTGATTAAAGTAAGCTTGTTAACCCATTTTGAGTTGCTTTCCTTTTGAAAAGCAGATCTAAGAACCTGTGTTGGCAGTCACCCTGGGGATATTGGGGTGCTTGCTGATACACCCCCCTACTTTCCCGTAGGGTAAGATACCCAATCCCCTAAGACAAATTCAATGTGAAAAAGGTTTCCCTTTCACCTTCCTGTTCTTCCCCTCCATTGTAAGAGTTTTCTCTTGCCTCTTTTATATGAGATAATTTACCCTTTTCTCTCTTTCTCCTTCTCTCATTATATTTCTCTCTCACCTCTTAATTTTATTTTTTAGATAACATCCCTTCCTATTCAACTGATCGTGTGCCTTCTGTCTATGTATACATGTACACACATATACAGATACTCACATATATATTTATACACACATACTCCCTCCTATACAAACATATATGTATGTATACATGTATACATATGTGTATATATGTATGTATATATACATACATATATATATATATATATATATATATATATATATATATATATACACACTATGTATTCCCTTCAACTATCCTCATACTGAGAAAAGTCTCATGAGTTACAATTATCGTTTTTCCAAGTAAAAATGTAAATAGTTCAACTTTAATAAGTTCCTTATCATTTCCTTTTCCTGTTTACCTTCTCATGATTCTCTTGCTTCTAGTATTTGAAAGTCAAATTTTCTGTTCAGCTCTGTTTTTTTTATCAAGAATACTTGAAAGTCCTCTATTTCACTGAATGACCATGTTTTCCCCTGAAGCAGTATACTCAGTTTTGCTGGGTAGGTGATTCTTGGTTTTAATCCTGGGCTCCTTTGACCTCCGGAATATCATATTCCAAGTCCTTCTATCCCTTAATGTAGAGGCTGCTAGATCTTGTGTTATCCTGATTGTGTTTCCACAGTTTGAGAACTGTTTTTTTTCTGACAGCTTGTAATATTTTCTCCTTGACCTGGGAACTCTGGAATTTAGCTATAATATTCTTAGGAATTTTCTTTTTGGGATCTTTCACAAGAGGTGATCAGTGAGATATTTTATATTGCCTTCTAATTTTTTATTTGTTTGGATCTGTTTTATAGTATCTTGATTTTTCATAAAGTCATTAGCTTCCATCTGTTCCAATCTAATTTTGAAGGAATTATTATTCTCAGTGAGTTTTTTAATTTTATATTCTATCCGGGCAATTCAGCTTTTTAAGTCATTCTTCTCCCCATTGACTTTTTTGGGCCTCTTTTGTCATTTGAGTTTATTTTTTAAGTGTTATTTTCTTCAATATTTTGGTGGGTCTCCTTTAGCAGGCTGTTGACTTGCTTTTCATGATTTTCTTGAATCATGCTCATTTCTCTTCCCAATTTTTCCTCCACTTTTCTTACTTGATTATCAAAATCCTTCTTGAAGTCAAAGAGGGTATGGGAGAAGATATGGGAGAGAGCAAATAGGATGAGGGGGTATCCTGTGGGACTGCTTTTCTGGGGTGGGGGGTAGGGAAAAATGGGGAAAAATTGTAACTCGAAATCTGGAGGAAATGAATGATGTAAACCTGAAGTTAATAAAGCATTTGGAAAAAAAAATCCTTCTTGAGCTCCTTCATGGCCTATAAGCAGTTCATATTTTTCTTGAAAGCTTTTGATGCAGGAGTTTTCACTTTGTTGACTTCTTCTGGTTCCATGTTTTGATCCTTTTTGTCCCCAAAAAAGGATTCTATGATCTGATTGCACTTCCTCTGCTTGCTCATCTTGCCATCCAAGATTTTGAGTTCTTTGCCATGGTAGAACTCTGCTTCCAGAGTGGAGATGGCTGTGTCCCAAATCCTGGGGTTTTCACAAATATTGTCAGAGGTCTGAGGAGGGCGCCCTCTCTACAGCCACCCAAGCTCTGGCATACTGGCCACATACCCAAGTACCACCCCTAAGACCACAATCCATACCCAAGCAGGTCAAAGCAAGAGTTGTTACCCTCTCAGTGTTGGCTTGGTCCCCCTAAAATGTGCAAGCCAGGAGCTCTGGAGGCAGCCATGTAGCAGCAGCTGCAGACACCACACCTCTGCCACCTCTTGTCCTGGGGACAGGGGCCAACAGAGTTCCCCACTGACCTTTAACTTTCTCTTTGGCATTTATGTGTTTAGAAGCCTGGAAACTGCCGCATTTGCTGGTAATTCATTCTCCTGAAGTCTGCTCTGGCCAGTCTGTGCTGCTGGTCCAGGGTGCCACAGGTCTGGGACCATGTGGTTCATGTGGAACTGTGCTTGGCTCCCAGCTTGGCATGATAGACCCTTCCTGTTGGCCTGCTGGGCTGCCTTCAGTGGGAGATTTTTCTCTGTCACTTTGTGGGTTCTGTAGTTCTAAAATTTATTTAGAGTCATATTTTACAGGTATTGGGTGTAGTTGGTGCAGGAGCTCATTCAAGTTCCTGCTTCCACTCTGCCATCTTGGCTCCACACTCTTATATTTCTATTACTGTAGTCATTATATGTATGTGTGTATACCTATAGCATACAGAAGATGTAAAATAATATAATTCGTCACTTTTCAGTCACATCCAACTCTCAAAGACCATATTTGGGGTTTTCTTGACAAAAATAATGGGGTAATTTCCATTTTCTTTTCCAACTCATCTCACAGATAAGGAAGTTGATACAAACAGGATTAAAAGATTTGCCCAGGGTCACACAGCTAGTAAGTGTCTGAGGCCAGGTTTGAACTCCTGAAGATGTCTTCCTATCTCTAGGCCCAGTACTCTATCCACTATGCCACCTAGCTACCCATCATCATATAAAAATATATCTTTAAGGAATTGTATGTTAGAAAGATAAAAATGGCCATTTACACATAGTGATATCAAGGGAGGGCAAGTGGATAGCTAGAGTGTAGCAATTAGTACCTTCAAAATGTCAGGAGAAAGTGAAGAAGGCTTTCAACATTCTGGGTGGACCCCTTGTGATGTTCTTACAAGACCATGTGAAGAAAAGTCACAGGGATGGGCTTTGTTCTACCTCATTGAAAGGAACTTCCAAGTCATTGAGTCAAATAAATCAAGCACTAAATACACATTAAGACCCACTATATGCAACTGCATTGTTCTAAGCAGTGGGATAACAAAGAAGGGCAAGAAACAAACAAGTCAATCCACAGTGTCTTCTTTCAAGGAGCTCACAGTCTAGTGAAAGAGATAACATATAAAAATTATTCATAAATGAAATATATACGGGATAAATTGTAGATAATCTCAGAAGGAAGATACTAAGATTTAGGAGGACTAGGGGAGCCTTTTTTGTTTTTGTTTTTGTTTTTTCAGAAGTGGTCTTTTAGTGGAGACTTGAAGAAAGCCAGGGAAGTCAGGAGGGAAGGAGTTTCATGCATGAGTGACAACCAATGAAAATGCTTAGAGTTGGCCAATAGAATGTGATGTACTTGGAATAGCAAGGAGAACCATGTCTTGAGTCACAGATTACAGGGGAGGGGATATCCAAGTGAGTATCTGAGTATGTGAAAAAATTTATATTATTTTCCTGATTCTATTTACATCACTTGGCATCTATTCATATGAGTTTTCCCATGCTTCACTGAACTCTTCATAGTCATCATTTTTTACTATTCAGTAATTTTCCATTCCAGGCTCTTAAAGGGCCTTTATAGGTCATCTAACCCAACACCTGCACTTTGAAGCCCATAGATGGTAAGTTATTTGCTGAAGATCATGTAGCTAGTCCTTAAGAGAACTGGGATGTGAATCCAGTCTTCTGACTCATATCTCCATGATCTTTCCCAGAATCAGAAAATGGTAGAGCTGGGCAGTGTGGTATAATGGAAAGAATCCTGGCTTCCTAGTTATAAGGCCTAGGTTTTATTCCTCTTTCCACTGCTTACCATCTGTGAGACCTTGGATAAATCAATTACCCTTTTTGTACCTCAGTTTCCAAATCTTATAAGATGAATGAGGGAGCTGGACTCTAGAACTGTGACTTATGTATATTCTTAGAAACTGTCTGACCAATCTTCATTTTTACAGGTGAGGAAACTGAGACTTAGAGAAATGAAATGAGTTGACCAAGATCAATCACTTGTGCCACTAAACAGAACATTTGGGATTTACACTTAGGTCTTCTGAATCTTTTGACTTCAAACCTAGGGCTACTTATGTTATACTATACTTTGTAAACTGTTCAGCACTATGCAAATATAAACTTTCATTTAAAAAATAAACTATACCAGATCTGGTCTAAAAACAATGACCATAAAATAATGGATATGACAACTTGACAATGGAGAAATCCCAAAGAGGAAACTCTGATTTCATAATTCAATTCAACAAACATATATTAGGTGCCTTCTACACACAAAACACTCTGCTATGGGTCACTGGAGAAACCAAGACAAAAAATGAAACAGTACAAGCCCTTTGTAGATTTTATTCTAAAATATTATCATGCCAACTGTTTACTCTAACTCTGACTCCTGATTTTATTGTAGTTTTGGCTATATGACTTTACCACTGACCCAACTAAAAGTTAAAGAAAGTCTATTTTGTGGGGTTTTTTATTCCTTTTGAGACACTCATCCTCTTTCCATGTTGGAAGCCCCTGTGGATACACAGAATAAGTTCAGACAGAAAAGGGCCCTAGTTAGAATATCTCTCTTTTTTGAGGGGCTGAGAAGAGAGTGAGTCTTCCTCTCTCACCCAGGATGGAAACATGGTGGCCACTCACAGACCAAACCCTATTGATGCTAGAAGCTTTGACTTGCTACCTGTATAATGGGCCAGTTTACCCCTCCTTAGGTAATGTAGGCACCTCTGATTCCTGGGGACTCACTGTGTTGGTGACAGACTTAATGAAGACTTCCATCTAACTTTAACTCAAAACTCTTGGATTCAATGACCCGTCAGCCTCAGTCTTGCCAGGTTGCTACCTAGGATTATAAGAATGTGCCAGCTGCACCTAACAGTAACTCACCTTTCTATGCAGCTTACAGTATTTCCCCCAAACAATATCATGAGGTAGGTAATGAGTCTTATTTACAAATGCTAAAACCAAGTATCCATTAAAAAATGTGACTGGTCAAAGGTCACATACCTAGGGAGCCTCAGAGTCTCCTATATCTAGGCCTCAGAGGCATGATTCAAACCTAGATCTCCTGAGTCCATGTCAGTGCTCTGTTCATTATGCCAAATGGATTCTCAAAACAGCCTCTATTTGTGCAGTGCTTTATATACAGTCTATCTTTTGATATATTTGATCAGTCATTTTTCAATCTGTCTGACTCTTCGTGACCCCATTTGGAGTTTTCTTGGCAAAGATACAGGAGTGGTTTGCCATTTGCTTCTCCAGGTCATTTTACAGATGAGGAAATTGAGGCAGAATTAAGTAATTTGCCCAGGGTCACACAGCTAGTAAGTGTCTGAGGCCAGATTTGAACTCACGGAGATGAGTCTTCCTGACTCGAGGCCCAGCACTCTATCCACCATACCACCTAGCTGCCCTTTCATACACACACACACACACACACACACACACACATACATGCACACATGTGCACATGTATATACGTGTGTATATGTGTGTGTAAATATACATATAACACATACATGCAAATATGCATACAGAATATATTGTGTGCATGTTTTGTCTATGTGTATATATGTGCATATGTGTATGTTGGTAGACATATGTAGGTATATATGTTTATACCTTTTCCATAGCCAGTCCAGAACCCATCCTTTCTTTGTACCTGTGACTCAGGCTACTCAAAAGGGCTTAGATAAAAAGTTTTCTTGAACTTAAGAGTTCTAGAATGGAGAGCACTTTGCCACCACACTAAATTCCATATCAAAATGCTATTTTCACTCTAACTGAGAAGCATCAGTTACTTGAAAAGAGGTCAATTGGCTCATGACTAATACCTCTCTACTTTCAAGTATTTGAAGGGCTGGTACCTAGAAGAAGGATAATTTTGACTCTGTCCTGTTTGGCCCCCAGAACTAGGAGCAAAGGGTAGAAGGTACAAAGAGGACAATTTAGGCTAGATAGGAGGAAAACCTTGCTAGCATTCAGAGCTAAGCAAAGACAGGATGAACGACCTATGAAGGTCATAGATTCCCTTTCCCAGGATGGCTTCATCCAGACCCTAGAGGATTACTTGCCAAATAGTGTAGAGAGGATTCTTTTGTGGGTATGGGCTGAAATAGATTGATTCTAAGGCTTGTTCAATGCTGGAATTTTGTGATTTTCTATGGCTTCCCTGGGAGATAAAAAAATATGGGGCCTGGATTAGGTGATTTCTCTGCCTTCCTGCCAGGGTCTGTGAAGAAACATCAGAAAATCTGTAGAGCCTGGAAGTCCTAGAAGTTAGTATGCAACTCTGTTGGGGTCCAATATAATAATAATAACAATAATAGCAGTATGTATTTAAGGTTTACTATTACTACTAATAATAAATATATAAAAATAATGATAATAATAATAATAATAACAGTATGTATTTAAGGTTTACAAAGCACTTTACATATATTATCTTAGCTGATCCTACCCTGGGAGGTAGGTGCTATTATTATCATAACTATTTGATAGATAAGAAAAACCAGAATTAAATGACTGTCCCAGGGTCATATGGCTGCTAGTAAGTGCCTGAGTCTGGATTTGAACTTAGGTCTCTCTGCATGCAGATTTTCTGTACTACCTAAATGCCTCTAAGTACCTTGATAAACCCAAATTAACTGGGAATGAGGTCACCATATTTAGCTTGATGTTCAGCCCACTGGCTAGTAGGCACTTTGATGGCTGGCTTGTTTTGACCATGCATCTTTCTGTTTCTTAAAGACAAAATATTAAAAGCTGGGTACCACATGCTACGTTCTATAGCTCCTCTGGAGACCTGCAAATGCAGGATCCACAACACCCCCTTGACTTCATGATTCCAGTCAACCATTGTATATGTTAAATACTCCATGGCCTTCTCATTTAATTGGTCCAGGATCACTCAATGTGAACAGTCTACTTGAATTTAGGTAACTTCACAGCCTGTTTTTCTATCACAAAAGTAGTTGCATTTGGCTTGTGGTAAATGAACTGAGACAGTGCTGGGCTCGGGTTGCTTTTCCAAATCCTCCTCATGAATTTTGATCAAGAGCTGAAGCTTCCTTCCAACTCTACCTCTTAACTGCCACTGGAGATCAATGCCTAAATCTGAAAAATCTCTAACTTCAGTCTGGACCTTTTGTTCCTCCCTTGTAGTTCTTGAAAATGATCATTGCAATTCAGTCCTTATTAATAAACCAGGTAGAAGGACGTTTAGCAACAATTACAGATGAAGCCCAGGATGGTGTAGGGGACAGGCCTTGAACAGACAATAAAAAGTAAGGGGATGTTTTCCTTCATTGTCAGTTGCCATGGTGACCTCTGATTATTCTCAAACGAGGAGAATTAATCCTATTGCATTTTCTGTCTTAGTGAATTAAAAAACTAATTTTCCATATTCAGAAATTCAAATTTACAACCTCATGAACCAAGGTTTAACAAGTTCAACAAACCCATCTAACTGCTACCAGCTCCAGAAATATTGTTTGCAACAGAATGGGAATAGGCAGTATTTGCAGACAAAGCTATAGCATTTCCAGCCAAAGGCAATGGGGCTCTTTGAATGGTAAAAGTGAACCTTAGTTGGTTGTCCTCCTTAAGGCCTGCCTTGATACTTGCCAGTTGGATGGCATCTCTTTCTCTTTGTAGTTGTCATTGTTTCCCTCTCTTGTCATCTTATCATAATTGGACTTCTGTTGTTATCATTGCTATTCTCATATATATCTTGATCTCTGCTGTCAGATCATAAGCTCCTTGAGGGCAACAGTCATACCTATGTTCTTTGGAACCCAATAAAATGCCTAGAAAATGAGTTAAATTTTTTATTTCTTTAAGAGGAAAAAATACATTTTTTTTTTCAGAAAATTAGACTGCAGAATTTCAGAATTGGAGGGACACTCAAAGGCCATCTAGTCCAGCTCATTTTTGTGAACTTCCTGTCTCTCTGTCCTCTCCCTTCTTCTTCTTCTTCTTCTTCTTCTTCTTCTTCTTCTTCTTCTTCTTCTTCTTCTTCTTCTTCTTCTTCTTCTTCTTCTTCTTCTTCTCCTCCTTCTCCTCCTCCTCCTCCTCCTCCTTCTCCTCTGTTTCTCTCTCTCTCTCTCTCTCTCTCTCTCTCTCTCTCTCTCCCCCCCCCCCCAAACCCTTCACAGGGAACAAACCTGTATAGAAGAATGCTTCTACCTACTGAACCAGATGACATGACTCAAAAGTCCCTCAACCTCTATCTACCTTGAGCTAATGTGATTCAAAGGTAAATCCTGGCACTGTCACTTATTTTTTATAATCCTTGAGGAAGCCTCTTTGGGCCTTGATTTCCTCCTGAGAAGGTTAAATTGGATGATTTTTAGAATCTGTGATCACCCCAGGTCTACGTTCTATATGCCTCCTTTCCCTTTTCCCTATCAAGCAATAAATCAACAAATGTGTATTAAGGACCTACTGTGTGCCAGATTCTATTCTGGGCACCAGAGATATAAATGCAATGGATGAAGCAATCCTTCCTGACAAGGAACTGGCTGCTAAGACCTTCCAGCATCTTAATGGAATCACATTAAAGTTCTTCATTTCTCTCTGCATTGCATCACCTTTTGGAAACTCTTGATCCTAACCTGGATGCTATGCTACTCTCTCATCCCTCCCTAACCCTTCTTCCTGTACTATGTATTCCTAACTGTAAAGCCAAAGTATTTTGTTAATTATCAAGCACTACTCCTCATTTCCCCCCCAGAACTTCTAGGCATTTCCCTCATTATGCTTTTCAAGTTCTTATTTACTTACTTAAGCAATTTATATGATTAAGTCTCTCATTGACATAATTGACTTTTTTTCCTAATTTACTTGTCCTTCGTCAAGGTGTTAGACCCATGTGGTAGGAAGAGCACTGAATGCTGAAATTGAGGAATTCTGGGTTCCAGTCTATTTCTGTGACCTTGGTAAGGCCAATTCCGGTTCTTTGAGCTTTAGTTTTCACTTCTATAAAATGAGGACGTGGGACTAAACAATCTCTAAGTAACCTTCTAGCTCTGATATTCTATGATCCTAAGTAACTTGCTACGGATCATTCAAATAAATACTTTTCCTTATCTAACCCATATCAGAGTTGGTTTGTAATACACATACAAAGATAAAATGAAGCTTGACTGAAGCTAGTGCTCGAGTTGGAATCAGTTTGAAAGGAAATACGATTGCTAGCCCAGGGTGAAAAATCAAGAAAGAATTCTGCCTGTACGAGTAGGGAAGTTGGGGGAAGGGTGAGGACTAGAATAGGGAACCCAAACCAACTTTAACCTCATGAGTCAGGTCAAAGCAAACCCTTATCATATGGTTTGAATTCAATTCCTTTCTATTCAGTAAGAATTTATCAGTAGTATCTACTCTGTGTAATGCCCTATGCTAGGCAGAGGGGCACCAAGCTAGCATTTCTCAAAATGTATGGCAGAGCTTTTTTCAAATTATAGAGTTATTTTGAATTATTCACACCATGACTCCTCTTCATTAGCATGGATGCCTAAGAGTTGCCTAGATAATCACCTGTGTAAGAAGATCATAAGAATTTGAACTGGAAGAGAGCTTAGAGATCATCCAGTCCATCCCCCTTTTATAGCTACTGAGTCAATTGCCCAAAGCCCCATAGAAAAGAAGAAACAGGTCTCTTAACTCTTAATCCAGTAGGGATGGAAAGGGAGGAACCATAACAAGAGGCATCAATTCTATATTTCTACAGGGCTTTCTGTATTCATGTTACTTGATGCTTAGGACAAGTCTATCAAGGAAATAGTTTAATCCTCATTTTGCAGATAAAAATGGTGAATGAATGTCAGCTTACATGTGATTCCAAGGTGATAGAAGAGAGGCTTGAACCCAGGCATTCTGGCTTTAAATACATTGCTCTTTCCATCTAAATATGCCACCTCAAATCTTCTTGCCCAGTCTAGATCAGGAGCCAAGGTTCCAAGGTGCTAACCACGCTCCCAGGTACTTCAGCAAGATAAGTGCTTGGTAACACCTGGGGCCATCAGAGTTCCCAGAATCTCTGAGAATGATCTGAAGAGTGAGAAGACCTGGCTTTGATATATACTGTGGTAATGAAGTTATTGAGTCCCTGAGGCCAATTATTAATGACAAATAGACTCTAAATTACTTTGAAATGATTTCTTGAAAGGCTGAACTTCACAAAGAACCACCACATCCTCATTTGTAGGTGAGAGGTTATTGCTTCAGGGACACATTGTCTGAGTTGTTTTCAGTTTTGTTTCCATTTGTAAGCCTTTACTAGGGTGATGGTTGTGTGAGTGGAGAAAAAGGAACATACATGGAAGATGCAGAGAAGTGAGAAAGGAGGTTTTACGACAGAGTGGGGAACATTATTTTGGATGATAATAATCCCAATAGACTGGATATGTGGGATGAGTGCAAGTGAGAAGTCAAAGATGATGATGAGGTTGTGTGCCTCAGTGACTGGGAAGACAGTAGTGCCCCTGAAAAAAATAGGGAAGTTTGAAGGGTTTAGATGAAAGATAATGAGTTCTGGTTTTTTACACTTTGAGTTTGAGTTGCCTATGGGATATCCAATTCGATAACCAAAAGGTATTTGATATTTCAGGACTAGAACCTGGGAGGGATATTAAGGCTAGTCATATAAATATGGGAATCATCTATTTAAAGATGACAATTGAACCTATGGGATCTAATGCAATCACCAAGCAAGCTTGTTAAAGCAAGGATGAAGAAAAATAAAAATCAGCAGACTTGGAGACACCCCCATTTAGCAGGAATGAATAAAGATCCTGCAAAGAGAAGGAGGAGAAACAGGAAAAAATGATGTGATAAAATTTTGACAATGGAAGATATCCAATTGGAAATGTTGATTGGCTGTGTCAAAGGCTGCATAGAAAGGTCAACAAGGATGAAGATTGAGAAAAAGTCACAAGATTTATCAATTAAGAGGTAATTGGTAACTTGGCAGAAGGGTGCTGTGGTTGAATGATGTCAGAAACTACTTTGCAGAGGGTTTAGAACCAAGCATACCAAAGATTGGCATCTTGTCAGTCTTGTTCTCCTGACCTTCTAAAAAGGTTAGACTGTCCAGTTCCTTCACCTAAAATCAAAAACAACAAAGACAGAGGCCAAGGACGAAGGCTTATTTCATGAGGCCTTATATTGTTCTCATGGAGAATACCCAAGGTTCTCTCTCCTTACAGTATCATCCCTCATTAGATTCAGTTAATGGAGTTAAAGCAAGAGAGATCAGCTTAAGAGAATGCATCTGCCTCTGTTGCTATGAAGATTGCCCAGTTCCATCTACCTTATCAATTGAAAAGACTTCTCCTAACCAAGTGATTAGCAGACTGGAACCAGTTACAGAATTTCTATACATACTCAAGTCTCTCCAAGGTGCTTCCATTCCACATTATCATGAGCCTCCCAGAAACAGACTCTTCAGCTTTTCTCATGAGGGAAGACCCCAGAGGTTCTCTGCCCATGAGCCAATTTGTTATTTACTATCTGCTATTTTTTAAAAAGATGCTGTTCTTATCAAATTAGTGAAGGCATTCTGAGTACTTTGTTTTGTGTTTTCAATACAGAACACTCTTGTGGAGTCCTGGGGAAACATAAATATTTTCCTTTTACTCGCTTCCCTAGAACCATAAAGGAAATCCAACAACCCTTACCATCTACCCTGCCATTGTATAAAAAAAAAAAAAACCCTCCAGATCTTATTTTTGACTTGCCTTTAAATCCTACAGTCCCTTGGCATTGTCATCTGATGTACTTATGTTCCATAAAGGCCTGCAGGCCTTGTCATCTGCCCCATCATTGTACTCTTAGGATTTGGGGGTCTTTCCATAGACCTTAAAACTGAAGTTTCTTTTGTGTGTTTCTTTCCCTAGTAAGTATGTGAACCCCTCAAGAAAAGAGGCTGTTTTTCTTTTTCTTTTTTTGGTCCCTAGTGTTTAGGGCAGTGTTTGACACATAGTAAGTACTTAATAAGTATTTTTTCATTCATTCTCTTCTAGTGTCTTTTTCTGATTTAATATTCCAAATTGCGTGTTCTGAAATCTCTTCCACTTCTGATAGTCTATGTTCTAAGTTGTAAAGTTTATTTGGGGTATGACATTGTATGGTTTACTTTCCAATGTCTCTTCCTATTATTTATGTTCTTATTAAAAAGTTATGAAGCTCAGGGTGGCTAGGTGGCACAGTGAATAGAGAACTGTCCCTGGAGTCAGGAGGACCTGAGTTGAAATCCCAACCTCAGACACCTAACACTAGCCTTGTGACCTTGGGCAAGTCACTTAACCCCAATTGCCCTGCCTTCCCCCCTCTAAAAAAGCCAAAAAAAATTATGAAGTTAAATTTAAGAAGATTTAGTTACCACTGACCTTTGAGGTATCATTTGATATTTTAACCATTGTTCACAGCTCTTCGGTTTCTCCAATCCTTAAAATTCTTAAAACTAAAGCCTTCTTCTTGTTCACTCTAAGCTATTATAACCAGCTTTCTCATAACTGCACAACAGCCTGGACGAAGCAGTCATCAGTCTCTCATTTTTTCAACTTTCTCATGATTTTCCTCTGATTTATCAGACACATTGCTTCATGTTGGTAAATGTATCACCATATACAGCCTTGTTAAAGACTAAAGACTCTATTGCCATGATTATTCTGATGTTAAACTAGAATCTGCTAGGATTCCCTGGAAAATTCTTGGACTCAGAATTGCAGAGCTGGAAAAGATACTTTCAAGATCACCTAATCTCAAACCCAATCTGAAAAAGGAGTGCCCTTTACTGTCTGCCTACCTACCCATGGCAAAGGGAATCATCTTGCCTTTACTTGAATATCTCTAATTACAAGGAAATTCACTACCATGTGAGTTAATCTATCTGATTGTTGGGCAGTTCTGAGAGTTAGGAGGTTTGCTTTCCTTACATTGAGCCAAAATCTTCCTCCTTATAAACCACTTAAATTTTGAATTAGAGCATAAATCATAGGGAAATATCTGATCTGGAAGAGACATTGGAAGGTAAACCATACAATGTCAAATCCCAAACAAGCTTTATAATTTAGAACATAGAATATTAGAAATGGAACAGATTTAGAACATACAATATAGAATATTAAATATTTCATTCCAACTATGTGCAGGTACAGAAAGATGTATGTTTTAAGAGTGTGTTGTATTTAAAAGAAAATAAAGTTCTATGTTCTTTGTTCCTAATGTAAAAGAACAATTGAAATGCTATATTTCTCTGATGGAAAATAAAGCAAATTATGGTTGCTAAAAAGATATATTTGCACATGATTTCAACCCACAGGATCATAGATTTTGAGCTAAAAGGGACCTTTAAAAGTCTTCTGGTCTAACCCCTAATTTTATAGATGAGGAAACTGAAATCCAGTGACCTGGTGAAAACACTGAATCTCTGTCTTTTACAACCCTTCCACATACATATTGACCGAAATTCCCTGTGTCCCACAATCCTCTAGTGACATATTGGTCCCTATCCCAAGGTCCTCTTGCCATAAACTCATTCCCATGGCTCACCTGCCCTAAACCCCTGAAGGCACATGTGTTTCACCTTCTCCCAACATAATTTCTCCCTTGGTGGGGTTTTCTTCTGTGTTGCCATAGCACCTTCCCCTCCCCCACAAAGTAAATATATATATATATATATTTACTCACATATTTCATATCTATGTATATACATACATATATGTGTATATATATGTATATATAGCAGTTACCACAAAATTTGTGTTTCTGACAGCTCCAAAATGAATTTTATCCTGACACAATTAGTTTTACATATTTTGGATATAATTCAAAGGGCTCTCTTGAGTAAGGAAGAAGGTTATGGCTTGTTTACTTGGCTCTAGAAGTCAGAGCTAAGACCAATAAGTGTATGGTACAGAGAGGCAGATTTCAGCCCAACATAAGGCCAAATTATTAAAAGAGGAGTTGTTGGGAAAAAAAAAAACAGAATGGATTGCCGTGGTAGGTAGTGAGCTTCCTGTCACTATGTGGAGGCAGGATGACCACTTCTCAGAAATGTAGAGAGGCCCACTGTTCAAGTGCAGGTAAGTGGGCCGTTGAGGTCCCTTCCAACTCAGATTCAATAATGCTTCCTCAGCATGATTATCCTTATTAATCATCAGTAATACTAACAGTGGTGACTTAATAGCTTTCATAGTAGGTACAAAGCTGAATCACCCGTAGACACAAATCCCAGACAGACACAATTCATTTTCTTTCCATCACCCACACAGCACACACATGCATGCATACACACATGCATTATTTTAGTTCAGCTGTACCCTGTGTCAAGCACTTCTGTACCCATGTCAGCCAGCCTCCTCTGCTGAGCGACAGAGGGGAGAATATGATTATGTCAGTGCTAACTGCAGACTGAGGCTTTTAACATGAATAAATCACTTTGAGTGGGTTTTTCAGCTAAAATCTGGCACTTACCACCACTCCCTAGTATCTGTTTGTTGTCAGTAACATCCATGAAGATTTAATTTTTTAAAAAGGGGAAAAAAAACCTTTAAAAGCACAGAAAGCTGAAAATGTTTAGATTTTTCTCTTTTCATCATTATTGTTATAAGTCATTTAGAAGGAATTTTTGAGACTGTGTGTTAACTAGCTTTGTGACGTTGGACAAGTCACTTTAGCAGTCTAGATTTAAGTTTCCTCATCTGTAAAATTAGTAGGCAAGAGAAGGTGTCTCTCAGATTTTTTTTTTTTTTTGCATTTTGGAGGAGGGAAAGCAGGGCAACTGGGGTTAAGTGACTTGACCAAGGTCACACAGTTACTAAGTATTAAGTGTCTGAGTCTGTATTTGAACTCCAGTCCTCCTGACTCCAGAGCTGGTGCTCTATTCACTACACCACCTAGCCACCCCTCTCTTAGATCTTGCCTGTCTAATATTCTACATTCTATATTCCAGGGTCCTTTTGCACTTTAGAACATTTTAAAGTCCCTTCTGTCTCTAATGTTTTATGTTTTAAGATCTCTTTCAAACCCAAGATTTTAGACTTCTATAATATCTAATTATGCATAACTCCCCATTATAGAACAATTATCCATATTGCAGACTTTCTTGGGTCATTTCTTTATCACGAAACTGTATTCCAGGATACCCTGAATAGGGAGTGAGCCTGGGGGTGGGTATCTGTGTGTACACATATATGTGCATCATTGTGTCTGATGCTGGGTCCTTCCAGAGTTGAATAGAAAAGATTTGAAGACAATCTAATGTTTGGGATCATCTCGTCATCTCATTAAGAATAATCAAAAGATGACTAGCACTGTATGCTTAAGCTCCCTGAAGAAAGTAGAAAAACAATATTTTGTGACTTTTTAATTATTCATTGTTTTAAAAAAACGTTAAATTTTAAAATATGTGTATGTATTTGCATATGTGTGTAGGTCAGAAACTACCTTGAGTGGGGGCCTCCAGGGATGTGGAAAAGAGATATAAAACAAAGCTACCCCAATTATACAGAGGAGAGCATACAGTGAAGTCTGTGTGGTGCTACTTGATTCCAAAGGATTTCTTCTATTGTTCTCTTTTTTTGGGGGGGGGGGTGTTAAGTAACTTGCTCAAGGTTACATGGCTAGTTATTTATGTGTGGGTGCTAAGTAACTGAGGCCGGAACCGATCCTGGATCCTCCAGACTCCAGGGCCAGTGCTCTTACTCACTGTGCCACCTAGCCTCCCCTCTTTCTATTGTTCTTAAAAAAAAAAGTCATGCATCTGGATGCAATGGGCTTCCTGTCCTAATGAGCCATTTCCTTTTCTGCTTTTATTTTCCTTAGATTTTTTTAAATGGGGTTTTAAATGAAAACCCCTTCAGTTTTCTAAACAGAGGATTAGAGGGAACATTTTCAAGGTCAAATGTATCACAACAGGCCTCTGCTATCCTTTGATGGATTTACTTAGGCTCTGTTAGCAGTCAGCATCACCATCCTGCCTGGATCTGGTACAACCCTGCCATAGTATATGTTAAAGCTTTAAAAGGAGGCAGTGTAAGGATATGTGCATGTACATGAACAGAGGGGGAGAGGGAATAGGGTGGGGAGATAACACTGGTTTCACTCTCTGTGTGATTCTATATTCATGTGATCCTTCATATTCATTGGTTATATAAACTAGGCAACTCCATTGTAATTGTTACTGTTGTTGTTGGTATCACAACCATTATTATTTCAGTCTGGACCAGTGATTTCACAGTTTAGAATGTTATGCAAAGAAGACACTACTTCTCCCAGTGAAAATTGGAGACTCCTCTGAAACTTAACATTCTTAAGCAGTGGTTCTTGGCTTTTTTTTGTGTTTGAGAACCTCTGTGGTTCTGTGTTTGAAACCTTTGGACTCTTCCTCATAATAACATTCTTAAATGCCTGAAACAAAATATATAAGTTTGTAAAGGAAATATATTATTTCAAAATATTAAAAATTAACAAAATATTAAAAACAAACAAAAAATAAAGACAAAAACTCACTGACCTTGGGTTAAAAACCCTTTTTTCAGAGAGCTGTCTGACTCATTGAAAGGTTAAGTGATTTGCTTTGAGTCAGATAGCCAGTATATACGTCAGAGGTAAAATGCGGATCCAAGTTGTCCCAACTCCAAGACCTGTTCTCTATCCACTGACATGTTGCCTTACCTCATCTTATTGGGGAGTAGGAATATGAAAAATAAAAATAAAAAAGTACTACTCTGTGTGTGAATTGTACTATATGTGTGACTGTGTGTGACTCCATGGAATGGTGAAACTTGTGCTTGCATGTGACCCTGCATGCACAACTGTAAGTATAAATGTTGGTCTGTATATAATATCGATTTGTTACTATATGGTATATAACTAGTGCGTGCATCTCTATGTGTGTTTGTATATTTAGATGACTCATTTGTACATATATTGTGTTTTTTTAAATAGTATGTGATTGAATATGAAGGTGTGTGACTGTGATTGTCCTTGTGCCATTCCATTCATGTGTCTTATATGTGTTCACATCAGACAAATCTTGAAAAATTCTCTGAAGATGATAGGCTCTTAGGATTTAGAACCAGAAAGACACTTCATGATTTTGTATTCCAAATTCTTCATTTTATAGATGAAGTTCAGCTCAATTTCAGAAAGGTAACGGAACTTGCCCAATATCACATAGGCAGGAAGTACTCAGGTAATGGATATGTAGGGAAGGTGAAAGGGTCCAGTAGCAGTAGCCTTGGACCCAGAAAATCTCTGGGCTTGGAAAGGAAGGAAGAGGAGACTGGAAAAAAAAACTCAGGAAGTCTGTCCATGCTTCTGGCATTTTTATCACAGAAGGAGAGAAGGGTATTGAAGCTTAATTGCCATTGACCAGCTCTAGAATTGGAGGAGCCTCATCTTCTAAGAAGCAAGATGTCAATAGCAAACAGAGGGGTCATGGAGCAGTCTACAAGCATTGATGATTATTATAGACTGGCAGCAGTGGGTCTGCCAAAATAAAAAGTATGAGGACATCATTTTAGTGCTGCTTAGAAGCTGTGACTGGGGACATTGTCCAGGATTGAATGGGTGACTCCAGCCTTCAATGGTGTTAGGTTCTATAAAATTCTTACCCCTTCTGTATGGTTTGTGTTGCTCCCCATGGATTCTGTCTATGGGACTGTAACCATGGGAGGTAAACCTGCTATATGTGTACAGTGAGAAGAGTGGAATTCTCTGGGGACCCCCCCCACTCATCTTATCTGATAGTAGATTGTTAGAATCGTCAGGGTGAATGATTGGGGTCAGTTACCATCACTCAGAAAATTGCTTGTGATGAGAGACTGACCCCAGTCTGGGCTGTGTAAAAAGTACCTCTCTCTTTCAAGGGCATTTCCCTCCTCCCTAGTGAGGGTGAAATGGTGAGGAGAATGAATACCTAAGTAGAAAGTTCAGAGTTAGAAGGCACCCCACAAGAACAAACCTCTGACAATCCCTGTGTTGGCAAATACCTGCCTTTGAGACAGAATTCATCTTAATAATAATAATAATAAATAAAAGAGGTTTCTTTCTGAGCTGTGTAGTGTTTGCTGTCTACAGGCAAGGAAAAAAGAATAGAATGAGATACTCCTCTATAGGACTGTCTCTGCACCAAGGAAAGAATACAAATGGAAAAAAAAACCAAAAAAACAACAATAACAACAAAAGCCCCAAAGCTACCAGTTTAACAAATCAGATCTGGCTCTTGTCAAAGGAAATGCTTCAGAGCAAATACTAAGTAGGACGCAAACCTCCAGATACTGTAAAAATCTCTGACTTTGAAACTCTTGGAGCTTGAAAAGGTCTCTCTCACAATGAAAACACTTCTAATAATACCCAGAAAGAAGATTCATTAATAACTATATTTAGTGTTATCAGTTTTATTTATTTTTTTTGGTGTGTTATTGTTATGCTGTGTCCTTCAAAAAGTGTATCTTAAAATGTCAACCTGGGAACATGAGAAAAAGTTGGCTGGGAAGAAGTTTTATTAAAGGGGAATGTACTGCTTTCTGTTGTGTTAGAGTTTTAGAACTTAAATGCAGAAAAAGATCTCAGAAATCAGCTGTTCTAATGCATTTATTTTAAGGGTGAGGAAATCAAGGGCCAGTGATGTTCATAGAGCAAGTTAGTGGCAAGGCTAGGATGAGAACCAGTAAGTCCCAACTTCATTTCAGGATTTTTTGCTTTCTACTATATCCAGAAGGGTGCTAGAATCTGCTCAAACCAGCTTCTGAGAGCAGCAGTTAAATTTTGAGTTCGTATCCCTCTGAAATTAGCAAATGCTATAAAACAGGGCTGATTTGTACTCCCCTCCCCCCAATTCTATGTCTTCTCTGATATGTTTTATTTCTGTGAAAAGAATAGTATGTGAGCCATGGCAGGGTTGTACCCAAGACTAACCATGTCCCTTACTTACCTTTCCTTCACAAAAAGAGAGAGACAGTACAGTACCAAGGAAGAATAGAGCAGAGAAAGGATAGAAACTGAGGATATTTGGTAGAAGGACTTAATTTTTTTCTAAAGATCTTTAACTTGTCCCCAAATCATATTCTCTTCACCAACACAGATCATAAATTCACTCAGTATACTGTTTTCTATGAATTACTAGGACCAAAAGAATTAATTATCTAGTGATCTGTCTTCTGGAGATAAATCTCTCTGATCCAAGAGAATATGACCCTCAATCACTACTGGAATTCTTTTCACAAAACCTTTCCACTTGATAGGATGGCGTAGAACCTATGCACAGAATACTGGGTCATCTCATACTTCAATGAAACACCAGAGGATGATTTTAGTGAAGTCAGGCAAATTGAGAGAAGGGAATGATTGGATACTGTGTTAGGACCCCTGTGTTAGGAGGGACCTCCAAGTAGCCTTCAATACAACAACCCAGGTTCCATTCTAAAGCTACCTTTCACCTACTCTGTCTGTATCTGATATGTACATATTTATGTACATGTTGTCTCCATGTTAGAATGTAAGCTCCTAGAGGATAAGAACTGTTTTTGTTCTTTCATTTTATCCCTAGTATAGCACAGTGTCTGGCATATTTTAAGCATTTAATAAATGCTTGCAGATTGATTGATTATTTGATTACAATCTCCACACCATGATTAACTATCAGAAGACATTACTAAAGGTAGCTAAAGGCATGTTGAAAAGAATGAAGGCTGGAGGGAAGAAAATTATGGAAGACCTGTGTTAGCAGGAACCTAAACATTTTATTCAGTCTAGTCTTGCCTTTAGGCAGGATAGAGTTATTTTAATATCTTATAAATGGTACACTGTTACTTGTTCTCCATTCAATCTCTAAAAATCTTCTGTCTAAAAAGACTGTTTCTTATCTACAAGAAAGCCAATTACCTTCATTCATATTCAATTTATCTGCATAAACATGTATTGAGCACCTCCTAGGAACCAGGGACTATACTGAGTGCTGGGGATACAAAGGTAAATGTGAAAATAGAACCTGCCTTACATTCTACCACTGAGATATGACATGAACACAGGTAAATATGTCCAAGGAAATGTAAGTAGAGAGAGAGCATTAAAGCCCAGAGATAGCAAGGAAGACTTTTTGGAGGAGGCAGAACTTTAGCCATTCCCTCTAACAGTAAGAATAGCTGAATTACTCTTTCCCACCTTGAGTACAATGAAACTTGAATTCACTCTTCATCTAAGACAAGTAGGTGGAACAGTAGACAGTATATTGAATTGGGAGTCAGGAAGATCTGAGTTCAAATCCAACACAGACATTTGTTAGCTGTGTGATCCTAGGCAAGTCATTTAACCTTTATCTGCCTCAGTTTCCTCAATTATAAAATAGAATAATCCTATCTTGTCACAGAGTTATTGTGAGGACCTGAGCTCAAATCCAACTTCAGACACTTACTAGCTTCCTGATCCTGGGCAAGTCACTTGACCTCAGCTTGCCTCAGTTTCCTCATCTGGTAAAATGGGATAGTAATAGCACCTATGTCTCAGGGCTGTTGTGAGGATCAAATGAGAAAATAATTGTAAAATGCTTAGCACAGTGCCTGGAACATTCTAAGTGCTCTATGAATATTAACTATTATTGTTGTCATTATTATTATAATCATATTTCTAAAGCAGTACAAAGCCTGGAATACAGTAGGCACTTAATAAATGCTTATTCCTTTCCTACAGTCACATAGCACTCCAGCCTCCTGATGATAAATAATTGACTTTGCTCTAAAGAAATCACAAAAGGACACAGACATATATGCAAATAATTATAATACAAAATGGAGGAATGATACATGAGACATATGGAAAGTGTGACATAAAGGTAGAAAGAGGAAAGATCTTTAGTGACTAATGGGGGGTATCAGAGAAGGTTCAATGGAGGAGGTATTGTAGCTCAGTCCCAAAGAATATGCCAGATTTCTACACATTTGAGACAGAAGACATTCTAGAAATAGGGAATAGCATGAGCTAAAACACAAAGACAGGAAAGCAGGGGATATGTCCACAGAATAAAAACTTCATTTGGTGGGAATGTAGCATGGGAGATAAGATTGAAAAAGAAGATTGACATTGGAAGGCTTAAAGGTTATCCCAAAGTGCTTGGACTTCATACCACAGGCAATGGTGATGTTGAATGTCCTTGAACAACTGGTATCCCTGACAACAAAGTTGTATCCAGAGCCCCTGAACTAATACCCTTGACAACAACTTATGTCCAGATAGGAAGCCCTGAACTAACCAATCACATTCTAGCATGTAGCTGATAACTGACCAAGGGACTTTCCAAGGACATCAGCCACTCTGAGCAAGGGCAATGTCCACCTACCTTGTCTGACAGTACCCTTAGGGCTAATTAATATCTCATGTACATAGTAATGTAGCCCCTTTGAGGGGAACCAGACCACATAATGGGAAATAGCATTGCAGAACATTGATGCCATCATCCCTTGTGCACATGTCCCTGTTTGTGAAAGATGGTCCCTCATCTTTCTGTAAAGAAGGCGCTTTGCCTCTGTAAAAGCCCTAGCTTTGCCTCCCTTAGACTGCTGCTACTCCTGCCTTTCTTAGAGAACTGCTACACTTGAATAGCCTAACCCTGAATAAATGCCTTTACATGATTTGGAGATAGCCTGAGTGAATTTTTTCAAGATAACATCACAACACACCAAAACACACATGCGCGTACACACACACACACACACACACACACACACACACACTTTGAAACAAAGCAATAGGTAACTATTGAGAGTTTCTGAAAAAGTTTATAGGATTAAATATATTTTTATTAATAATACTCTTGAAACATGCTCAGAATAGATTAAATTAGAGTGAGGGGAAAAAAAGCAGAGTCAAGTTAGGAATTACTGGCTAGGACTAGAATCAGAAAGACTCATCTTCCTGAGTTCAAATCTGGCCTCAGACACTTACTAACTGTGTGACCCTGGGCAAGTCACTTAACCTAGTTTGCCTCAGTTTCCCCATATGTAAAATAAACTAGAGAAGGAAATGGCAAACCACTCTGGGTTCTCTGCGAAGAAAATCCCATATGGGGTGATGAAGAGTCTGATACAACTAAAAAGTGACTGAATAACAACAAAAATGTTAGGAGGTGATTATTTCACACTAGGTGGAAAGTGATAAAGGCTTAAATTACGTAGTGACAGCAGGAATATAAGGAAGAGAATAGAGATGAGTGATGCTGCGCAAGTGACATCTGGACATCTTGAGAACTGTGAGGGGTGAACAGAAGGGAAGAGCCAAAGCAAAAGCCCATGTTCTGAGTGTAGATGGCAGGTGTGTCTACATTGTACACACAGGATGTCCCAAAAGTCTTAGAGTAGTCTTAAGCTATTAAAACTTAGAGCTCTTAAGCAGTAAAGCTTAAAGCTGCATGACTTCTGGGAAATGCATCTGTGCCCATGTGCAAATATATGAGTGGTGGGAGAGCAGAGTATTGTGCACATGGAAATGTATTATGGCACACCTATATTTCTTCATCATGTAAAAAGCACATTATATAGAAGTGTTTCGACCACATGAAGGGATATCATTAGTGTATGTTTTCATGTGTGGCTATATGTATATAAAGTATACGTAGATATGTATGGCATGTGGAGGGAATCTGGTTCTATGCTCATATCAGATACAGGATGTAGAGGCATTTTCTATCTCACTCAGAGTGAAAACCTGAAAAAACCTTAGCCTAAAGGGGTCAGGATCTCCCATTGTATCCTGGGCTATCTCCAGTCTCCTGATGAATATCAGGTCACTGGACCCAGATGGCTCTGGAGAAGAAAGTGAGGCTGGTGACCTTGCACAGCCCTCCCTCACTCAATTGCAAGTCATATCATCATTTCCCTGATGCTGTGGTCATCTTTGAAAACAAAGGGCAAACACAACATGCATGTGACATGTATGGGAACATGCATGTTCCCTGGCCTGGTCTGTGCTATGCCCTTGGCTGTCTCTGAAATACTGTACCTTTCTCTCTTCTCTTCATCATGGCAATGCCTTTTTCTAGACACAGCTGTTCCTAATTAATCAAATTGTTCAAAGGCTTATTGTTTTTCTGGAAACTGAGTTTCTTTGTGACTAGCAAAGAAGCCTTTCCCTGTCAGAGTCCCTGCTTTTAGGAAATGGCTTTCCATTAAGTGATGCCTGTTTTCTGTGGCTTTCCAAGCCCTCTGTTTTCCAAGTGTGTTTATTTTAAACATGAACTTCCAAGCTGCAAAGGCAGTCTTCCCATATAAGAGATGATCAGGGCCCATCTGTAGAGGGTCAGGACTGTAAATTCCATTTTCACAGGGCTGGGTGCTGAGCTGAGAGGGCTGCTTTTCAGAGAGGAATTTGTTTTTATCCCAGGCTGCTTTCTGCCTCTCATGGAAAATACCCTCTGTGGGCTTTGCTTGCAAGCAGTGGAATTGGTGGAAATCACAGGGCTATTTATATAAGAGCAGGAGGCGATTAGATGCCGAGCCTCCCCATTAGCAAACATTCCTGCCCACACATGCTGCCCACTCACCCCAATTTGCAGAAAGAGAAGAAGAGCCATTTCTCTGCTAACTCCCTTACTGTCTAGGGAATCTCTCTCAGCTAGCCCAAGCTCACCCTCTGAGACCTAGTGCAAGATATCTCTCATTGCCCTGAAGTGCTAGTGGCATTTGCTGCCAACACATGCCATCCACTACCACCAACTGTCATCTACTGCCACTCACTAGCACCTTCAGCCATCCACTGCCTCCCACTTCCATGCTTTACTATCCTTTGGCATTTTTCTGCTATCCATTACTACCTGATAGCACCAATTGCAACTTAGTAGCACCTTCCACCATCCATGAATATTCTTTGCCATCTGTTTCCCCTTCTTCTATCTACTGGAATTTGTGCTATTCACTGGCATTCACCTTTACCCAATGGCACCTACTGTTTCCCACTGCCACCTACCCAAACCTTCCTGTCTTCCATGACTAGTTGCTGTCAGTCAATTCATTCCACTGATTCCTGTTATAGAAAGGAAAGAAGAAAGGACAGAAGGAAGGAAGGAAGGAAGAAAGAAAGAAAGAAAGAAAGAAAGAAAGAAAGAAAGAAAGAAAGAAAGAAAGAAAGAAAAAGAAAGAAAGAAAGAAAGAAAGAAAGAAAGAAAGAAAGAAAGAAAGAAAGAAAGAAAGGAAGGAAGGAAGGAAGAAAGGAAGGAAGGGAGGAAGGAAGGAAGGAAGGAAGGAAGGAAGGAAGGAAGGAAGGAAGAAAAGGAAAGGAAAGGAAGGAAGGAAGGAAGAAAAGAAGGAAGGACAAAAGAAAGGAAGGAAGGAAGGAAAGAAGGAAGAAAGAAAGAAAGAAAGAAAGAAAGAAAGAAAGAAAGAAAGAAAGAAAGAAAAAAGAAGGAAAGGAGGGAGGAAGGGAGGGAAGGGAAAGGAAGGGAAGGGAAGGAAGGGAAGGGATTATTTAGGAAAAAAATTCAAGCAAGTCCATTTTTATTGTCTCACTGTCTGGAAGCCCTTTCTTATATCTAACACCCCTCCCCTCCTTCTAGAGGAGGAAATAAGATGGTAAAGGGTCTTTAGATCACGCTATATGCTGTCAGCTCAAGGAACTAAAGATATTTCACCTGGAAAGGAGACAATGTGGGTGGGGGTATGGGGTATAGGTATAAATATTATATTCAAACTTTTAAAGATCTGTCACATGGAAGGGAGATTAGAATTGTTCTGCTTGGGGTAATTAGGAGTATTGGAGTAGAAGTTGCAGAGAGGCAAATTTAGGCTTGATATTAGGAAAAAACTTCTTAGTGTAGTAAGGATGCGCAAGATCAGTCACTGTCAATGGAGCTCATCATGTACTCTGGTCCCTCTCCATGGAAACATGTGCTTTGGCCCTTTGCTAAAAGACTGTCATGCAGTAAATAGAGTGTCAGGCCTGGAGTCAGGAAGATTCATCTTCCTGAGTTCAAATCTGACCTCAGACACTAGCTGTATGACTCTGGGTAAGTCACTTAACCCTGTTTGTCCTTAGTTTCCTCATCTGTAAATTGAGGTGGAGAAGGAAATGGCAAACCACTCCAGCATCTCTGTCAAGAAAACCCAAATGGGATCACGAGTCAGATACCACTGAAACAACTGAATAACAACAACAACTAAAAGACATGCATGACCCAGAAACTCCTGATTGATCCTTTGGTCCTCTTAATTGGGATTATCTTGAAGATTGTTGTTGTGGTTGTTGTTCAGTTGTTACAATTATTCCGACTCTTCATGATCCCATTTTGGGGTTTTCTTAACAGATAGTGGAGTGGTTTGCCATTTTCTTCTCCAGTTCATTTTACAGATGAGAATACTGAGGCAGAGTTAAGTGACTTGTCCAGGAAGATGAGTCTTCCTGATTCCAAGCCTAGTGCTCTATCCATTGCTCTGTTGGTGGATGGATAAGAAAGAGGTGCCTACTTAGTAGAGTCTAAGAGAAACTCTGCCTCTTCCTTTTCAACCACTCACTATGGAATTATGTGGAATCTTTTTAGGGTTCCCCTCAAAGGGAGGAGAGGATTTTTCTTCCTCCCCTCACCCCAGAGGCAGTGATGGATAAATACATATATCTCCACAAGAAATGCCCACCCCACTTCTACTACAATAACCCTCAGAGCTATCCTAAAGTAGAATGTTCTGCCTCCAGTGGTAGTGGGCTTCCTGCTCATTGGATATCTTAAAGCAAAGTCACAATGCCCACTCATCAGTTACGTTGTAAAATGTATTATTAATCAGAGGTAAGTTGGACTAGAAGACCTTGGAGAAACCTACAAGTATAACATTCTGCAATTGTAAAGTCCTTTGCAAAGAATGATACATATTCAACCCTGCCCGTTTGTATTCCCTAGAATCCCTTGGGAAGGTGCATATTGCACCATAACAATTTTGTTCTTGCTTTTCATCATGCACCTTCATGAAACCCATCCCTATGTAAAAGGAAGGTGCAGGTTTCCCTAGCTTGCTTGTCTTGAATTTGCTTTGGAAATGGCCCAATTTTCTTCATAGACGTGAATACCAAAATTGTTCTTTCCTGACTCTAAGTTTCAGGGCAAGGACACATGTTTCCCATTTCCTGGACGCTAGGTAATTTCTTTGGAACAAAAAGAATAAGCTGCATCTCTAAGCCTAAAATTGTAGAGAAGTTAGACCAGGAAAAGATATGAAGCTTTCAAGAGTGAAATTCCTAAAGACACAAAGAGAAACAATTTTGATAAGAAGGAAAAGATGTGAATGTCTGAAGAAGTCAATGTTGAAGCACAGGGACCTGTTGACCTACTTAAATTTCTAGAAAGCCTCTTCCTTCTGTACAGTCCCTTCTCCTTCTTGTTCCTCTTCCCCATCTTTTTCCTTTTCCTCTTCATGGAGCAGTGGATAGAATATTGGACTTAGAGACAGGATCATCTGGTTTCAAGTCGAACCTCATTTGCCAAGTTTGTAATCTTTGGTAAGTCAGCTGTTAGTTTGCTCATCTATAAGAAAGAGAGGATTGAACTTCGTAGTTTTCAAATACCTTTCCAGCTCATATTCTCTGACTGTATGATCTTTTTCTTCTTCCTTTCAGTCAACAAGCATATATTAAGGGCTTAATATTTTCCAGACACTAATAAGCATTGATGATTACAAATAAAAGCTAAAACACTGTGCTAGCCCTCAAGGAGTTTACATTCTAATCCTCCTCTTTCTTTTTCATTTTTCACAACTCTCCTATAGATCTAAGGAGATCTCCCTTCCCATTTATTCCCCTCACATACCCGCTCGTCTGTTCAGGCTAATGAAAAGTCGCAGAAATATGAATATATTCCCCCATGCTGTACCCACAAAACTGAGAAAATATCAAACTGAAAAGAAGACATAATTTTCCACTAACTTCATATGCACATTCCCGGCCAACAGCCACATTGTTAACCCAACTGTGTCCTTAAACATCTGAAGTAAGATGTTTATGATTATATATTATATTATATTATGTTATATTATGTTATGTTATAGTTATAGTATAGTATATTAGTATAGTATAGTATAATATATTATAGTATATTATAATATAGTATAGTATATTCATAAGGTCATTAGCATATGTCCTGGGTTGGGACTGCAACTCTGGGGTGAGTGGTTGAAGTATCACAGTCTTATCAGTAGCAATGAACCCATAATCTCATATGCAATGTTCTATTTCACTATCTCAATTGTCTGGCAAGTAATTTTTGGCAAAATCTAATGTTTTAAGGGGCTTAGATATAAACAGCAGCTCTTCAAACCCTTCCACTCTGTCTAGAGGATGTTCCATAGAGGGCTGAGACCACAACCTAGTCAATTTCAAAGAGATATGGGACTCAGTGCTGAAAGAACTTTGATGCAATAGCTGCAAACTCTGACTGGTTTCTTGGTGGTTTCCTCTTCCCAAGGTAGTGGCAGAGGGCTTATTGCCCTGTCAGTCAAAAAGGAAAAAAAGGAAACACAGCTCTCTCTGTCTCTCTGTCTCTCTGTCTCTCTGTCTCTCTCTGTCTCTCTCTCTCTCTGTCTCTCTCTCTCTCTGTCTCTCTCTCTCTCTGTCTCTCTCTCTCTCTCTGTCTCTCCTTTTGAGGGATTGCAACACTCTGCACCCCTGATTCTATAATGGGGAAGTGGAACCACCTAGGGTTTGCTGAGTTATGCCAAAGTAGCAAGTTCCCCCCACCCCTATAAACTCAGCCAGGGGTATGATGATAACTGTTTAAAAACAAATTTTCCAGAAATTCTGGAGGCACTTTTAAATTTAATCTGTACTATTAGTATCTTCTATATCACTTTGTTTAATCTAGATTGGGGATCAGCAAACTACTACCTGAGGTCCAAGAATTAAGAATGTTTTTTTACATTTTTAATGCAATAAAAACATTCTTAGATAGGGTCATACAAAAACAAACAGCTGGCTCTATTTGACAATTTCTGAGGTGCAAATGCTCATACTGAAAATTTAATAACTGGCTTGAGGAAGCTAGAACTAGATCCAGAAAACTCCTGCTCCTTGAGGTGTGCTAGAGCAGATGAAAATGTGTTGTTTAACCCCTCTCCATCATACTAATAAAAAGGAAAAGTATAATAAGGAGATGGGATAAGCCTGTTATTAACCTTTCTTAAGCATTGTAGATGGAGTGCTCTGTCACTGATTTGTTATGAGACCTTGAAGAAATCAGTTCCCTAATCTGAACTTCATGATCCCCTTCTGTGAAATTAGGGGGTTTGGAGAGCTCTAAGGTCTTCTTCAACTCTGATATTCTGTGATCCTGAAGGTACTTGAGATGACCATAGATGACTGAGGTGTTCAATGTCCTCTCTTCCTCTCCCCACCCCCAATGCCATGGTTATTTAAATAATTATTCAAGCTACAAACACCAGATGGGGGAGTATATTCTCTTAGGTGACAGAAGATAAGAGAAAAAAATTTCCCCATGACCAAAACCCAGGAGGATGTGAAGGAGAAGCTGCTAGAGCTAATGGTGAATGGAATTTTCGAAAAGAAAACAATCCCCCTGCCAAAAAAACTCTATGTCTACCCTAAGATTCTCTTATCCTAATTGTGTATGATGCTAATCAGGAGGAATCCAAAGTTTCATCACCTTGCTCCCCATCAATCTCATACCAGTCCCCTGAGTACTTTATTGCATTCTATCACTATAAATACATACAAATATGTATATAAGTTTGTGTATACATGTATGTATATGTAATATATGCTGTGTATGTGCATACACATATAAACATATATAAACACAAGTATAGATAAACCTTTTCCAGTCTAGTTAAGATGAGATTCATAACATTCCCACCTTCTCATTCCCCATCTCTATCTTTGAAAACTCTTTTTAGCACCTTAATTTCAACAAAATCTATGTTCTTCATTTCTCCTCCCTTCCCTAGAGTATTTCTTTTGCTTGCTTTGTTTTTTCGAAGATTAAAAGCCTAGAGTTTATCTTGTTGTTCCCTCACTAAATTTTAGAGAGTAGGACTCTGAAGAAACAATTGGGTTTTTTTTCCTTCTTTAAGAATATAAGCACTGGGACATGATTTAGCTCTTTTAAGATACTGAAATTTGCATTTCTTAAGTTCCTCTTGTTTTCTGTATTTGCCTTTTGAAGATGATGGTTTTCTTAAAAGGAATGCTTAGAAGTAATTTTCCAATAGGATTGAACTCATCTTTTCATATTAAATGTTTCTTGGGTAGCAGCAATTTTTCTAAGCTGTTTAATAAATCATAGTCTAACATTTTCTTTCTTTTTTATTATTTATATTTTTATATTTCCCTGCACAGTTATGAATGGCTTTCCTTGTTAAAGAAAGGATTTCTCTTTTTTTTAGTGGTTTATGATATATATTTTTTTTCTTTGACTTCCTATGAGCACTGGGACTTGGCAATCACAGTTCTGGATATGTAATACCTGGGGTTTCCCTTGTATGATTTCCTGTGAATTTCATCACTCTGTATTTTGCCCTCTGACTCCAGTACTTCTGGATAATTTTCTTTATAATTTCTTAAAATATGGTAGTTGGGGTTTTCTTTTTATTATTATTACAATGCTCTTCTAGGTATCAAGTGATTTTTAGATCTTTTTTCTCTGTGACTTGTTTTCTAGCTCTGTTGTTCTTAATAGTAGATAGTACCTGCAGTTTTCCAATTTTTTCCATCTTTTGACTTTGCTGAAATATATCGCACTATCATTTCCATTTTTAAGTTCTTTGTCTTTCTTTTTTTCCCATTATGTCCACTGCTTTCCTAAGCATTTCAACTTATATTTTAAGCAGTCCATTCTTTTTTGAGGCATTCCATTAAGAGCTGTAACTCTATACCTTCTCTCTTCAGCTCATTAAGGCTTCCAACTGCCTTGGGGGTTCTTTTGGGCAACCTATTCTCTTTTATGTGATTCTAGTTTTAGTTATTGCAGAGCCTGGGGTTCCCTTAACCCATAGCATTGCTTCACTGTATTAGGAGTTTTTATTTGATTATTCATGTATTTTTCCTATGGGAGGGAGAATAGTGCTTAACTCTTTAATTTCCAGTGATTGAAGACTGAAGGAATATAGTTTAATGCTACCAAGAGCACTCTCTGTCAAGTTATAATATTTGTTGTGATAGCCGAGGAAGGCTTTTGGTAGAGATTTGTCCCACTTGCTATTAGTCCCAATAGTCTTCTGTTCCTCAATCTGCTGCAGTGAATGAATGCCACTGTGCAAAGTCTATAGTGTAGACCCCAGAACAGGAGTATTAAGGAGGCACATGAGGAACCAAGAGCCATGACAGAGATCTGGAGTCAAATTCTGACTCTAATGGCTTACTATAGCCAAAGCACTTAAATATTATGAGCCCCACCATCCTTATCTATGAAATGGGAGTAACAATACTTGGTACTTACCTCACAAGATTGTTATGGGGAATGTATTTTGTATGTTATAAAGTGCTTAAAAATAAGTCATTATTGTTAATTGTCTGTGCCTGATGGATAAAGCAAGCAGGTGCAAAAAGTTTATTACTTTTAGGCTTAGAGAGACACATGCTCTTTAATCACAGAAGTTCTTGAAACTCATCTACCATGTCCTAGAAAGATTTTAATCTGTGTTGTTGGAGGGAGCACCCTCACTGATAAAACTATGGATCTAGGAAGCAATATAGTAAATGTCTTTTTGCCATATATACTTACATACATCTAATAATAAGGAAGCACTGCTGGGTTAAAGGTGCCGGGACACTGTACTTCTTGCTTCTTGTTAAGTGACCCTCTGCTCTGGACTTATATATGTCTAGACTAGATTCAGGTCTTGAGGAGTTGGGCCATTAGTGCTAAAGGTTAGGCTCTATTTTCTTATATTCATCAGTTCATTAAACCCCCACCCTGGTGTCCTGGGGTCAAATTGCTTTGATATTAGTTTTTGGCTCATGTCTAGGGTCTATCCCCCCAAAAAGGGAACTAGAAATATCCTTAATATACAATATGAATTAGTTATGCTATGTGCATTTATTTCCTACACACAAAAGAATGTTAAACAAGACTCTCAGAATTCACTAGTTATTAACTTGAAACCATTGTTATATTCTCCAGGAAGGTTGAAATGTCAGAACACATAGCAATTTAAAGAACTTCTGAGTTAGAGCAGTTACATTTTATCTTGCTTCTTCACTTCCCAAACAACTTGTGGTCCATGTTTTCTGACAAAATGGACCACATCTTGTCCATGTTTCAGTCATTTTTGACCCTTTGTGAGCCTATTTAGGGTTTTCTTGGCAAAGATACTGAAGTGGTTTGCCATTTCCTTCTCCAGCTCATTTTACAGATAAGGTAATTGAAGCAAACAGGGCAAAGTCACTTGCCCAGGGTCACACAGCTAGTAAGCATCTGAGGCCAGATTTGAACTCAGGAAGATGAGTCTTCCTGATTCCAGGCCCAGCATTGTGCCACCTAATGTGCCCTAATGCCCAATTATGTATATTGAGATTCATTCCTGCTCACTTCAGTCATTTTATGTGACTCTTGTCTAGAACCTCTCAAAAGTTCCCAGGAAGGCCCCCTGCAGGGAAGATGGAACCCCCCCCCCCCCCCCACACACACACACTGACTAATGGGAAAATATAGATAACAATTACACAAGCATGAGGGTTGTGGGTCAGATGAGGTTGGATCAGCTAGAACTGGAGATGAGAGATAGGGATAGTAAGCTAGGAAAGTCTGAGCAAGAGTGTCACAGAAAAACTATGACATTGGAAAAAAATCAAAAGAAAACGAAAAATTATTAACTAAGACTGAGAAAAGTCAAGTGATTTCCCTATGCTCATGCAACAAAAAAGTATTAGAAACAGCATATGTTCCAGATTGCTAACATTACTTTTGGCTCCCCCTGTGCTTGTTGCCCAGTGAGATTTGGAGCCTGCACAATGGACTATGGGACAGCTAGGTGGCAACATCGTATAGGTTACTGGGTCTGGAGTCAGGAAGACTCATCTTCCTGAGTTCAAATCTGACCTCAGACACTTACTAGCTTTATGACCTTGGGTAAGTCATTCAACCCTGTTGGCCTCAGCTTCCTCATTTGTAAAATGAGCTGGAAAAGGAAATGGCAACCCACACCAGTATCTTTGCCAAGAAAACCCCAAATGGGGTCATGAAGGATTGGACATGACATGACTGAAGCTGACTGAACAACAACTGTAGACTTTCCAGGGTGGTCACTATATCAGCTGCAGAAATAGGAGATTGTTCAGACTAATAGACCTTTCCTACAACATTCTCCAATTACATCAAAAGCCATTGTAATCTAGCAGAGTTTCTACTTGGCCCACAAACAGTTAAGTTTCTCAGGTGGGACTTGAACCTGATTCTTTCTGACTCCAAGTCATTCTAGTTCTATGGTAATGTACCAACTGCTACTTTCAGTTAATGGTGCTCATTTCTCTATGGACCCCTTAAGAAAAAAAAAATATGGTATTCTAGAACAGGAAATCATAGAATTACAGAATCATAAAACATTAAGACTGATCTTAGAAAATAGACTCATAGAATATCAGCCCCAAAAGAGACTGGATAGAGCATCTAGAGAAACTACTTCATTTTACAGATGAAGAAACTGAGACAAAGTGAGGGAAAACAACTTTCCCAAGTCACATAGCTAGAAAACCTCAAAGCAAAGACTGGAACACAAGTCTCCTGACTCCCATCTTAGAACACTTCCCATTGCCGAATTTAGGCTAAGGGCTCTTTGGGGATCACAATGCTTCCTCAGGGAGAAAGAGAATGAATAAAAGACAGGGAGGAGGGATCATACAACAGACTCTCATATGGCTGAGCAGAGAAGAGAGGAAAGAAATAATATTTTTCCTCCTGGGTAAAGTAGAAAGAAGGACCCAATTCCAGGAATGCATCTGAGGCTAGCTCAACCATCCCTTACTAGGACTGAAGACAGAACCAATCCAGCTTCAGGGGCATCTCTGGCACATTTGAATTTTCAAACTGGAAGACTGCCTTAATTGAGCTGCTATAGAAGAAATAAAACTAGCTTTCCCTCCTGAAGCCATACCCGAATGGAAGCCATTGTAAGTAATGGGAGGCAGATTCCCAGCCCCGGAGGGAGGCTGACTGCCTGGCAGCACCAGGAGATGCCAGCCGAGGGAGGCTGCTGTGCCAAGACCAAGCAGCATATAGTACCAGATGGCTTACCACCTCCCTCCAGGCTCTTCTCTGTACTGCAGCTGTTTTGCTTTTCCCCTCCTGGGATATGGCGGGTAGCCACTGGGCCAAGCAGGCTCTGAAGCTTGAGGGGGGAGGCAGCTTGACCTCTGAGAAGTTCTTTACCACCTTGAGTGAACCTGTTGGTCCATGGGTTCTCACAGAGGCTCAGTCCTTTCATCTTAGAGAATATCTGCAGGCAGATGAATGGAAAGGAATAAAACATCTGGGGCTGACAATCTTGTAAATAGAGGGTGACCTCCATGATCTAGCTTTTTTGGTGGCCTTAATTAAGCAAAGTACATCAGATCTCTAGCCCTCAGTTTCCTTGTCTTTCAAAACTAGGTGTTGGACCAAAAGAACTATAAGGTTCCTCCCAGTCCTAAAATTTTGTGATCCTATATGACCTCCAAGTCCTTTTTAGCTCTATGGCCTGTAACCTTTTGTGGTATCCTAGTCAGGGTAAACACTGCAAAATGAGAGGAATCTGGTTTTCCACACATTTCTTCCCTGGTGACTCCCCTGTCTTTGCTTTCTCTGCCCTTCCTTCATCTTCAGTCCAAGATTTGCAGGGTGTCTGTAATGATTTCCATGTTTAACCTGGGTCTCCATTGGCAAGTTCCATGGCTAAGTGGGAATGGAAGGATTCTCAGCCAGCCAAGATATGCAAAGGCCTAGGGAAGGTGGAGGCAAAGTCAAGGTCATTCTGAGCTGAGCTGAAAAGGAGAGAGAAAAAGACAGGATGCCAAGGCCCGGGGAGCACCTGGGATCAGATATTAAGGCAGGAGCCAAAGGAAGATAAGAGGTATGGGGAGGGAAGGGCAACGAAACAGCAGAAGGAACAATAAAGGAAGAAAGAAGATGAAAGCTGGAGGTCAGGAGGCCATGAATCAAGCAGGAGGATGTAAAGCTCAGGTGGTCATTCTGACACACAGCAAATAGCTCTAATGTGGGGGTTTAGGTTCGAGCCTAGTTCTGCTCCTTACTAATTGTACTTCTCTGGTCCTGTTTCTTCAGCTACCAAATGACTGGTGACTGGTGAGATTCCTTTCCAATCTATGATTCTTTGAAGTTTAAGAGAGAAGTGATGAGTACCTTTATGCATATATATGAAGCTCCCATTGGACAGCAAGTAGAGTCATGTCAATTCCCCTTCCCATTCTCCCTGGAGTTTTAAAGGAACAGATCCATTGTTAGGGCCCTTTAAGACTTTACCCTAACTCTGGGAACTCATGGAGAACTCAGGCAAATGACAGCGCAACTCAGGCAAATGACAGCGCAACTCAGGCTGGGTTAGAGGCATTTGTGTGTGTGTTTCTGCCCCCCCCCCCCCCAACCCCCTTGAACCAACACAGGTTCAAGGATTACGGGGTATTGAGCACATGCTGCTAACAGGGGAGCTCCCCTCCCATGAGGAGCCTGCTGCTAAGGCACGTGGGAACAGAGTGGGGGGGGGGGAAGATATAAGAGGAGGGAGGTGAGGTGAAAGAGGGAGAGAGAAGAAGGGGTTGTGAATGAGAAAGAGATTAAACGGCAAGATACATTACACCTTGGTGTTGAACTCCTTTGTCTATTTGGGAGGAGCAGGCTCTCCCAAGGGGTTTGTGGGGGCAAACCAAAGGTTGTAGTGGGGCGACCAGAGTCGTGGGGGTGCCTGAAAAGGAACTCTTCTAGGGGTTTGTGGAGGCAACCCAGGTCCTAGGAGCGACTGGAATCATGGAGGCGATTGGAGAGGTAAGTTTGGTGTCAGCCAAGTAAGGCGGGGTCCTTACAATCCATTAGATCTGAAGATGAGACACCTTCTCTTTCCACTCTCAGTGATACCTCACCTCATGTTCCACCCTCCAATTTCCCAATTAAAAGTGTTCTCAGTTCCAGGTCTCATTTTCCCAGAATGCTGTTCTCTTTACTATATCATGGGATTTAGGGGATGAAGGGACCTTAGAGATCATTTAGTTCCAACCCTTTCATTTGAAGAAAAGGGAAACTGAGACCTCAAAATAAGATATAAATTGCTCAAGGTGTCACAGAGGAAGGGTAAGAGTTCAAATCCAGATTCTAAAATTCCACATCCAGTGCACTTGCCTACACATATCCTTGCCAGATTTTGTTTTGTTTTGATTTTTAAGGTGTCAGTTTTGTAAGAAACCATTCTAATATGTTGGTGGGTACCTATATCTAAATGTTTTCCCCTCCTAGGGAAGCATTTGCACAATATATATTTATTGCTGATATTCTATGAAAAGGTCCTTACACTAAGAGAATCATGGTATGGTGAGGAGCTGGGAAGAAAAGTTCTGCCAGCTATGCCTGAAATGCACTACCTCCTCATCTCCATTTGTCTAAATCCTTATCTTCCTTTTAAGGCTCAGCTCAAGAGAAGAAGTATCAGTTCAGCTCAGGTATCACCTCTACTTGAAACCTTCCCTGATTCCCATAGGTGCTAGTGTTCTCTCCACCTTTGCCAATTGCCTTTTATTGATTTTTTTCTTTATTTTTTTATATTTAAAATTTGGAGTTCCAAATTCTCTCTCTCCACCCACTGAGAAGGTAAACAATATATCAATTATGCATGTGAAATCATGCAAATCTACATCCATATTTTAAAAAGCAAGCAAAATAAAGAAAGCAAGAAAATTATACTTCAATTTGCACTCAGAGTTCATCAGGCCTCTTTCTGGAGGTGGATTGTATTTTTCTTCATGAATATTTCCAATTGTCTTGGCTCTTTGTGTTGAACAGAGTAGCTAAGTCTTTCATGGTTGATCATCATTACAATGTTGCTGTTACGATGTATAATGACCTGGTTCTGCTCACTTCACTTTCTTCAGTTCATATATGTCTTCTCATCTTTTTTTCCTGAAACCATCTGCCTCATCATTTTCTTATAACACAATAGCATTCTATCATAATCTTATGAAGAGAATAAGAGCTTCAAGTATCTGAAGCTTTGTTATGTGTAAGAGAAATTAGATGCTTCTGCTTGGCCCCATAAGGTAGACCTAGGGAAAAAAAGGTTAAGATAAAAAGAATAGATCTAGGCATGATTGGAGGAAAAATTTTCCTAACAAAGTGAACTATTCAAAAGTAGAATGAGAGGCCTTGGGAGGTGGAGGTGTCCCCTTCCCTGAAGGTCATTAGGACCAAGTTAGATAACTGTAACACCAAGCACAAGCATCCTCCATGGTTCTGATTACAAGCGTAGTAAAGTCCATTTATTCAGTAACAAATTAAGGCAAAACATTCACAGAAAATCAAAATACAGCATTCACCATGTGTAACTCAATCATTAAGTAAGTCCTCAATTCAATCATAAAGCACAAAATCAAAGTACTCCACCCCTGAGTAGTACAATCATTTAGTCAACCACAAAGTCTTCTTTCTACTCAATTGGAGATTATTTTCCAACCATAAACAAAGTACATTCATTTGGTGATTCACAAAATACAAAGGTCAAAAGTTTTCCACCCCTAGATCACAACTGAATTACAATATCATCAGTCACCACCAAACACCCACTCAAGGGGCAGTGGAAAGCACAAAGATCATCCACACCTAGGTCACAACTAGGTTACAATATCATCACAGCATTCAATACACAATGAGAGGTCTTTTCTTCATCTTGACCCTGAGGCAAGTTCACAGCAGTTTCTGTTTCTGGGACGACAAAACTTAACAAAGCCACCATAACATTCATACTCATTGGCAGCATCACCTTCAATTCACCTTCTGACTGTGAAATCAACCTAGGCCCAACAACAATATCTGAGGCTTCTGTCAACAAATGAATCTGACAAAGTAACATCAAAACAGACAAAGTACTGGAACCACAGTCATGCCTCCTCAGTTCTCGGCAGCTCCTCTGGTCCTCAAAAGTCCTGGTCAGCTCTGGCTGGCAGTTCTCCTTCTCTCTCAGCAGCTCTGCCCCTGCCCCCCCCCCCCCATTCTCTCTCTCTGCATTCTCATCCCAGGCAGTGTTCTCTCTCTCTCTCTCTGTCTCTCTCTGTCTCTCTCTCTCTCTCTGTCTCTCTCTCTCTCTCTCTCTCTCTCTCTCTCTCTCTCTGTCTCTGTCTCTCTCTCTCTCTCTCTTTCTCTCTCTCTCTCTCTCTCTCCACAATGGATGCTGCTCCCAGAAGTTCTTCTGGCCTCTCTCCACTTGGGCTTTTTCCTACACAAAGCACCAGCTCCTCCCTGTTCAGCTCCCTCTCCTCACATCAACAAGTCCATCCCACTTGTGGGATTGACAAGCTCCGGGTCTTAACACTTAACCTGAAAACCAAGTCAATACAAGGGGATCTATAAATTCCATTACCATTACAATAACCTGTTATAGGGTTTTTATATGGGGATTTTTATTCAGATATATGAGGGACTAAGTGATCTCTGAGGTATCTTCCAAATCTGAGATGCTGCAAGGAAATCAGTTCATCCAGAGTCTAGTATACATTGAGAAAAATAGCATGTGATAAGGCTGGTGCTAGATTGTGGAGACACTTGAATGCCAGGCAAAGCAATCTGAACTTGACTAAGTAGGCAAGAGGGAGGTGGTGTGGCTTAATGGCTAGAGAAATGACCTTTCAGCCAAGAAGATATTGCTTGGATAAATACTGTCTCTGTGAACTGTGACCCTGGGCAAATCAGTCAACTGCTTAGTGTTTTAGGGCTATGTCAAGATCAGACAGAAATAGGGGGCCACCAAACCAAAATAAGTTTCCCTACAGGCTACATATTTACATAGAAAACCACCTAGCAACATTGTCTATGATCTATTGTATTTTTATTTATTTTGTTCAATAAGTTGCTCGCCTTCCTCACCTCTACTTCTTGGCTTCCGTTATGTTTCAGCTCAAATGCCATATTCTGCAGGAAGTTCCCCCCACTTCCCACTTCTACTCTGAAATAACCTCCCCCTTGCAGCATATATATTCTGTATGTACATTTTAAAGTGTTATTTACCCCCATTAGAATAAGAGCTCTTTCAGGGCAGGGATCATGATTTTTTCCTTTCATTGCATCCTTAGCACTTAGCATAGTGTCTGGCACATAGTAAGCATTTAATGAAAGGTTGTTGACCAACTAACTGACATATTGTTGAGAGAAGCCAAGCAAAGCAGTTTGCAAATGACTAAACTGACAATAAGAAACCACTGAAATTTTTAAAAGAGGAATAATATGACCAGATCTATGCATGAGAAAGACTATGCTCCACTATGAGTACCAATCTAGCTAAGTCTGAAGAGGCTCATCTCTTAAAGATTGGCCAACAGGTCATGTATATTCTCTCTCTCTCTCTCTCTCTCTCTCTCTCTCTCTCTCTCTCTCTCTCTCTCTCCCTCCTCTTCTCTCCTTTTCTCTCCTTTTCTCTTCTCTTCTCTTCTCTTCTCTTCTCTTCCTTTCTTTCTCCCTCCCTTCTTCTCATCTCTCTCTTTCTGCCTTGGTGTTCTCCTTTCTCTCTTTGTCACACACACCCACACCTCTCTCTCTTTCCATCTCCCTCCATCTCTCTTTCCTTTCTCCTCCTCCTCTCCTTTTATATTCTCTCTTCTCATCTTTCTCTTTCCTCTTCCTCTCTGCCTCCCTTTTTCTCCTTTTCCCCTCTATTTTTCTCCTCTTTCCCTCTCTCTTTCTCCTTCACTTCTCTCTCCTCTTCCTTTCCTTTCCTTCTCTATCTGTTCTTCTCACCTCTTTCTTCCTTCCTTCCTTCTACTCTCTCTCTCTCTCTCTTCCTTCCTTCTCTCCCTTCTCTTTTTTTTCTGTCCTCTCTTTTCCCCTCCTTTCCCACTCTCCTTATTTATCTGCAAATGTATATACATATGTGTATATATGCATATTTTTGTCACAGTCATTCACAAAGTCATAGAAAAGGTGTGATCTATATCCATGCAAGACATCACTACAGCAAGTTAAACACAGCTCTCTGAAATAAATATAAATGAAAAGCAAAGGAATTATCAAAGGATGTGCCATCAGAGCCCTTTAAAACAACATGCTTGCTTCTTACATTTGAAATATGTCTACAAAAACAAAACACACTTGATTTACATTCAACTGTTCTTAAGCTCATGTCCTGTACGAAATGAAATGAAACTATGGGGAGGTTCCCTAGAGGTGTGTAGCCTTTTCAGTAATCTTTCCTTAAAGGTAGAGGCAGGAGAAGTCACATTAGTGGTTGCAATATAATGATATAACTGGTTTAAGCTTCAGCTTCTGGAATCTCTGACTTCTCAGGGCATGTTTATGGACACTTTCCATGATGTTGGGAAAATGGGCTCCAGTCAAAGCTGACAGTATATGAAGAATCTTTACAGGAAGGAGCAAGGTTAGCTCACACAACAGACTCTGGGCTAGTAGTTGGCCAGCATGACATCTGGGTACAGTACATAATCACCCATGTGTTGGAGTTCTGACTAAAGCAAATGCCTGGACTACATTATGCTATCTATTCTAAATGTTTCAGTTTCCTAAAATAATTTGAGTCAACAACAGCAAAAATTATTCATATAACAAATCTTTTGTATACATAGATGTATTTTGGAGTGTACAAAGCACATCATGTGTGTGAAATTCAGGAAGTAGAAAGATTATTATACCCATTTTAGAGATAAGGAGATGAAATTCAGAATGACTAACTAGATTCACAAATTCATAAAAAAATTAAATTTGGAAGGGAAACTAGAGATGATCTAATAAAAACTCTATATTTGGAAGGTGAGAAAACTAAGCCTGAAGGAGACAAGCTTTCTATAAGCCTGGGTAGCTATTTCATCTCTGTGAACCTCAATTTTTCCTCTATCAGATTAAGAAATCAGAGGAGATAATCTTTCAAGTCCTTTCTAAATCTAACATTTTTTAAATGTTAACAGCTAAGGGGCACAGTGGACATGATGGGGGGGGGGGGCACTTGGACCCCTAAAAGGGAAAGACTATTAGTCCTTGAGCTTTCTTAAACATTTCAGTCTTGGTCTTTCCCAGAGGTAGCCCACCCATCCCAATATAATCCTTTCAACTGTCCTTTCACTGTGGCCCTCTGACCCAGCCCAGGCTTTCATTCTCCTTTACCTGTAGACCACCACAGGCTACTTGCCACTCCTTAATCCCATCAAGATCTTTTTTTTGACTCTTTTCCCCTTTTTCTGTATCATAATTCTCACCCCCATTAAGCACAGGTTCTTAGAATCTTGCCTGCCCAACCAGTATCTTAGTAAAAAATCACTTCTCTGACTAAAAGAAGGATTGAGTAGTTGAATTGTTTCAAGGCATATTCGCCCTGTACCCTTGAATTTCCAGGTTCCTAGCATTCATAGACTGCAAATGTATTGAGTGCTAAACCAGGTCAGAAAGACCTGAGTTCAAATCCAACATCACACATCCATGTTACCTTGGGCTAATCACTTAACAGCCATCTCCCTCAGTTTTCTTATCTATAAAATTTATATGATAATAGCATCTACCTTCCAGGGTGGAGGATAAAATTAGATAATATTGAATTGTAAAGCACTTTGCCAACCTTAAAGTGCTATATAAATGCTAGTTATTATTATTTGAAGATGTGAATCTTTTTAAAATTGGTTAGAAAAGGGAAATGACTCACTGAAGAGCCTACAAATAGTAAAGCTTGGAGTACCAACTAGAACCTAGGGTTTGATTCCAAAGTACTCTTTCTCCAGCATTATCCTGCCTCCTAAAATAACAAAGACAGCCTATGAAATGCTAATGATTGCAGTGCTAGGCAAGTTCTTTAATTACAATATCAATGGATATTAAAATGTATTCTGGAAAGAAAGGGACTCTACAATCTTTTGCAGCCCCAGTTTTTATTCCTCATTGATTTTTTCTCTGGAATGAATTGAAATGCACAAAGAAATATTTTGTCTGCACCAAAAAAGAAAGAAAGACCAATTAGAGAGGATAGTCCCTGTGATATGCTTCTATGATGCTTGCCAGGGAAGTGGAAAGAAGTTACACACTGGTTCTATGGAAACACTGGCCTTTTGACATTAGAGCCTTGTTCCTTTACTGGTTTCTTTCTGAGTCTTTACAATTCTAGAGATCTCTCCATCTTACTTGGATTCCTGATATTTACACAACAGCAAAAGAAGGATTTTAACCTTACTGAAAGATGTATCTTCCACATGGGACAGAGAAGGAGAAAAGCATGGATTCAGTGGGACAACCAAGAGTGGTACTATGTTAGAGGACTGAGCCCTGGCTTAGGACTTAAGAACCCTGGGTGCTAAGCCATTTGCCCACTTGGGGTCTCTGTATCATCAAGTATAAAATAAATAAGTTGTACTATCAGGGGTTCTTAACCAAAGTTCTGTTAGGTGAATTTTTTATTTTATTTTAAGTATTTGATAACCACGTTTCAGTATGATTGGTTTCCTTTCTAATCCTTTGTATTTTATTTTATGCATTTAAAAACTTGAGAAGGGGAT
Source organism: Gymnobelideus leadbeateri (assembly GCA_011680675.1). NCBI lineage: Eukaryota > Metazoa > Chordata > Mammalia > Diprotodontia > Petauridae > Gymnobelideus > Gymnobelideus leadbeateri. The sequence continues at coordinate 413,024 of WOXC01009845.1, read as the reverse complement.
CATAGCCTTCACTAGTTTGTCAAAGGGACCATCACATAAACACAGACATAGACACAGACATAGATAGACAGACAGATAGATAGACACACACACACACACACACACACACACACACACACACACACACACACACTTAAGAATCCCTGAACTAGGAACCAAGATGGTGGAGTAAAAGCAGGGACATGCTTGAGTTCTCCCCCAAACCCCTCCAAATACCTGTAAAAATGACTCAAAAAATTCTAGAGCAGTAGAAGTCACAAAATGACAGAGTAAAACAAATCTCCAGCCCATGACAACCTGGAAGGCCAACAGAAAGGGTCTATCATACCAGGCTGGGAGCAGAGCACAGTACGGTGTAGGCCATGAAAGTTCAGACAGGGCTGAAGGAAATCTCAGGGGATGGAATCACTGGCAGCTCTGCTGGTTTCCAGACTTCTCAGCCCATAAACATTAAAAACATCACAGAAAGTCAGTGGGGCAACTCTGTGGGACCTGCGTGAAAGAGGAGCACTGTTTGGCTGGGGTCTGGCCCCAGCCCCAGGGCACTGGAGGTGGTGGCAGCAGTGGTGGCAGCAGCTGCTTCTGAAGCTCTAGGCCCACAGATGGTGGGGGATCAAGCAGCTAATACAAAATCCCTGAAGCCTGGGACAGTATACCCACCCTCCACCACCACGGGAAGTCCTACCTTGACAAAGAGTTAGAAAGTCAAGTATTTGGCTGGGAAGATGAGAAAGCAGTGTAAAAAAAAAAAAATATATATATATATATATATATTAGAGTATAAATCTTACTTTGGTGACAAAGAAGATCAAGATATACAACCAGAAAAAGCAAACAAAGTCAAAACCCCTACATCAAAAATCTCCAAGAAAAATCTGAATTGGTTGCAGGCCATGGAAGAGCTGAAAAAGGATTTTGAAAATCAAGTAAGAGAAGTAGAAGAAAAATTGGGAAGACAAATGAGAGTGATGCTAGAAAATCATGAAAATCAAGTCAACAGGTTGCTAAAGTAGACACAAAAAAATACTGAAGAAAAGAACATCTTTAAAAAATAGACTAACAGAAATGGCAAAAGAGGTTCAAAAAGCCAGTGGGAGAATAATGCCTTAAAAAGCAGAATGGGCCAAATGGAAAAGGAGATACAAAAGCTCACTGAAGAAAATATTTTCTTAAAAATTAGAATGGATTAAATGGAAGCTAATGACTTTATGATAAATTAAGAAATTATAATATAAAACTAAAAGAATGAAAAGAGAAGACAATGTGAAATATCTCATTGGAAAATCCACTGACCTGGAAAATAGATCCAGGAGAGATAATTTAAGAATCATTGAACTACCTGAAAGCCATGATCAAAAAAAGAGCTTAGACATTGTATTTCAAGAAATTCTCAAGGAAAACTGCCATGATATTCTGGAGCCAGAGGGTAAAACAGAAATTGTAAGAGTCCACCAACTGCCTCTTGAAAGAGATCCCAAAAGGAAAACTCCTAGGAATATTGCAGTCAAATTCCAGAGTTCCAAGATCAAGGAAAAAATATTACAAGCAGCCAGAAAGAAATAATTTGAGTATTGTGGAAGCACAATCAGGATAACATAAGACCTAGTAGTTTTTACATTAAGGGATTGAAGGGTTTGGAATATGATATTCTGGAGGTCAGAGGAGCTAAGATTAAAACCAAGAATCACCTACCCAGTAAAACTAAGTATAATAATTCAGGGGAAAAAATAGACATTAAATGAAATAGAAATATAAAGGATTTTTGAGCATTCTTGTTGAAAAGACCAAAGCTGAATAGAAAATTTGATTTTCGGGGGGCGGAGCCAAGATGGCGGAGTAGAAACAGCTCGTCCAAGCCTCTCTGCCCCCAGATTCTCCACAAACTATGTAAAAAAGGACTCTGAAAATCTTCTGGAGCTCCAGCACCCACAGAACGACACAGAGAAGCTAACCTCCCACTGAGGACAGCCCAGCACCCTGCAGGAAGGACCAGCGCAGTGGTCTGGAAGCCGGCAGCGCGCAGAGCGCAGGAGCCGAGCCGAGCCCAGGTCCACGTGAGCCGAGGTTTTAGCCCCAGGGCGGCAGGGCCAGCAGCCGGCTAGAGGAACCCCAGAACACCAGGAGCTGTGGCGACTCCAGAATTATCAACATAGACATGCCTAGGACAAAGTAAGAGGTTAGTGTCCTATGGACTTTGGGACCTGTATTTGGGGAATGCGTCAGCTCCCTCCCCTGGGAGCTAGAAGCTGCTGAGGAGACACGCCATTTTGTAGTTTTCATAGGCATTTCCAGCTCCCAGCCTACAAATCGTGGGGAGATCCAGCGATCAGTCTTGGGGGGTAATCGCTCTTGCTTTAACCTCCCTGGATCTGGATTGTGATCTAGAGTGGAAGTTGTGGGTGGGTTTACAGCTTGCCAGAAACGGAAGTTGCCCCCACACGTTCGGGACGAAAATTCCTCTATCTGGCCTTAAAGCCATAGTGTGGCAACAAGCCAAAAGTCAAGCAATTAAGTGGCAACATGCCAAGGCAAAGGAAACAGAAAAATGCAACCCTAGACTCCTATTTTGGGGGCATAGAGCGGGAAAAGGACTGTGAGGTCAGAAGTCCTGCTCCAAAAGCCCCAGGGAAAACATGAGTGGGTTGCAGGCCATAGAGGACCTTAAGAAGGACTTTAAAAATCAAATAAGAGAAGTGGAGGAAAAATTGGAAAGAGAAATGAGAAGGATGCAGGAAAAGTATGAAATGAGGGTCAACAGCCTGACTGAGGAAAACAACACCTTAAAAAATAGACTAACTCAAATGGCAAAGGAGGCCCAAAAGGGCAATGAGGAGAAGAATGCCTTAAAAAGTCGAATTTGCCAGATGGAAAAAGAATCTCAAAAGTTCACTGAGGAGATTCATTCCTTCAAAGTTAGACTGGAGCAAATGGAAGCTAATGACTTTATGAGAAATCAAGATGCTGTTAAGCAGATCCAAACAAATGAAAGATTAGAAGGCAATGTGAAATATCTCATAGGAAAAACCACTGACCTGGAAAATAGATCCAGGAGAGACAATTTAAAAATTATTGGACTACCTGAAAGCCATGATCAAGGAAAGAACCTAGAAATCACCCTTCAAGAAATTCTCAAGGAAAACTGCCCTGATGTTTTAGATCCAGAGGGCAAAATAGAGTTGAAAGAATCCACCGATCACCTCCTGAAAAAGATCCCAAAAAGAAAACTCCCAGGAATATTATAGCCAGGTTCCAGAATCCCCAGATCAAGGAGAAAATACTACAAGCAGCCAGGAAGAAACAATTTCAATATTGTGGAAACACAATCAGAATAGCCCAGGACCTGGCAGCTTCTACACTGAGGATTGAAGGGCATGGAATATGATATTCCAGAGGGCAAAAGAACTGGGAATGAACCCAAGGGTCACCTACCCAGCAAAACTGAGTATTTTGTTTCAGGGGAAAATATGGTCATTCAGTGGAATAGAGGACTTTCAAGCATTCTTGAGGAAAAAACCAGAATTGAATAGAAAATTTGACATCCAGACACAAGAAGTAAGAGATGCCTGAGAAGGTAATCAGGGAAAAGAAATCAAAAGGAACTTATCAAAGTTGAACTATTTACATTCCTATATGGAAAAGCAATATCTGTGACTGACGATATCTTTCTCATTATGAAAATAATGGAAGAAGGGGGTGTGGTCATACGAATACATATGAATGTGTGTGTATATGGTTACAGTTATATATGGATAGAGGGCATAGGTTGATTTTGTTGGGAAGGGAGAGTACTCAAGGGATGAAATTATGAGGTGAGAGAGGAAAGTGGCAAGAGGAGATGGGGAGAGACATGGTAGGGTAAACTATCTCATGTAGGGAAGTGGGTGCAAAGGAGGGGGAGAATAAGGAAGGCTAAAAAGGCAAAACCACATTCACATTGAATTTGGTTCAGGGAGAAAATGACATACATACTAAATGGGATATCTCAACCTACAGCAGGATAGGGGGAAGGGGGATGAGAGGAGGGATGATGGATGGGAGGGCATCCTTGGGGTGAGGGGAGGTTGGAAGTGCCCACTATAGAAGAGGGACAGGATCATGTAGGGAATGGACCAGGTGGGGGGTGGGATGAGTGGGAGGGAATTATAAGCAACCTTGTACAATATATCTACTATGATAATGTTTTGCATAGCTAGACATGTACAACATATACTGAATTACTTATCTCCCAAGAAGGAATGGGTGACAAGGGAGGAAGGAAATGGATCTGAAATTCAAGGTCGTAACATTAAATGTTTCAAATATATATATAAATACTATTATTAATACTCTTTTGCCTATAATTGGGAGATAAGATGTGCAGGCATTAGGACACAAAGATTCATCTTCCTCTAATGGAAAAGTCTATGGGGGTATGGGAGAAGGTATGGGAGAGAGCAGATTGGAGGAAGCGATATCTTGTGGGACTGCTATTCTGGGAGGTTGGGTAGGGGAATAATGGGGGGAAAATGATTGTAACTCAAAATCTGGCGGAAATGAATGATGTAAAACAGAAGTTAATATAGTATTTGTTTAAAAAAAATAAAACTAAAAAAAAAAAAGAAAATGGGGAAATTGTGGGATAATCTAATAGTTTGGTTTCCACAAATTCTATAGGAACGATGGATGCTACACAGGATGCATAGGAAGGTGTAAATCAGGATGAGGGGAGGAAGGGCAGAGGGACCCTATCCAGTCACAGAGCTGGAAGAAATCTGTAAGTTTGCCCTTGGAAGGGGCCTGAGCTAAGCTGTCTCAAACAGACTGGGGATCAAGGGATGGTCCCCAAGTTTTCATTAACACGTATGTTTAATTAGCCTTATACATAGTAACTGACATACCCCATGTAAAATTAGAGCCTCAGTATCCAATCATGGGATGCATGTAACTAATATTGGACAGGGGGAACATATTAAGGAGTACATATGTGTAGTAGGCAGGTCAGAAAGATTATAACCCAGAAGAGCTGGGACCAATCCCAGTTCTGAAGGGAGGAACAAGGCAGGAATGGAAGCAGCTTAAAAGGGCTTACATTTGTCTGATTCTCTGTAGTCTTTTGAGGAGGCTTGTAAAATAAAGATAATGAAAACCTTCAAAAAAAAAAAAAGAAAATTTGATTTTCAAATATAAGAATCAAGAGAAGCATGAAAACAGGAAAGAGAAATCATAAGGGATTTATTAAAGTTGAATTGTTTACATTCCTACATGGAAAGATGATATTTGTAAATCATGAGACCTTTCTCAGTATTAAGGTAGTTGGAGGAAATAGATAGATAGAAAGACAGACAGATAGAGAGAGAGAGAGAGAGAGAGAGAGAGAGAGAGAGAGAGAGAGAGAGAGAGAGAGAGAGAGAGAGAGATGGCACAGTCGAATATGAAGGAATTATATCTAAAAAATAAAATTAAGGGGTGAGAAAGCAATATATTGGGAGAAGGGGGAAATGAAATGGGGTAAATTATCTTACATAAAAGAGGCAAGAAAATGGTTTCACAATGGAGGGGAAAGGGGGAAGGTGAAAGGGAATGAGTGAACCTAACTCTCATCAGACTTGGCTTAAGGAGGGGATAACATACACACTCAATTTGGTTATCTTACCCTACAGGAAAGTAAGGGGGAAGAGGATAAGAGGGGTCGGGGAATGATACAATGGAGGGTAGATTGGGGGAGGGGGCAGTCAGAAGCAAACATTTTTGAAAAAGGTCAGGGTCAAAGGAGAAAATAGAATGAGTGGGTGGGGTGGGGATGGGATAGGATGGAGGGAAATATAGTTAGGTTTTTTACAACATGATGACCATCATTGAAGTGTTTTGCATAACTACACATGTATAACCTATATTGAATTGTTTGCCTTCTCAATGAGGGTGGGTGGGGAGAGAAGGAAAAGAATTTGGAACTCAAAGTTTTAAAAACAAATGTTAAAAATGTTTTTTTTTTCTTACATGCAACTGGAAAGTAAGATATACAGGCAATGGGATATAGAAATCTATCTTGCCCTACAAGAAAGTAAGGGGGAAGGTGATAAGATGGGGATGTGATAGAAGGGAGTGCAGTCTGAGGGAAGAGCTAATCAGAATGCATGCATCTTGGGGTGGGAGGAAAGGATGAGACAGGGAGAAAATTTGGAATTCAGAATATGGTGGAAATGAATGTTGAAAACTAAAAAAATAATTAATAAAAAAATAAATGAAAGAATTAAAAAAAAAGAAATTTGTGGATGACAGAAAGTTGCCAGGGAGAGCTAATGAAGTGGATGACAGACTCCGGATGCAAAAAGATGGTGATAGGCAGGGATGATGAAACAAATCTAATAAGATGAAAGGACCCTAATATTCTAACGGCTCTGTAATCTCATCAATGTAAACATTCCCTTCAATAATGCAGATCATAACTCATCAGTACCTGTCCATTATGTACAACTTTTGTCTATGACCTTCCATATGTTCGTCATGAGGGTCTGCCCAGCATAATATGGACCTCTTCTCATTAAGTAAAACTGAGATGTTAAGATATAATCCAGTAAAGGTAAATGTAAATTTCTAAAATTGGGTTAAAAAAACCCCAAAACAACAAAAAGCAAATCATTGCACATACACATGAAGAGGATGGGACTAGGGAATAGAGCATCTTTTAGGGTCTGCAACCAACACAGAGCCCAAGGCCTTGAGCTTAGTAGGCATTGAATAAATGTGTGTTGAATCAATTTGAATTTTGGCAGACTCATTGGTCTAATATGTTAAAAAAAAACAAAACAAAACATAGCAGCTTCATATTTGTGAGATCTTAGACTGGTTTAATATAAATGTAGTATCCAAAGGTTGGAACTGATGGTCCTATTGTCCTTTGCCCTAGTTTGACCCCATTTGGAGTATTATGTCTAATTCTGTGCATTACTGCAAGATACTGACAACCTGGAATGCATCCAGACAACAGTAGACAGGATCAATGAAGAGATTCAAAGCTATGCAACAGAAGGATCAGTGAAGGGACTTTGCAGCTTTAACTTAGAGAAGACAGAGGGTGGATATAAAGGACTAGTATGTAGAAGACAGATTACAGTTGCTCTACCCAGCCCCAGAAAGCAGGACCAGAGAAATTTCTGGAGGTTGCAAAAAAATGTATTTTTCCTTGTCACAAGGAAAAAATTCCTGAAGTTTGGAATGGGCTGCCCTGAGAGGTAGTGAGTTTCCTGCCAGTGGAGGTCTTCAAGTGAAGGATGTATTGGTGTTTTGTAGATTACAGTTCAGTTTGGCTTTGGACTAGATGTCTTCCCAACTTGATCTTTTTTTTTTTTAAAGCAATTGGGGTTAAGTAACTTGCTCAAGGTTACACGGCTAGTCATTATTTATGTGTGGGTGCTCATTTTCTGAGGCCGGATCTGATCTCGGGTCATCCCAACTCCGAGGCGGCGCTCTTACTCACTGCGCCACCTAGCCGCCCCTTTAGGTCAATTGGGGTTAAGTAACTTGCCCAAGGTTACAGGGCTAGGTTTTTTTGTTTGTGTGGATTAAGTGTCGGAGGCCGGCTCTGAACTCAGGTCCTTCTGATTCCAGGGCCAGCGCTCTATTCACTGTGCCACCTAGCCGCCCCTCCCAACTTGATCTTAGTAGAAAAGGTAATTTGCCAATTGTTGGCAACAAATGCCAATAAACTAGGCATTTATTTCACTCAGATGAAATAAATAGAGGTATAAACAAGAAGTCTATAACCTGCAGCTAGTTGGTCAGCAGACTAAAGGCAGTAAGGTCCAGAAGGAATGGCATTGACTTAAGGAGACCTGGATTTTATTATCATCTCCTTAGTTAACATTATTATAGCCACCATCCTCAAACTCCCTTCTCATCTGGCATCATCCATGACCCACCACTTCTATCATCCATGACCACAGATTTAGAGTTGAGAGGGACCTTACATACCAGTGAAGCAAACCATCTCCTTCTACAGATGAGGAAACTGAGACTCAAAAAGGTTAAAGGACTTGCCCAGAATCATATAGCTTGTAAACAGGATTTGAACTTAGGTCTTCCTGAATCCAAGTCTAGGGTTCTACCCATCTAACTGCCTCTAAATATGGATGAAGTTCTCAGTCATGGAGAATGCTGAACTTAAAGTCATAGGAACTAGGTTCAAATCCTGCTCTTACTGACTTGTATGATTTTAGTCAGATCATTCCATGTCTCTGGGTCTCAGTTTCTTCATTTGTAAAATGAGAGGATAGGTCTAGATGAACACTAAGGTCCACTCCAGTCCTAGATTTATGGTGCTTTGACTTTCTGGATATGGTTCTGTGTTAGGTGTTGTGCTGAAAAAAAGTATATAGATACTTGCTCCACTATCTAAAAATAGTGATTAAAGAGTCAAGAATCTTCAGTCATACCTCCCTTTTTTATTCTTTTTTTTTTGTTTTTTAAGCAATTGGGGTTAAGTAACTTGCCCAAGGTTACACGGCTAGTCATTATTTATGTGTGGGTGCTCATTTTCTGAGGCAGGAACTGATCCCCCATTCCTCCCCTCCAGGGCAGTGCTCTTACTCACTGCCACCTAGCTGCCTCTTTTATTCTGAGTGATTCTGAATTACTATTGGATCCAGTTTTAGTTACACACTCTTTGCGAAGGAATGCAGTTACTTTACAACTCCCCAACTGAGTCCAGGATCTACTTTAATGAATAGATAAGAATGATTTGTAATTAGCATAGTAATTGTTTGTTTCTAAGTGAATGACTCTTAAGAACCTGAACACTCTAAGTGCTTATAAATGTCAGCTCAGCTCCTGTCTCAATTATCCCAAATTTTGAATTAGTGGCTCCAAATTAATGAACTCTTACTATATATGTGATGAATCAGTAGACCAGTGCAAAATTGGGCACTGATTTATTAGTGCTGTATATACCATGGGAGTGGATACAATGTTCAGCAGAGGAAAAATATAAAAGGTACAATCAAGGCATGGTATGTGTGTGTGTGTGTGTGTGTGTGTGTGTGTGTGTGTGTGTGTGTGTGTGTATACATGTGCTCACACACATCTCTTTCCTCTAAACAGAAGAAGGAATAGGACAGGGCTACCCATGGGAATTTTAAGACCAAATAGAGAAGAACCAGAGACATCATTCACTCTTACCTTATTCCCATTTTGGGGAGAACACTTTGAAGAGGTTACCAACTAAGAGGGTTAGGGTTGCTCTGGAGACCCCAAAATACCAACATACTGGGTCCTGCTGAATGAATTCTGCTAGAGTCTTCTCAGCCAAAGAAAAGTAAAATTTATTAAAAGTTCGCTTGCATTAAGACACAGAGTAAGTCTTTGCTAGGTCATTGTATGGCACTCTCACTCTTCTATGGCATTCTATGGTGCTCTCACACCACATGGTGTGAGATGGGGTCTTATATATAGAAGGTTGTGGGAGGAATCTAGGGGTGGTCCAGAGGAGGAGTTTGGGGAGGGTCTTCAGGAGGAGTTAATGAGGTCAATGAGTGATTAAGAGTGGGAAGCTACCAGGATACCACAAACAATGGTGGGCTAGGCCAGTTCAAGGCTGGGAAGTCTAGTAACAGACTTGCCTCATCAAATGGGATGGTTTAATCAAGTGTCCAAGGGAGATTCCCAGTGCCTGTACCTCAAGGACTCAAGAAAAGCTCCAGGGGACTCCCAGAGCCCATACTTCATCATCCTGTTATAGTAAGAAGAACACAGGAGACTAGTCTAGGTCATACAACCCATACTTGAATCCTGGTTCTGCTATTTACTATGTGTGACATTGGAAGAGTAAGTTCCTTCCCTTTCCTGAGTCATAGCTTCTTCATCTTTAAAGTGAAAAGGTTGAATGACCTGTGCTCTGAGATAAGTAGCTAAATAACAGAGTGTCTAGCTCTAGCCAAAGCACTAGCCCTGGAGTCAGAAAGACTCAAGTTTGAATCCTGAGTCAGGCATTTACTAGTGTTGGTGTGACCCAGGGTGAGTCACTTAAACTTGCTGAGACTGTTTCCTCACCTCCAAATAGGAATAATCATTTTTGCAGCATTTCCCTTGTAGAGTTCTTGTGATGATCAAGCTTTGTAAACAAAGCAATACATAAATTTCAATTGCTATTTTTGTTGTTGTTATCCCTTCAAACTCAATGTCTTATGATTCAATACAGGAAAATAATGGGACCCTAGATTTAGAGCTTGAAGAGACTTTACGTGGTCCAGTCTTTATAGGCATGTCATATTTGTAATAGCTTGAAAAATGGGGGAGGAAGGGCTGGGTGAGTGAGAGGGAAGGGGGTCATAGAGAGAGAGAGTATCCTCGATCAACTGTGGTGGTGGTAGTGTTTGAGCAAAGGACCAGAGGCAGTCCTGAATTGAATGAATAACCTATAATTTTCCTTGTTAAGGAGGAAGACAGAAAAGTTAAATTGTATTTGCTTCTCAGGCTTCTGAGAAGAGAGTCAACATGTCAGAAGACTAGAGTTCAAATTCTGCCTCTGACTTGAACTATATGGCATTAAACTGCTCATTTAATATTTTCTAATCCTCAGTGTCCTTACCTACAAAGTAAAGGAGTTTGATTAGATGAATATCAGGTTCCTTTCAGCTCAAAATCTATGATTCTACTGCTTCTGTCTTTTATGGCTCCAAGACAAGTTAAGCATATTTTCCCATAAGCATTGCAGCATTTCACATTTCGGGATGCCAACCCTGCTGGCTTCCTCATAGCAGGGGTTTCCTCCCTGTGACCTATGTATGATAGGGTCTGTCTATTTATCCATCTGGCCCATGCATGGGAAACCAAACAGATTCTGCCACGTGTCCAGCAATATGAAGCATCCCGGGCTGTGGACAATTGGAAACTGAGCTAAAAACTTCCCACTGGTCAAGGGTTTATTCAAGGAAAATGGGGGAATGTGGTTTGGAGAGTTAAACTGGGCAATGGAAAGCCAGTAGAGGATAAATGAATATGAAAGGGGCATCTATAACACATGATTAATGCCAGATTCAGTAAACAGGGAGGCTCACGATACGGAAGCAAGAGGCAGACGAGCAGATGGGAGTTATTTTTAAAAATAAAAGGCAGCAAGAAAACTGTAGAATGAAATTTCTTTCTGCTGCCAGAGGTATCAATGCCTTGGGAACAAGGGTGGGGCTTCTAGAGAAAGGAAAACCTTAATAAGGATAAAAATTAATGTATCTCTGGGCATTTGGTGTTTCTAAAAAGCTCTTATTTCATTGGATCATCATGACAAGGTGCTATTATTAGCCCCACTTTACAGATGAAGGAACTGTGAGGCTTGGAGAGGTTAAAGCGATTTACCCAGAATCATTATTAAATGTTTGGGAAAGGATTTAAACCCATGTTATCCTGAGTGTTCTATTCACAAAGCAACACAACCTTAATGAAAACACAGGAAGTCACAGAAGTGACCAGGATTGCAGATAGAGTCTTTCTTCTTATGTCCTTCATTTTTAATTTGTGTATTTATAATAGTCAAAATAACTTATGCATTCATAGTCATTCTTAAACCAGTATTGTTGATGTTATCTGCATCCAGAGAAAAAAACTGATGAATAGAAGTATACATAGAATAATTTTACATATCTGTATCTTTTTCTGTCTAGTGGTAGCCATCTCTAGGGTGGGGGGAGGGAAGGAAAAAAAGGAAATTTACAGGAGAACTTTATTACCTATTTAAAAGGAATAGCAAGTTGTACATAATATATTTGCAGTTTCATGTGCAATATTTTTATTGTAGTATGTTATGGAAATGTTTGTTTTATTTTATAAATTAAAAATAATTTTTTTTAAAAGAAGTCACCAGGACCCAAAGGGCCATAAGATTATGGCATGGCAGAACTAGTCCACTCAGCATTCCCTACAAACACACACACACACACACACACACACACACACACACACACACACACTCAATTTTATACCTGAAGAAAATTAATCCAAGAAATGTCAAATGTCTTAGCTAAAGTGTATTGCAACTGGCCAAGGACATGTTTAGGACCCATCCAAGGTAGGACTTCCTTTTCCCTTGCTTTTTCATCTGGGTTCTACTTTTAGGATAGTTAGCCTGGGGAAGAAGGAAAAAGGGAAGAAAAGTGTGAGGAATCAGAAAATGTTATGTAAAGAAGCTTAATAACAGGCAGGAAAGGAAATTTATCAGGTTCTAATTTTACTTGAGGACTCGTGTCAGTCAGTCCTCTGGGATTTCAGTTGGTCTTTTAAATAATTTATTTTTTGTTTCTACTTTTGTATTATGCGTAGGAATGATCATAGGATTGAGGCATTAGAGCTGGCAAGAATTTCAAAGGTCTAACCCCTACGTTTGACAAATGAGGAACTGAGTTTCAGCATTGTGACTTCTTCAACACCACAAAAATAGGAAGTAGGAGAGATAGGGTACAAACCCAGGTCTTCTGATTTCAGGGCAGCTAAGTGGCCCAGTTGATAGATTGCTGGGCCTGGAAGTCAGGAAGACCTGGGTTCAAATTTGATCTGAGACACTTACTAGTTGTGTGACCCTGGGCAAGTCACTTCACCCTGTTTGCCTCCATTTTCTCATCTGTAAAAAAATGAACTGGAGAAGGAAATGGCAAATCACCCCATTACCTTTGCAAATAAAACCCTAAATGGCATCATGAAGAATAGGACATGACTGAACAGCAGCAGGTGGTCACGGTGATTAAAGATCAGATCTGGTGTATCTTAGAATAATATTTTTGTATCCTTTGATGTCACAATTCTGTTTCCTTTGAATTTCTTATTCTTATTTCCCATCACATGCTACTAAAAATGCTTTTTAAACCCTGGACTTGGTCTAGTGGTACTCAATGGAAATGAAAGGTATCCAGGATGAGATAGGTAAAGGCTGACGGCAGCTGCAGATTCATCTCCCTAGTCCTCAGTTTTCTCATCTGCAAAATGGGGAAATCTTACTAGAAAAATTCTGAAGTCCCTTCCAATTCTGACTCTATGATTCTCTGACCTTTACTTAGCTCTGCTCTTGTCCTATCTTCTCCTTGCTATACCCACACACATCTGACCCTCTCCACCTCTTTTTTTTTTTTTTCAATGCCCCAGTTCAGGTGCCTCCTCCTTAATGGACCCTTCCAGGATCTCCCACAGCAGAAAGCAATTTCTCCATCTTCAGATATCTTTTAGAACTCTGGTCTCCTATGCACCAATCACACTTTTCCTGTCATCTTTATGTGGGTATATGACCTATCCTCAAATTAGATTGTAAGTTTCTTCAGGGCAAAAATCATGTCTTAGGGGTCTTTGTATTTCCTTCACTGCTTCCCATAGAGGAGATATGTTTGTTGACTTGAATTAGATTAAATTAATTTTTTTCCCTCCTGTTTTAAAATTGGCATCTCTTCCAGCCCTTCTCACTGACTGTCATGGTGAATTCTTCTGTCCATCATGTGTGCATCTGTGTGCTTTGGTATCTTTCTTCTATAACAGGAATATCAGACTTTATAGTATGCAAACAGAGAGCAGCTGATATAGACAATATTTCTTCCTTCATCCTATAGCAAGTAAAGGATTATTGCTTGATTAGAAAGTCTCAAAGTCAGAAGACCTGAACCTTGTGATGGTGGGTAAATCAGTTTTCTATTCAATTATCTTCATGGAAGCAATAACTCATTCATTCCCTTACCATGTAGAGTCACGACAAAGAAAGCTCTTAGTAAATCATGAATCATTATGTAAATGTGAACTTTTATTATGATGATGATTATTCATATCATTCTTAATTTTTTTTTTAACAGAGCTGAGATGGAAACAGTCTAGGGACAAAGTCACTATCCTGCTATTATTCTTTTTTTTTTAACTTAATTGTCTAAGGATTACTGCACAGGTATAAAATAAATAACTGAATTGTATACAAATATGGAGATATAATTTCAGTTTCTTTGGGTGGCTGGAAAGCATCCTTGGGGCACTTCCAAGAGCAGACAGGAAGATCTCTCTCATCCTCTTCTCACATGATTTTGATTTCTCCTCCTCCTCATCTACATTTTGAATTGTTTCATTCCAAGAAGCTTGAAGATTATGAGCATTGAATATGATGTTTATTTCATTTCATTTCATTTCATTTCATTTCATTTCATTTCATTTCATTTTATTTTATTTGCCTTTTGGAGAGCAATTGGGGTTAACTTGCCCAAGGTCACACAGCTAGGTTTTTGTTTGTGTGTGTGTTAAGTGTCTGAGGCCAGATCCGAACTCAGGTCCTTCTGACTCCAGGGCTGGCGCTCAACTCACTGCGCCACCTAGCCGCCCCGAATATGATGTTTATTACAAATATTGTTCTTAGATTTTGACAGATGATGATGATGATGATGTGTTTTGACAAGAGCTATGATTTAATTGGCGTAGGGGACTTCTGTGAGCAAACAACTCTCTCTACCAATCAGCAGCTGGTCTGTATTGTAGTTTTAGAGTTGACTGGGGCTCTGAGAGTTCAAATGACTTGACTCAGGTCATACGGACAGTCTCTGATGGACTTTGGACTTGACCATAGATTTTTTCTTCTTGCCTCTAAGGTTGGCTGCCTGACTACTATAGTATATTGCCTCACGAGGTATTGTTACCATTAATGTGATCATCATTGCTTTCAGTCCTGGCCTTTTATTCATCCAGACCCCAGGAGAAACAGGATAATTCAATCCAAAAGACAGTAATAGAAACCTGAGTTCATGGGGGAAAGGGTGCTGTGAATTTAGGGCACTGGGGAGAGAAGGCATCAAGAATGAGAAAAGCCTGTGAAGTGAGGCCATTACTTGCACAGCATGTGGTAAAGATGCTGGATTTGTCTCTCAGAATAAGCCATTCTCTTTTGCAGGGAGGCAGCAAATGCCTGCACATCAAGAGAAACTTGGGCTGAAAGCCTGGACTGGGTTTTATTGCTAATAACTGATTGACTCCCTGGTCAGTGCAATTGTTTTCTCCAGCTGATTGTCTTCTCTGGGGCTAGTTGCCAGTACATGGGTGCTAATCCCAGGCCCTAAGAGAAAAGGATCCCTCCCCAAACCCCCTCCCCAATGAAAAAGATTCCGAATTTGTTGTTTGTTTTAATATCTTGACACCTGTATTTTAAGATAATTAATTTCCTTTGTAAGGATTCATTGATTGTGTTTACTTAAAAACATTTTTTTGTGTGAGAAAGGGACCATAGGCTTAACCAGACTGCCAAAGGGATCCGCAGCACACAAAAGATTAAAATATCCATGGACACCAAGCCTTGTAGTGGGGGACAATGGCTAGGCCTGAGACTTTAGGCAATCATCCAGGGAATCAGATGGTCCAATACGGCATGGCAGAAATATTGTTCACTGGCCGTGAATGCCACTCATTAAGTGGAGTGGGCATAGAATAGATATAAGTTCTATTCCAGGCAAAATATTTGGAAATCAAACATTCTGGTTAAGATCCGGAGCATCTGAACCCTAGCCCCGGCCACTGGCAGATGCTATATCTCATCTGGAGATGAGTATAAGGAAAAGTGAGTTGATAAAGTCTGTTAAGAGGGAGCTGTGAAGCAGGGTGGCTAAATACTACATAGGCATGGATGAATTAGCTATGGTTGAGCTTCTTTTTGTGGGGGAGGGGAAATGTGGAGTGGAAGAGACACACCAGGAGATAAAGGGTTGGCAATGTAGAGTGGGCATAGAAAGGGAATCCCTAGAGGTGGTTATACCTGAATAAATACTTAGAATATTGGGGCAGAATAGCATAAAGGCCAGTAAAAGTCCAAAGTCATGCACTACCATTTTGCCAGTAACTTGCCTTGTGACTCTAAGCAAGTCACTTAACCATTCTTGACTTAAATTTATAGACTTGTAGAATTTTAGATTTGAAAGGAGTTTTAGACTCAGTTTGAGGTCTAGCCCCTACCTAATGCAATGACCCTCCTGTATAGCATTCCATACTTCCTATTGGCAAGACATTCAATACTTCCAGTGCTAAGTGCTTTACCATTGTTATCTCCTTGGATCCTTACAACAACCCTGAGAAGTAGGTGCTATTATTATTCCTATTTTACAGATGAGGAAACTAAGGGAAAAAGAGTTTAAGTGACTTGTCCAGGGTCACACAACTACTTAGTATGTGAAGCCAGATTTGAACTCCAGGTTCAAATGACTCCAGCAACAGCACTCTGTTCACTATGGTATCATACAGTTAAAGATACCAAGTTTGCAGACAAGTGAATGTAGAATGTAACCCTCCATGTAGTATATAAACCACCATGATATGGGTGGGGGGGTGATAACCACTGGAAAAATTGTGAAAGGCCTCTCTTTCAGTGATCCCAAATAGTGGTCCCAAAGAAAGGCTGTGCAAAAGTAGGAATATGGGAGAGCATGCTAAATCATCATAAGATTTAAGTCAGAAGGGATTTTGGAAGACATCTAACTTGTCCCCCTCATTTTATCGATGGGGAAACTGAGATCAAGAGGGATAAAATGATTTAGCCAAGGTCACCCAGGTAGTAAGTAACAATCAGGATTTGAATTCAGTTCTTCTTCCAATATTCTTCCCACTATACCTTGCTGCCTTCTAAAATGACAATAATCCATAAGTGGACTCTATAAATCCAGATGAAATGTAATGAGTGTTATGTCAAGTGGGATAAAATGGCTAGAAAGTAGACTACATGAGAAGGAAAACTAGATGAGGGGGAGTAATGAGTAATTAGCTTGGAAACAGGCTGAAACCAGATTATGAAGGACCTTAAATATCTGTAAAGAGTTTGCATTTTATCCTGAAGGCAATCCACTAAAACTTCTTGAACTAAGAAGAGATGAGATAAGACCTTTGCTTTAGGAATGTAAATTTGGCAGCTATGTGGATGATGGATTTGAGAGAGCAGAGTCTGGATACAGGGATTCTAAACCAGAGTCCAACACAAGTTAGAGTTACAAGTTGTAACAACTGATTGGATTTGGGAAAGAAGTGAGAGAGTGAAGATGATAGAGACATAGAGAGGGGTGGATGGATGGACGGATGAGAAAAGAGAGAGAAAGAAGATGATTTTTAGGTTGTAAACCCAGGTCACTGAGGGAAAAAAAGAGTGGGGGTTCTCTAGACAGATTAAAAAAAGAAGAGATTAAGAGGAAATTTAAGAGGGATGAGAACAGTCCTGTTTTAGACATGGTGAATTTGAGATGCCTATGGGACATCCAGGTGAACATTTCAAGCAAGCAGCTGGAAATGTGGGGCTGAAGATCAGGAGAAATATGGAGGCTGGGTATTCATCTGAATTGAAATAATAATTGAATCCAAGGACACTGATGCTTCCACCAAGAGAAGGAATGTAGAGAAAGAAGAGGAGAGGTCCGAGAATCACGTTATGTGATATACAAACACACTGAAAGAGGACTAAAGGGAGAGAAAAGAGCTGGTCCAACAGGTAGGAAGAGAACCAATAAGAAACAGAGTGCCAAAAGCCAGGAAGGAGGGAATCTAGGAGGGGATAATCAAGAATGTCAAGCATTTCAGAGATGTCAAGAAGGATGGGACCACTTCAGAAACACTACTGGATCTAACAACAAAAATTCCACTGGTGAAAGGGTGGGAAGTTTCCATTCAGTAGTGGAGACTAAAACCAGGATTGAATGAATTGAGAAGAGAATAGAAAGTGAGAAAATGAAGTCAAGTATAGTCCTTCCCCACCCCCACTCCTAATCCCTTACCGGAAGGAAGGGAAGAGAAAGATAAAATGATAGCTCTAGGGAATGGTAAAGTCTAGAGGTTTTCTTAAAGATGAGGCAGATCATCTTCATATGGATGAAGGCAACTGAGAAGCTGCCAGTGGATAAGGAAAGGTTGAAATTTATAAAGGGCAAAATCTGCCAGAGGAGGCATGAGAGGATCAGAGCAAGGGAAGTAGTGGAGTGACTGGAATTCACAAGGCGAAGGGCATCCTCTTCCTCTGAGACTGGAGCAGAGCAGGAGGGGCTGGGAGATGAGGTTGAGGTGATTTTAAGTATAGAACTGAGAAAGAGAAAGAATTAGGTTGCTGAGATGGATGGCTTCAAGAATTCAGTGAAATATAAAGTGAAGTCTTGTGCTATAAGAAAGTGCATTCTTATACTCTGCTATACTTTGGTTCCTGGTAATTTCTACTTATTGGTTTTAGGCCAACTCTCTGGAGCTATGAAGACTAAATCTAATCCCTCTTCTGTTTGACAGTACTTTAGATATTTGGAAATAAATACCAAGTCCCTCCCTGCCTCCCCATCCCATCTATTCTCTAGTTACTCCTTTCTGAGCTAAATATTCTCATTTAGAAAGTAAATTGGTTAGATTAGATGGCCTTTAAAATTGCCCACAGCTCTAGGTTGCTGTGAATTCCTCAAGGGCAGTCCAATCTGGACAATTTTCCATGTCCTTCCATGTCTCACCCCAGTTACTAAAGAAATCCTAAACAACAACAACAAAAAAAATGCTTTTCAATGCCTACATGTGGCAAATTCTTTCTAACTCCCAGGACATCTCCAACTTGGCTAGTTCCTCTGAATTAAAGTACAGAAATCCAGACTGAGATTGCAATCCCCATACCTAGCAACCTGCTCTGAGGAGCCAGAGTTCTCCTCAACAAGCTCAGAAGAACAGAAAATTTGTTTACTGAAGGAGACCAACCTCTCAGCTCACAGCTGAAAGCAGTTTCTATTACATGGGCTTCAAGGAAGAGTGAGGAAAGTGAGGAGAGAGAGGGTGGGGGGGGAGGGGAAGAGGGGGAGAGGGAGAGAGGGAGAGGGAGAGAGACACAGAGAGAAACAGAGACAGAGAGACAGACAGACAGAGACAGAGACAGAGACAGAATAGCGGAAGACTCCTGGGACAAGAATGAATATAGAGTAGTGTTTGTGATGTGGGATTTTCCTCATTTCCTTACTCATTACTGGATTACCTCCCTTCTCTCCAACCACCTCCTCCTCTCCAACAGCCTCAAAACCCCTAAATCCTTTAGTCCTGGAACCATGAAACATGATCAAATCATCTATGATATTTTTAATGAAAAGAATGTGTCAATCTAATCCCCTATGGATTCATTCACCATCTCTGTAACTTTCTGGATCAAAGTGCTTCATTTTAATTACCACTCCCCTACACATGTCACTTCTACCATCCAATATTTTGCCAAGGCCTGTTGATTTCACCTTTACAACATCTCTCAAATATGGCCCCCCTCTCTACTCTGACACTGTCACCACCCTAGTATAGGGCACTATCACCTCACACCTGGACTATTCCAATAGACTGCTGGTAGGTCTGCCTGCCTCAAATCTCTCCCTACCCCAATCCATCCTTCATCCATCCACTAAAGAAACTTTCCTAATGTTCAGGCCTGACCATATCACTTTCCTACTCAAAAAATGCCTATGGCTCTCTATCACCTTCACAATTAAAAACAAAAATCCTCTATTTGGAATTAATAGCCCTTCATAGCATAGCCTCACCCTATCTTTCCAGTCTTCTTTCACCTCACTTCCCACCACGTACTCTTTGATCTAGTGACACTGGTCTCCTGGATGTTCCAAAAACAAGATATTCCATTTTTCAACTCGAGATACTCTTTGTCCCTCCTCATCTCTGCCTGTTGGCTTCCCTGGCTTCCTAACTAAAATCCAATCTTCTACAGGAGGCTTCTCTCAATTTCTATTAATTCTAGTGCCTTCTCTCTGTCAATTATTTTCTATCTATGTTGTATATAACTTATTTGTATATACTTATTTATTTGTTGTCTCTCCCATTAGATTGTAAGTTCCTTGAGGGCAAGAACTATCTTTTGTCTCTTTTTGGCATCTCCAGAAGCTAGCACAGTGCCTGATACATACTAGGTACTTAATAAATATTTATTGATTGGTAGAATATATAAGCTCCTTGAAGGCAGGAGCTATCTTTGCTTTTGGTTTGAATTTCCAGCACTTAAAACAATGCTCAGAACATAGTAAATGCTTTTCATTTATCCATCCATCCATCCATCCATCCATTCATTCATTCAAGAAGGTAGATTTTTATTAAACATGCCTAGTTCTCTGTACTTAAATTCTTTTTTTTTTCTTTTTTGGAGGGCAATTGGGGTTAAGTAACTTGCCCAAGGTCACACAGCTAGTTTTTTTGTTTTGTTTTTTTTTGGTTTGTTTGTTTCTATGCGTTAAGTGTCTGAGGACGGATCCGAACTCAGGTCCTTCTGACTGCAGAGCCGAAACTCTACTCACTGGGCCACCTAGCCGCCCCTGTACTTAAATTCTGGGAAAATTAAACAACTTTTTCCGTCTTTTTTTGCCTTGTTAAAATGCCTAATAAAGGGGGCAGAGCCAAGATGGCAGAGTAGAAGCAGCATTTCCAATGTGCTCTGCCCCACACAAATTTCAAACAACGTGAAAGGGGACTCTGAACAACTTCTGGAGCCACAGCACCCACAGAATGGCACAGAGAAGCTAACCTCCTGCTAAGGACAGCCAGAGCCGAGCCCAGGGCCGCAGTTTTAGCCCCAGGGTGGCCGGGCCTTCAGCCAGTTGGAGGGACCCCAGAACACCAGCAATTGTGGAGATTCCAGAATTATCAGCACAGATATGCCTAGGACAAAGTGAGAGGTTAGTGCCCTATGGACTTTGGGACCAGTATTTGGGGAATGCTGGCTTCCTCCCCTGGGAGCGAAAAGCTGCTGAAGACACAGCTGCACAGAAGCCATTTTGCAATGCCAATAGTGGCTCTAGCTCCTGGTCTGCGAACTATAGGGAGATCCAGCAATCAGTCTGGGGGTTAATAGTTCTTGCTTTAAACTGCCCAGATCTGGACTGTGGTCTGGGGGGGACATTTGGGGTGGGTATCCAACTTGCCAGAGTGGGTGGAGGCTTTACAGAGGCCACCCAACTGGCAGAAGTTGTGAAGACCCCAGGTTTGGGCGGAAGCTCCCCTGTCTGGTGGCAGAATCCTACTGTGGCAACAAGCCCCCAAATCAAGTAATTGAGTGGCAACATGCCTAGGCAAATGAAACAAAATAAACAGAAAAGTTCAACATTGGACTCCTATTTTAGGGGCAAAGAGGCTCAAAGCATGGAGGAGGACTGTGAGGTCAGAACTCCTGCACCAAAAGCCCCAAATGAAAATACAAGCTGGCTACAGGCCATAGAGGACCTTAAGAAGCAGATAAGAGAAGTGGGGGAAAATTTGGGAAGAGAAATGAAAAAGATGCAAGAAAAGTATGAAATGACAGTCAACAGCCTGACTGAGGAAAATAACACCTTAAAAAATAGACTAACTAAAATGGCAAAAGAGGCTCAGAAAGGCAATGAGGAGAAGAATGCCTTAAAAAGTCGAATTTGCCAGATGGAAAAAGAATCTCAAAAGCTCACTGAGGAGATTCATTCCTTCAGAGTTAGACTGGAGCAAATGGAAGCTAGTGACTTTATGAGAAATCAAGATACTATTAAACAGATCCAAACAAATGAAAGAATAGAAGGCAATGTGAAATATCTCATGGGAAAAACCACTGACCTGGAAAATAGATCCAGGAGAGACAATTTAAAAATTATTGGACTACCTGAAAGCCATGATCAAAGAAAGAACCTAGAAATCACCCTTCAAGAAATTCTCAAGGAAAATTGCCCTGATGTTTTAGATCCAGAGGGCAAAATAGAGGTTGAAAGAATCCACAGATCACCTCCTGAAAAAGATCCCAAAAAGAAAACTCCCAGGAATATTATAGCCAGGCTCCAGAATCCCCAGATCAAGGAGAAAATACTACAAGCAGCCAGGAAGAAACAATTTCAATATTGTGGAAACACAATCAGAATAGCCCAGGACCTGGCAGCTTCTACTCTGAGGGATGGAAGAGCATGGAATATGATATTCCAGAGGGCAAAAGAGCTGGGATTGAAGCCAAGGGTCACCTACCCAGCAAAACTGAGTATCTTGTTTCAGGGGAAAATATGGTCATCCAGTGGAATAGAGGACTTTCAAGCATTCTTGATGAAAAAACCAGAGTTGAATAGAAAATTTGACATTCAGATGCAAGAAGCAAGAGATGCTTGAGAAGGTAATCAAGGAAAAGAAATCAAAAGGAACTTATCAGAGTTGGACTATTTACATTCCTACATGGAAAAACAATAACAGTTTTTGATGAAACCTTTCTCATTATGAAAATAATTGAAGAAGGGTACATGGCATATGTTCACAGGTATACATGGATAGAGGGCACAGGTTGAATTTGATGGGAAGGGATGATTCTTTTTTTTTTTTGGAGGGCAATTGGGGTTGGGTGACTTGCCCGGGGTCACGAGGCTGGGTTTTTGTTTGTGTGTTGGGTGTCTGGGGCCGGATCCGGGCTCGGGTCCTTCTGGCTCTGGGGCCGGTGCTCTGCTCACTGCGCCACCTAGCCGCCCCAAGGAAGGGATGATTCTTAAGGGGTGAAGTCAAGAGGTGAGAGAGGAAAGTGGCAAGAGGAGATGGAGAGAGACAGGGTAGGGCAAACTATCTCATGTAGAAGAGGCAAGGGGAAGTATTTGCAGGGGAGGGGAAGAACAGGAAGGCAAAAAGGCAAAAGCATATTCCCATTGAAGTTGGCTCAAGGAGAGAATCACATACATACTAAATGGAATATCTTACCCTCACTCACTCTCCTGAGTAGGGGAAAGGGGGATGAGAGGGGGGATAATGGAGGGGAGGGCATTCTGGGGGGAGGGGAGGTTGGAAGTACCCACTATCAAAGAGGGACAGGATCAAAGTAGGGAATGGACCAGGTGGGAGGTGAGACGGGTGGGAGGGAAATATAAGCAGTCTTTTACAAGATATCTACTATGGTAATGTTTTGCATAGATATACATGTACAACACATACTGAATTGCTTATCTTCTCAGAGGGAGTGGGTGACAAGGGAGGAAGGGAATGGATCTGAAAATCAAAGTTCTAAAATTAAATGTTTCATAAGATGTCCAGGCATTGGGGCTCAGAGATTGACCTGCCCTAATGGCAAAGTCGAAGGGGATAAGGGAGAGAGCAGATTGGATGGGGGGATATCTAGTGGGACTGCTTTCTGGGGTGGTGGGTAGGGAAAAAATGGGGGAAAAATGTAACTCATAATCTGGTGGAAATGAATGATGTAAACCAGAAGTTAATAAAGCATTTGTTTAATTAAAGAAAATGCCTAATAAAACTGGGTTGCATTATCACTTTTGATCATTAGGTCTCCTCTTCTCCAGAAGTTATTTTCTGAAGTAAAGAAAGGAAGGAGTTTAGAGGAAGACTGTAAAAAATTATATTTATCTACCAGAGTTTCGTAAGTACTTAAATATAAAATGGTGGTGGTGACAATGATGACGATGATGACAACAATGACGATGACGACGACGAGGATGATGATGATGAAGTAACATTTTATCCCCTTCTTCCACCCTTTATGATCTGACCAGCACAGGCTAACCCATTAGTTTATTTCCTTTGTGTACAGATAAGCACATATCAACATATCCTCTACCTAAAACCTGTAGGTTTTGTAGATTGCATTGTAGATAACAATAACATTCTAAACCTGAAATCAGCAAGACCTGATCTCCCAAGAACCTGAAGATAGGAGAATCCTTCCTGGAGAAAAACTGATACAGGAGCCTAGAGAGACATTTGGATAAGGAGGGATAAAATTTTTAAAACACTGTGAGTGAAGAAAATCCCAATAGCTCGACAGCCCTGATCCAGTGTCTTGTCCACACTGCAAAATTGCCGTGGTAAGGCTAAAAGTAAGGTCTTTCTAATGACCAGATGACCAGAGTCAGTAATGTCTCTGCATCTTGCTTTTATCGTCCAGCTGTTAATTGGCTGCATAGGAGGTAGCGGTGAATGAGAATGAGCCCAGGTGTGTTGCCTGAGTGATTGCTGCCACATCTGCCTCCTCCTGCTCTCTGACTGACTTATCTCAGGTAACTCTGGCTTATTCAAGATCTGATTACCTAGACTGTCAATGTTATAAATATTTCAGACCTGACAGTTCTTCTCATTGCCTGTGGTTGTGCGGTAGGCGTGACTTTTGCTGCCAATAATATGGAGTTATTTTGTATTCTTCCCTTGGCCATTTTCCACTTTTCTTTGTGCTGTTTCATCATCCAAACTCGATACCCAGAGACCCACGACTAGGAGATACTTAGGCAACTAGGTGGTATTGTAGATAACATTCTAAACCTGAAATCAGCAAGACCTGAGTCCAGATTCAGACTCAGGCACTTACTAGCTGTATGACCTTGGGCAAGTCATTTAACCTTTGCCTGCCTTGGTTTCCTAATCTGTAAAATGAAGATAATAAGATCACCTTCTCAGGCTTGTGGACATCAAATGAAATATTTGTAAGGCACTTTGTAAAGCTCAAAATGCTATATAAATGCTATCTTTTATTATTACTAAGCTCTTGGTTCAGCATTCCCTAGAACCATACTATTCCTTTTTCAGTCCAGTGATTTTGTAGAGATCCCTCATTTCTTTATTTTCCACCTCTTGCTCTGACACATACAGTCAAATCCATACTCTCATTGCTTCTGCGGAGGGCATGTCAACTGAATGCCCTATCCTTTCTTCCACTATCATTGTGAATTTCCAGACTATAATTCCCTCTCCTGGCCACCACTACCCTATATGTATGGTCTCCAGTATTAGAGAGTCAGAGACTCTCAATTTTGTATTTGTATCCGTTGCACTTAGCACAATGTTTGGCACATACATAGACCTTAATAATTGCTTTTCACTTGTTCATTCATTCTTTTGTACAATTTCAATTTTAAGGATAGAAAACATAGTATAGCAGAAAGACCATTGGACTTAGGAGTCAGAAGACTTGTTTTGGAATCTCAGTTCTGATTCTTTCTAGTTAGTGACCACAGACAAGTCACAATGCCACCATGTACCTCAGTTCTTTAAGCTATAAATGGTGGATGATACCAACAGCACCACCTACCTTATAGGGGTGCTATGGGAAAGTGCTTTATAACCTTAAAGTCCTATGCAAATATTAGCTTCCTTATCCTTTCTTGACTCCTTCTGTGTCCCTAATCCATGGAAACATTACTAACGACATGTGCAGTATATGCATGTGGGCAGCCAGCCCCCTCAATCTTCTCTTTCTCACTTTTCTCTGGTAATTTTGCCCAACCTTCATTCATGATGGGAGGCTAAGGTGAGTATAGGGAAAAGGCCACCATATTGCTACAGTTCAATCTCAGGATCCTAGCAATAACCTTCTTTGGGAAATGGACTCCATTACTCATAACTGTAGCCTCTAAGCCTTCACAGCTATAATTTCCATTTAACAATCAGGCAAGGTGATGTAATTAATTCCTCGTTTTTCACCTGACTGCACTTTAGGACTTCTCCTTCTGACTTCTTCCCCATGCCCCATGCAGCTCATTATTGGGATAACTCCAACATCCTATAAGATCTCATCACCCTCTGCCTTTCTGAGTGGAGGGGGGGGGGGCATAAACTCCAAACTTCCATCTAAGGAAGGAGCTCAGCTTAATACTGTCACACTTCTCACCTGAATGCACCACTTTAGGATTTCTTGACTGATTTCACTGTGCCCCCACATCGGGGACCATATCCAGCCTGCTTTTTCCACTTTTCATCTTCCTTTTGTGCATTCTCATCCCCCATTAGATTATAAGCAACTTGAGGGAAAGGGCTATGTTCCTTTTTCCATATTTGTATCTCCAGCACTTAGCACAAAGCCTAGTACATAGTAGGTTAATAAATATTTATTGATTAACCATTAATTCTTTTGCTAAAAAACCATTTGATTTTGTTCTGAATTTTGAAAGATATCAAGTAAAAAGGACTTTTTCATATACACAGTAGAACAGAGATATCTGTGCAACTCTATTATTCACAACTTACCTTTCTTTTAAAATATTTAATAAATCCAACACACCATTAATTCAATCAGAAGCACAACAGAAAATAAAGCAAGAATAACTAAAACATAATGTTCTTCCCTTAATGCACACACTGATAATAAGTCAAAGTAGGCCTAGACTTAAAATAGCTTCACAAGAAAGCAAGTGGCATGTGTGCCAGAGGCTACTCAAAACTCTGGACTATAGTCTTCATGTCCTTGGAGTCCCTCAGGGACAGTTTGTACTGCAGGTCATTAAAGAGAACACAGATTCCTTTTCTAGACTTCTATGTTCTCATGCTAGACAGGGATGATTCTTGGCTGAATGCTATACCTGGGCTACCCCTTCTTGTGAGCTGACAAGGCATTATCAAGCTCTTTCAGAAAAAGCAGAAAACTTAAGCCAGGATTTTCCTGGCCTATAGGATGGGTTCTGAGGGGCTTCTGTATAAAATATAGGTGAAGGTAGATAGAACCTTTATGTTCCAGTTAATTCTTTCAAATAGCAAAGATTTCTTTCTTCTCCTTCTCCTTCTCCTTCTCCTTCTCCTTCTCCTTCTCCTTCTCCTTCTCCTTCTCCTTCTCCTTCTTCTTCTTCTTCTTCTTCTTCTTCTTCTTCTTCTTCTTCTTCTTCTTCTTCTTCTTCTCTTCATCTCCTCCTCCTCCTCCTCCTTCTCCTCTTCCTCTGTTTCTCTCTCTCTCTCTCTCTCTCTCTCTCTCTCTCTCTCTCTCTCTCTCTCTCTCCCTCCCTCTTTCTCTCTCTCTCCCCAAACCCCTTTCAGGGAACAAAACTGCACAGAAGAATGCTTCCACATCTCTAACTGGATGAAATGACTCATAAGGCCCTCAACTTCTATCTACCTTGAGCCAATGTGACTCAAAGGTGAATCCTGGCACTGTCACTTATTTTTATAATCCTTGAGGAAACCTCTTTGGGCCTTGATTTCCTCCCGAGAAGGTTAAATTCAATGATTTTTAGAATCTGTGACCACCCCATCTCTAAGTTCTATATGCCCCCTTTCCCTTTTCCCTATCAAGTAACAAATCAACAAATGTGTATTAAGGACCTACTGTGTGCCAGATTCTATTCTGGGCACCAGAGATATAAATGCAATGGATGAAGCAATCCCTCCTGACAAGGAGCTGGCTGCTAAGACCTTCCAGCATCTTAATGGAATCACATTAAAGTTCTTCATTTCTCTCTGCATTGCATCACCTTTTTGGGAACCCTTGATCCTAACCTGTATGCTATGCTTCCTTTCCAAGCAGCAAAGCTTTCTTACTATCAGCTCTTTCAAGTAGCAAGTTACAATGCCGACTCCAAGGTGTTCCAGTGACTCAGCTGTAAGAATTCTTCTGATACCTGTCAGTGATAAATTCTTGGCCAAAAATGTTGCTCCAAAGCAGAGTGCTCATATGAAATGGCTCATATCTTTCTTATGGTGAGAAATCAAAAGCCCTATTTCTGTCAGCCAAGCCACAAACAAGCAGTATACAATTGTCCTGCCATCCCTAAATAATTCCAGGTAGCAGGATTTCCCAGCTTTCAATGTTAAATTCTTCATGTCCATTATAAGTAAATTAGAAAATAGGAAATAATAGGAAACAGAATAATCCAGTGATTTTTTTTTCTACTCTGTGTGAATATCTTTTCCCTGTAGGACTGCTTTTTAAGGTTTTTTTTCCTTCAGTAATCTTTGTTTCTGTTCCTTTAATCAATAATATCATCCCAATCAGAAAGGAGCACTACTTACACAGGAATAATATAAGCTAATCTAAAAGTATTTTTTATGTTCAAGGCTTCCAGGTCTGTAAAACAAATTAATTCTGTTCTTAATGAGGGTGTTAGGCTTGAAAGTACACATAAGAAGGTTACTAAGAATGAAGTACATATTGACAGTGAACAGATGCTTTTACAGCTGCAGGCAAGTCATGTTGCCCAGCTGTTGGGAAAGTTTTACTTTCCACAGGCAGTAAGGTATGTCAGAATATCACCAATGCTTGCTTGATATTTCTCCACAGCTGTAGCACAAGGAAGCAGTTCCTATCACCTTGGAACAGCCATGCTACAAGACTATTAAAAAATAGCCCACAACAGATGTTATCATGCATGGGCATGATATTCCCTATTTTCAATACTTGTTATTAGAAGCCTTGCTCTTTTCCCGCCCTATGCAGAATATCGTGGATATATGTTTCTCATAATAAGATATAAGATTACATGTTGAGATCTCTTCACCACAGAGCTTTTTTCTATAGTCTCTTGGAAAGATTCTTATTTCCCTTTGTTTTGTAAATTGTGGATTTCTCCTGGGATAGCATCTTGGATTGTAGTTCAAGGGAAATGGGTCCATTTTTGCAGTTACCAGGAGAGGGGTGAGGCTTTATAGGTTTCTGCCAGTCTGTGTGGAGCTGAAGAAACTTTAGGGTTTAATTATGAGTTAGTCCAGGGCTTTGCCACCACTGATGAGAGAGTGATTGACAATCTTAGTTCATAGAATTGTGTCCAAGTATGTATATATAGCAACAGAAGGAGCAACCTCACACTCCTTATCCCTTGGACCAAGACCATAGTAAATCACAAACCTAGCCAACCCTCAGTTTTTCAGGCACTGATCATCCAGACCATCAGCTGCAAAAGCAGCTTTCTCTAATTTTCTACAGCCCACATATTGGGCATCATGTGTTTCCACCAGAAAGTGAGCAGGGACAGGCAACAAAAGAGACATTGAAACTGTCCAGTTCTGTACCTTGTTAGCAGTTTAAGGCAAACGCTTGGGTTTGACCAATGATATGGAGGCCACTGCAAACAAGCAGGACTGAGAAGGGCTAACCATGAATTTGATGTGGTCACCCCCCAGATGCTGCCCACCAATAACACCCTGCATGGTGACTGATGACTGCATAAGTTGTTCCAAATTAACTGCTTCTCCATATTTTAATATTATAAACTTTGTATTGCCAACCAGAAAGCAAAACTACCTGAGCCCTAAATAGCCCTTCTAAATTAGCATCACAGCATAGTATGGTTAAATGAGCGCCAGGCAGGGAATAAAAAGACCTAGGTTCTTGTCCCTAATTTGAGGCTCCATCACTAATTTGTGCTTTGGGTTTCTGTTTTTCATCCTATACAAAGGGGATAACAATACTGGCATTAATTATCTGATGATACTGCTGGGAGGAAAATAGCTAGAAAATGTAAAGTATTATGTATACATCAATACATACATATGTATGTATGTATGTGTATTACCTTTGTTAGTATTTTTAAGAATTTGCCATCCAGATCAACAGTGAAATTTCCTGCTCAGAAAAATGGGGAGCTTAGACTAAGTTTCAGCTAGGTGGTACCATGGATAGAGTGTTTGACCTGATAGAGAATTCAATCCTATCTCCTACACTGACTACCTATGTGATCCTGGACTATTCATTTAACTTGATCTACCTCAATTTCCTCATCTATAAAATAGGAATCACAGTAGTGCCTACCTTCAGGGTTGTTGTAAGGATCAAATGAAATAATATCTGTAAAGTATTTAATATAATGCCTGGCACTAAGTAGGGGTTTAATAATAGCTGACTTTTTTTTTTTTCTGTAGCACTTACTCTATGTTAGGCACTTTGATAAGTGTTTTATATTTATTGTTTCATTTGATCCTCACACTGACCCTAGAAGGTAGATGCTAGTTTTATCCCCATTTTACAGATGAGGAAACTGAGATAGAGATTAAGTGACTTGTCTTGAGTCACTCAGCTGGTAAGTGTCTGAAGCCAAATTTGAACTCAGGTACTTCTGACTTCAGGCCTAATGCTCTATCCAATGTGCCTCCTAGCTACGCCATATCACAATAAATAATAATAAATGTTTATTCCCTTCCCTCATTTCCATTTATGGCATTCTGCACTCTATATTCTAAGGTTACTTCTCCTTCTAATGTTCTGTGTTCTGTGTTTTAAAGTTACTTCCCACTCTTACATTCTATAAAATATTGTACTGTTTCTTCCAGCTTGAAGAGTCTTTAAAATTCTAAGGAAGCATCCTTTTCCTCACATGTTTTCAGAACTCCTGATTGCTTGGGCAGATAGGCCCATCCCCGTCCTATCACTTAATAGATGACCACCTCATTCCCATAGCTAACAAAAAAAAAAAAATTAATTGGATGCCTAGTTCTAGAAAAGATTCTCCCCACTGTTCACTTCGTAAGCCTTTTCTCTAAGTATCTGAGGAAACTGAACTAGAAATATTCCACCAAATTAGGCAACTGGTCTCAAGTGAGAAACATCTGTGATTTCTCAATCATCAGGCTATTTTAGGCTTTGGAGAACATATACCAGGCAAACAGCCCCCAATCCTTGGCCTAACTCATGCTTTTATCAGAGTCAATAGGCTACTGTCATCCAGGTTAGAAACTCTAATGATCTCCAACCAGGTTGGTGATGGGAGACAAGAGAATGTTTGAAATATAAACCTCACATTCTAAATAAGAAAATGATAAATGAATAGTCATGTCCCCCCCCTCCCCCTTTTCTGGAAGTTAAGCAAACATCAACAGAGCAAACTAACGGTAAAGATGTAATCGTGATTAATCTCGAGATTAAAATAATTAATCTCAGTTAATCCTCCATTTAATCATTTCCTTTTATCAATGTCTAAACATGTGGGTTTACAAGAATATTCATTTAGACTAATGGAGATTTCATTCCCCACCATTAGCCTATTTATTCAGAACTATTTAATAGGGAAAACTCAGGCACTTTCATTTGAGGACAAACAGCATTTTCATTAGCGCCCAGAGCTGTTCCCACCCCCAACTGACTCTCAAGAGATTCAGAGGCCCCAGGAAGTGAGAGGATCCCCAGAAGCATTGGAAAAGGAATGGTAGAGGGAACTGGATGTGTTTGAAAGGAGCACTAGTTCAAATATTTATTCAAGGGACTAGAATTTAAATGTATGCCACTGGTAATAATCCTATTGACATCTATAGAGTGCTTTCTGGTTTTCAAAGTCTTTCATGGAAATTCTCTCTTTTGGTTCTTCAGAGAATCCTGTGAGGCAGGGAGAAGCAAGTACATCATTCCTATTTAACAAATAAGGAAACTGAGACCCAGGGCAATGGAGCAACTGGTCCCAAGTCACACTAGGCAACTGAGGCACAAATGGAGGCCTTCAGGTTCTTCTTCCAATGCCCTTTTCAGGTATATAACTATTTGGATTTTTTTTTTTTTTTGGAGGAGGGTAGGCAAGGCAATTGGGGTTAAGTAACTTGCTCAAGGTCACACAGTTAGTATGTGTCAAGTGTCAGAAGCCTCCTGACTCTAGGGCTGCTGTTCTATTCACTGTACCATCTAGCTGTGCCCATTTAGTTATTTTTGAAGGGAATATGGTCTAAAGATTGGAGACTGAGTTTAAACATAGTCTTGGGGACTGACTCGCTATGCAACCTTGAGAAGACATCTAGCCTACTGGTAGTAAACCACTGTAATACACAGAGCAGAAACAAAGTGAAGTATAAAATGATCAGGGTATACAGAATTGCAGTAAGCTGTTTTTTGAGCTATGTCCTATTTATTGAGCTAAAGGTGCTCTTCTGACCCTGAGCCACAGAAATGGGACTTTGAAGGTACTAGCAGTTTCAAGGTCTATATTCCAAACTAAGGTTTATTCAATGTAATTCAGCAAGTTTTTATGCACCTACTATGTGTAAAGTACTGTCATAAGTGCTAGGGGAGACACAAAGTTAGCTACAACAGGGTCCCTGTCCACATGGAGCTTGCAACCTAATACAGAAATAAGACACTAACACAGGTAAACCGAACACACAGTAACATAAGGTCAGTGAGTCAGTGACCCACACATGGTGATCCAGTGACATGGGTCTCCTTAAAATTCCTTGTACAATAATAATAACAGATAAGATTTACATAGCCCTTCTTGTTGTTTGGCCTTTGTTCTTGAAGAGGACCATGACATCAGGAAGGTGATGACATGACTTGCAAGTGAATTGGATTTAAGTGAGGGAGGGCTGCACAATGTCACCAGCCTCACTTTCTCCTCCAGAGCCATCTGTCTCCAGTTGCAAGATATAGATCAGGATAACTGGAAATGGTCCCCAGATACTGTGGGAGACTTTGGCCTTTTAAAATTAAAGCCTTTCCCAGGTCTCAGTTTGACTGAGGCAGCACCCATTCAGTGATTAAGCCTAGGTAAGAAATGAAGAAAAGAATGGTCTCTTTTACCTAGTTAAAAAAAAATCAATCTGGGAGGGGAAGACCCTCAGAGTTTCTGGTCAAAACAGAAACAGTTGTTATTTATACTTAGTCTTAGGACTCCAGACCATAACAATGACCAAGTGAGGCTTTAACTGGGACCTATTGTTGGCCAATCAATGAGAACCAGAATGATTTGGGTTTAAGGCACGGTCCTTAAGAAAGAAATCTAGGTCCTAAACCTAGACATCTTGTGAGATTTTGGTGATCAAAATTTACATTCCTTTGGGCAAGGGTATGATGCCCTATGTGGACAGAGGTTGAGGAGGGAGGGAGGGAAGGAAGGAAGGAAGGAAGGAAGGAAGGAAGGAAGGAAGGAAGGAAGGAAGGAAGGAAAGAAGGAAGGAGCTGCATTGCCCAATTTGAACTGGCCAGTTGGGTCCCAAGTGGGACAGTTCTTACTACTTACTCAAAGGTTGTTTGTCCTGACATAAGGAAGGTGATGTCGTGACATGCAAGTGAATTGGATTTAAGTGAGGGAGAGTTGTGCAAAGTCTCCTCAGGAGACATCTGGGACTAGCGGCAAGATATAGACCAGGACAACTGGAGATGGTTTGGGATGTAGTGGGAGACCTTGGCCTTTAAGTTAAGTTTGACAAAGGCCAGGTGCTGCACTAAAGTGCTTTATAGAGTTATTCCCTCATTTGATCATTGAAACAATTCTGGGAGGTAGATGCTACTATTTATTCTCATTTTACAAATTAGGAAACTGAAGCAAACAGAGGTTAAATGACTGCACAGATTACACAGGTATTAAGTGTCTGAGGCTGAATTTGAACTTGGGTCTTCCTAAATGGAGTCCTGGTGCTCTATCCACTGTGCTACCTAACTGCCTTGACTCTGGGCATTTTCATTGGCTGTCCCCCATGCCTGGAACTTTCTCCCCATTCATCCTTGCCTCCAGAGTTCCCTGGCTTCCTTCAGGTTCCAACTAAAATCTTGCCTTCTACAGGAAGCTTTTCCCAGTCCTTTCCCCTTAATTCTAGTGCCTTCTTAATTAATCTCCAATTTATTCTTCTATAGTTTGTTCATAATTGTTTATATATTTTCTCCTCCATTGTACTGTGAGCTTCTTGAGGGCAGGGATTATGTTTTGCCTCTTTCTGTATCCCCAGTATTTAGCAAAGTGCATGTGGCACATATTAGGTGTTTATAAATGCTTGATAACTGACTGATTGACTTGGTGGTTGGGGAAGACTTTCTGGGAAAGGTGAAATTTCATTTGGGCTTTAAAGGATAAGTAAGATTTCATCAGGTGGAGAAAAAGAGGGTATTCCAGGCAAATGTAGCAAAGAAAAATAAAACAGAAAGACAAAAAAGGTTAGAGTATGTGTAGATGACAGTGAATGGCCCATTTTGATTGGAGCATAATACATCACTGATGAAGATCATGATGGTGGTTGGTGGTGGTGATGGACTGACAGACAGTACCACTGTAAGGTTTATAAAGCACTTAATTCCTTTCAGTCTCAGTTTCCTCATCTGGAAGATGGGGATCATAATAGTGCCAATCTCATAGATTGCTTTAGAGGATCAGATGAGATAATGTCTCCTAAGTAACTTTCCTCAGCTCACATAGGTAGTAGGAAGGTAGAATCTGAACCCTATTGTTTGTCCTTCATTTCTGAAGATGATCAATGACATCACAGATGATGTCTTGACTCAAGTGTGAATTGGATTTAAGTGATGCAGAGTTGCACAAAGCCATCAGCCTCACTCTTTCTTCCTGCATCATCGAAGTCCAATGGCAAGACAAAAGCCAGGACAACTGGTGGTCCAGGATGCAGTGGGTGACCTTGGCCTCTTCCATTTTTGACTAAGCTCTAAGTGCTCCGCAGGCCCTGCTTCAGCTGCTTTCATGGCTATTGGAACAAATTCTCATGTACCTACTCTTGCTGGGAGAAGTCTTCACAGGCTTGGTGTAGACATTCCCCTAACTCACCAATGGTTTGAGATCTGTTATTTTCAATTTGGTTTATCCTTTCTGTCTAGATGGTACCACTGTGCATGCTACAGGTTGGAGCCATAGGTAGGAGGGGTGAATCGAGTGGACACCAAATATGAATGAACAGCCCTGAAAAGGGCTCAATAAGCACACACTGGAGGAGCTAGTCCTCCCTGAACACCCCATACACCCAGATGTCTCCTGAATACAAATCCAGTTTATACAGAGAATTTCCAGAGTCCCCCACCACAGCTTCTAATTTTCCCCACAAACAGGGTCTCACAACCTGAGATAGTAATGGCCATCACTGCTATTGTCATTCATTCATTGTCAGTCAATCATATATTAAGTACCATTCTATATCCATAGAATCTTGACCCATTCTTATATAGGATTTTATGGTTTAGTTGGAAGTCATCTTAAGGACTAAGAACTCAGGAGATCTGAGTTCTAATTTTAGCCTTTCTACTAAACACTTGTGAGATCATAGAAAAATTGCTCCTCTTCTTCCTTCACCTAAATCACTCACCTGTAAATTTAGGGGACTGGACTAGATGTTGACTAAGATCTCCCCACCACTAAATTTCATGATACCAAGAACCTGCTCAACTGTCAGAAACAGGATAATATTGGGGAAGAGGGGAAAGAGACTGCAGGGGAGCATTTAAGCTGACTAGCAACTGCCACATTCAGGATCAAGAGAATGCTTAGGTGGGTTATCTTGAGGAAGTGATATTACCATCATCATTGTTATTATAAATACTGTAAGTACCTAGTATAAGGGAGGGAACTGGAAAGTTCCCTTTTCAAGGCTCTTCTAACGTTTATTGTGCTTTAAGGTTTACAAAACAGAGAAACCCAGGAGATAACCTAGAATGCTTTATTATTGCAACCATTAAATAAATATGATTACCCTCAGAGAGATAAAGTGATTATCCTGTGACCCTACAGGCAGTTAATTATCAGATCTGGAATTCAAACTCAAGTCTTCTTACTCCAAGTGCATCTTTTTTCTATTAGGAGGTAGCTAGGATTAGTGCACAAATCACTCCTTAGTGGATATTGGCCAAGGGCAGGGAGGACATTTCCAAAGCATCAGATCCAAAAAACAGCTATAAGTGTACCCACAAATGTGAGTCTGAGCCAAGTAAAATACCAAATGGTGCCAAGAGGAGACAATTAAGATGGATGAAAGGGCAGAGCAGATACAGTAATCTGGGCCAAGGTCATAACAAAGCTAAACAGGAACAGTGGAAGAAGGTGAGTGTTGAGATGATTTGTTGAGCACTAAGACTGAGGGATTTCTCAGGTTCGTTTTTAAAATTCATTTTTATTTTATTTTCAGAACTGAAGTCTCTCCATCTTAACTTCCTTCCCCCAACCCTGGAAAAAATAAGAAAAGTAAAACCCTAGTTACAAATATCTTGTTTATACAAATATGTATTGTCAAACAATTTCCCTCATTAGCTAGATAAAAGGAATGCTTCAGTCTGAACTCTGAGTCCATCACCTGTCTATGTGGAGGTAGATAGTATGTTTCATCATGAGTTCTCTGGAACTGTAGTTGATCATTAAACGAATCAGAGCTCCTGAGTCTTTCAAATGTTGTTACAAAGTTGGTGCTGTTTAGATTATTCTAGTTATTCTCACTTCATATTGCATCAGTTCATATGAGTCTTCCCAAGTTTCTCTAAAACCATCCCATTCATAATTTCTTGCCGTATAATAATATTCCATCACATTCATATATCACAACTTGTTCATCTATTCCCCAGGTGATGGGCATTTCCTTAGTCTCTAGTTCTTTTGCCACCATTAAAAGAACTGCTATAAACATTTTTGGATATATAGGTCCTTTTACTTTCTTTGGCTTCTTCAGAGTATAGACCTGTTAATGATATCATCAAATCAAAGGGTATGCACATTTTAATAGCTTTTAGGGATCATAATTCCAATTTGATTTCTAAAATGACTGGAAAATTACTTGTTCACAGTTTTACCAATAGCACATTAATCCTCCTATTTCCCATAGTTCCTGATGCTAGTTTTGAGATAATATTTCAACATGGAAGCTATACCTATCCCTATATCTTAAAAGACTTATCACCTTGTCATCTTGCAATCTGATAACATTCACTTGCTCTATGTAGGATCCCCTCTGTGGCATCCCTGACAGGTGTTCATCCAGGTTCTGTTCAAGCACTTCCAGTGATGGAAAATTATTCATACACTGTGAGGCAGCTTGTCTCATTGAATCATGCTCAAATGGTCAAATGGATTCATGTTCTCATTGATCTATACATTGCCTCCAATGATAATCACAACTTATCTGTGCCTGTCCCTACTGTCTTATCTACATCCTCTATTAAGTTTCCCACAGGGGGTCCACTCAGTATGTTAGAGTTCTTCCTTACTCCCTCTTGGTGTCATGAGGATACCAGCAGAGCCTTCAGGCTAGCAACTGATTATCTATTACCCACAGAATATCAGATTTGGAAAGAAACTGAGATCAACTCATACAAACTCCCACTGGATACAGGAATCCCAAATTGGATACATCTTAGTTGTGTCTTAGTTGTGATATATAAGCATCATCTGCTCCAGTCTTTTATTAATTTAAGTAGGGCATTTCTATGAAGATTTTAAAGAGGAGATGGAGCATTCCCAAGACTCAAGCATACTCTCTTTGGATTCAAGCAGCCAAAGGATGAGTAGTACATACCCTGCAAATCAAACCACGATCTTCTGCTTAGAAAGGGCAGGCCTATGCCTGTTGTACACAACAGTCAGTTTGCCTATACCCTTTCCTTTCTAACTGGTGAATCCAAGCATGAATGAAAGATACTGCAGCTGCTCCGAGCCCTCCCCTCCTTGCCCCAACCTTTGTATCTATCTTGTTTCAATTATGAAATCAGGCTACTTTGGATGGGGTTTCTGATAAAGTGAAATTCATAAAAACTATCCATCAAATGTCACGACAGGAAGGAACCTTGTAATATAGAATGCTATAGTTTAAATAACTTTAGAACATAAAATATAGAATGATATAACTTTTTATAATATCTCAAAACTGGAAATTAAGGGAAGGGACATCTATCATGGAATGACTAAACAAATTGTGGCGTATGAATGTGACGGAATATTATTGTGACATAAGAAATGATGAAATTAATAGTTTCAGCAAAAACTGGGAGGACTAACATGAAATAATGCAGTTGAAGTAAGCAAAACTAGAAGAACAATTTATACAGTAACAACATTATTATAGAGAAAAACAACTTTGAAAGGCTTTAGATAAGCCATGAGTCCAGAGGAATGAAGATGAAACACAATATCCACCTCCTGACAGAGAGGTGATAGACTTAAAATGCAGAATGAAACCTACATTTTTGGACATAAACAATATGGGAATTTTTTCCCAGGACTATGTAGATTTATCATGAGGGTCTTATTTTTCTTTTTTCATTGTTTATTTGGGAGGTTCAGAGAGAGAGAGAATAAATGATTTTAATTTTTAAAAAAATAGAGAATGCTAGAGCTGAGATATTTCTTTTTCTATAATAATTAGTATTTTTTATGTTTAGTATTATTTTCTTTCATTTTTCATTTTGAATTCTCTCCCTCTCACCCACCCCTCCCCTGCTCATTGAGAAAGAAAGAAATGTGATAACAATTATACATTTTAAATCATATAAAATAAAATTTCATATTAGTCATGTTGGAAAAAAGCAAGAAAAAATAGAGTGAAAAAAATGTAAAAATGTGCTTCTATCTACATTAAGATCCTATCAGTCTGTCCCCCTTCCTCTCCTCTCCTTTCCTCCCCACCATTGGAGATGAATAACATTTTTCAGAAGTCCTTTAGAAATATCTTGTTTCACTCTATTGACCAGAATAGCTAAGTCATTCACAGTTGATTTTCATACAGTATTGCCTTAATTATGTACAATGTTCTGTTTTTGTTCACTTCAATTTGTATCAGCTCACAAAAGCCTTACCAGCTTTTTTTCTGAATATATCCAACTCATTATTTCTTATAGCAAAATAGTATTCCATTACAATCATGCATCTCAATTTGTTCAGTCATTCTTTAAATGATAAGCTTCCCTTCCATTTCTGATTCTTTGGTACCACAAAAAGAACTATTATAAATATTTTTGTACATAAAGTTACTTTTTCTTTTCTTTTTATCTCTTTGGGATATAGACCTAGTAGTGGTATTGTAAAAAAATTATGCACAATTTTATAGCCCTTTGGGCATAGTTCCAAATTGCTCTCCAGAATAGTTGTATTAGTTCACAACTCCATCAACAATGCATTAGTACATCTTTTTTTTTTTCACACACCCTCCAACATTTGTCATTTTTCTTTTCTGTCATATTAGTCAATTTTGTAGGTATGAGATAGTAACTCAGGGTTGTTTAAAATCACATTTATCTAATCAATAGTGGTTTAGAGCAATTTTTCATATGACTATAGTTTTGATTTCTTCTCAAAACTGCCTGTTCATATCCTTTGACCATTGATCAATTGGCAAATGACTTATATTTTTATACATTTGACTCAGTTCTCAATATAGTTGAGAAATGAGACCTTTATTAGAGAAATTTGCTGTAAATATTTTTTCAACCTTGACCACATTGGTTTTGTTTGTGCAGAATATTTTTTAACTTCATGTAATCAAAATTATCTGTTTTTATTTTCCATGTTTCTCTCTAGTTCTATAAATTCTTCCCCTCTCTATAACTCTGACAGGTAAAATTTTCCACACTCCTCTAATTTGCTTATCACCCTTTATGTACAAGTCATGTATCCATTTTGACCTTATCTCAGTATATGGTTTAAGATATACCTAGTTTCTGCCCAACTACTTTCCAGATGTCCCAGCAATTTTTGTCAAAGAGTAAATTCTTGTTCGCAAAATATGGATCTTTGGGTTTACCAAAGACTAGATTACTGTGGTCATTTGTTACCATATCTTGTGTACCTAATCTGTTCTACTGACTTGCCATTCTATTTCTCAGCCAGTATGAGATTATTTTGATGATTACAGTTTTGTAATATAGTTTGAGTAATATAATATCTGATACACTGCTTTATTTCACATTTTTCATTAATTCCCTTAATATCCTTGACCTTTTCTTCCTCCAGATGAATTTTGTTTTTAGCTCCATAAAATAATTTTTGATAGTTTGATTAGTATGGCACTGAATGAGTAAATTAATTTAGATATAATTGTAATTTTTATTGTATTGCCTCTTTAATGTGAGATAATTTTCCCTATTTTTCCTCTCCCTTCTCTCTTTTCCAGTAAATCTTTTTCCAACCCCTTCACTTTTTTTGAGGTCATTCCATCATAGTCAACCCACACCCATATCCTCTATCTATCTATCTATCTATCTATCTATCTATCTATCTATCTATTCTTTCTAACTGCCTTAATAATAAGAAAGTTCTTAGGAGTTACAGGTATCAACTTCCTATATAGGAATGTAAAAAGTTTAACCATATTAAGTCCCTTACAATTTTTCTTTCATATTTGCCTTTTTATGCTTCTCTTAAGTCGTAAGTTTGAATGTCATATTTTCTGATCAACTCTTGTCTTTTCATCAAAAAGTTTTGAAAGTATTCTATTTTATTAAATATCCATTCCTGCCCCACCATGACATATTATACTCAGTTTTGTTGGGTAGGTTATTCTTGTCTGTAACTCCTTTACCTTCTTGAATATCATATTCCAAACCTTCCACTCCAGTGGAAGCTGTTGCATATTGTGTGAACCCGACTACGGCTCCATGATATTTGAATTGTTTCTTTCTGGCTGCTTCCAATATTTTCTCTTTGACTAGAATTTGCTATACTATTCCTGGGAGTTTTCATTTTGGAATTTCTTTCAGGAGGGAATCAGTGGATTCTTTTAATTTCTATATTACCCTCGGGTTCTAGAATATTGGAGCAATTTTCCTTGATAATTTATGGTAAGATGATACCTAAGCTCTTTTTTTGTGATTATAGCTTTCAGGTAGTCCAACAATTCTTAAATAATCTCTCTTAGATCTGTTTTCTAGGTCAGTTATTTTTCCAATAAAATATTTTATGTTTTCTTTTTTTTTCTTCTTTTGATTTTGTGTGGATCTTTTTTTTTTTTTAATGTCTCATGGAGTCATTTTTAGCTTCCACTCACCCAGTTCTAATTTTTTTTAAACAAATGCTTTATTAACTTCTGTTTTACATCATTCATTTCCACCAGATTTTGAGTTACAATCATTTTCCCCCCATTATTCCCCAACCCAACCTCCCAGAATAGCAGTCCCACAAGATATCGCTTCATCCAATCTGCTCTCTCCCATACCTTCTCCCATACCCCCTTCGACTTTTCCATTAGAGGAAGGTGAAACTTTGTGTCCCAATGCCTGCACATCTTATCTCCCAATTACAAGCAAAAGAGTATTAATAATAGTATTTTTATATATTTGAAACATTTAATGTTAAGACCTCGGATTTCAAATCCATTTCCTTCCTCCCTTGTCACCCATTCCCTCTGGGAAGATAAGTAATTCAGTATATGTTGTACATGTCTAGCTATGCAAAATATTATCATAGTAGCTATATTGTACAAGGCTGCTTATACTTCCCTCCCACTCATCCCACCCCCACCTGGTCCATTCCCTACATGATCCTGTCCCTCTTCTATAGTGGGTACTTCCAACCTCCCCTCCCCCCAAGGATGCCCTCCCATCCATCATCCCTCCTCTCATCCCCCTTCCCCCTATTCTGCTGCAGGTTGAGATATCCCATTTAGTATGTATGTCATTCTCTCCCTGAACCTAATTCAATGAGAATGTGGTTTTGCCTTTTTTGCCTTCCTATTCTCCTCCTCCCTTGCAACCACTTCCCCTTGCTTCTTCTACATGAGATAGTTTACCCTACCCCTTCTCTCCCCATCACTTCCTGCCACTTTCCTTTCTCACCTCATAATTTCATCCCTTGAGTATTCCCCCTTCCGAACAAATTCAACCTATGCCCTCTATCCATATATAACTTTAAGCATATACACACACATTCACATATGTATTCATATGACCACACACCCTTCTTCCATTATTTTCATAGTGAGAAAGATATCATCACTCACAGTTATTGTTTTTCCATATAGGAATGTAAATAGTTCAACTTTGAAAAGTTCCTTTTGATTTCTTTTCCCTGATTACCTTCTCAGGCATCTCTTCCTTCTTGTGTCTGGATGTCAAATTTTCTATTCAATTCTGGTTTTTTCCTCAAGAA
Source organism: Gymnobelideus leadbeateri (assembly GCA_011680675.1). Lineage (NCBI taxonomy): Eukaryota > Metazoa > Chordata > Mammalia > Diprotodontia > Petauridae > Gymnobelideus > Gymnobelideus leadbeateri. The sequence continues at coordinate 371,619 of WOXC01009845.1, read as the reverse complement.
TGCTTGAAAGTCCTCTATTCCACTGAATGACCATATTTTCCCCTGAAACAAAATACTCAGTTTTGCTGGGTAGGTGACCCTTGGGTTCATTCCCAGTTCTTTTGCCCTCTGGAATATCATATTCCATGCCCTTCGATCCCTCAGTGTAGAAGCTGCCAGGTCCTGGGCTATTCTGATTGTGTTTCCACAATATTGAAATTGTTTCTTCCTGGCTGCTTGTAGTATTTTCTCCTTGATCTGGGGATTCTGGAACCTGGCTATAATATTCCTGGGAGTTTTCTTTTTGGGATCTTTTTCAGGAGGTGATCTGTGGATTCTTTCAACCTCTATTTTGCCCTCTGGATCTAAAACATCAGGGCAATTTTCCTTGAGAATTTCTTGAAGGGTGATTTCTAGGTTCTTTCTTTGATCATGGCTTTCAGGTAGTCCAATAATTTTTAAATTGTCTCTCCTGGATCTATTTTCCAGGTCAGTGGTTTTTCCCATGAGATATTTCACATTGCCTTCTAATCTTTCATTTGTTTGGATCTGCTTAACAGCATCTTGATTTCTCATAAAGTCATTAGCTTCCATTTGCTACAGTCTAACTCTGAAGGAATGAATCTCCTCAGTGAACTTTTGAGATTCTTTTTCCATCTGGCAAATTCGACTTTTTAAGGCATTCTTCTCCTCATTGCCCTTTTGGGCCTCCTTTGCCATTTGAGTTAGTCTATTTTTTAAGGTGTTGTTTTCCTCAGTCAGGCTGTTGACCCTCATTTCATACTTTTCCTGCATCCTTCTCATTTCTCTTTCCAATTTTTCCTCCACTTCTCTTGTTTGATTTTTAAAGTCCTTCTTAAGGTCCTCTATGGCCTGCAACCCACTCATGTTTTCCCCTGGGGCTTTTGGAGCAGGACTTCTGACCTCACAGTCCTTTTCCCACTCTATGCCCCCAAAATAGGAGTCTAGGGTTGCATTTTTCTGTTTCCTTTGCCTTGGCATATTGCCACTTAATTACTTGACTTTTGGGCTTGTTGTCACTGTATGGCCTGGTGCCAGACAGGAACTTTTGCCCCAAACGTGGGGTGGGGGCCAGCTTCCGATTCTGGCAAGCTGTAAACCCACCCATGACCTCCACCCCAGATCACAATCCAGATCCAGGGAGGTTAAAGCAAGAGTGATTACCCCCCAAGACTGATCACTGGATCTCCCTACAGTTCATAGGCCAGGAGCTGGAGCTGCCTCTGAAAACTACAAAATGGCGTGTCTCCTCAGTGGCTTCTAGCCCCCAGGGGAGGAAGCCGACGCATTCCCCAAATACTGGTCCCAAAGTCCATAGGGCTCTAACCTCTTACTTTGTCCTAGGCATGTCTATGTTGATAATTCTGGAATCGCCACAGCTGCTGGTGGTCTGGGGTCTCTCCAGCCAGCAGCTGGCCCTGCCGCCCTGGGGCTAAAATCTCGGCTCACGGGGACCTGAGCTCCGCTTGGCTTGGCTCCCCACGCTCTGCACGCTGCGCTGGTCCTTCCTGCAGGGCTGCTGGGCTGTCCTCAGCGGGAGGTTAGCTTCTCTGTGTCATTTTGTGGGTGCTGGGGCTCCAGAAGTTGTTCAGAGTCCCCTTTTACATAGTTTGGAGGTGATCTGGGGGAAGAGTGGCTTGGATGAGCTGTTTCTACTCTGCCATCTTGGCTCTGCCCCCTCTAATTTTTTTTAAAGCAGTTGGGCTTAAGTAACTTGATCAAGGTTACATGGCCAGTCAATATTTATGTGTGGGTGCTCATTTTCTGAGTCTGGGACCAATCCCAGGTCCTCCCAACTCCGAGGCTGGTGACCCAATTCTAATTTTTAAGGAATTATTTTCTTTACTGAGCTCTTGTACCTCTTTTTTCATTTGGTCAATTTTATTTTTTAGGAGCTCTTTCCTTCAGTGAATTTTTGTACATATTTTTCCATTTGACCAATTATGCTTTTCAAGACATTCTTTTCGGTGGATTTTTGTGACTCTTTAGCCTATTCTATTTTGAAAAGTAATATTTTCTCCAGTATATTTTTGTCAATTCTTTTTTTCCATGATTTTATTTCATCACTCTCATTTGCTTTCCCATTTTCTCTACCTCCCTTATTTGATTTTTAAAATACTTTTTGAGCTATTATAGGAATTTGGGGGGAGTCTGTTACTAATTCAATGTTTTTCTTTGAGGCTTTGGATGTAACACTTTTGACTTTGTTGTGTTCTGAGTTTGTTTTTTGATATTTCCTGTCACCATAGTAACTTTCTATGATCAGGTTCTTTTTTGTTGTTTGTTCATTTTTTCCAACATATTTATTGACTTTTAACTTTAAGCTAAAGTTGGACTTTGCTCCATGGTGGAGGGGGCATTGTTCCAAGTTTCAAGTATTTCATGCTTCTGTTTTTAGAGCTTGTTCTGGTGTCTGTAAGCTTTTGGTTCTTCTGAGTTGGTATGGTGATGTCCCTGCTCTCCTGACCTGTGTTCTGGTGTTTGCCTCAGGAGAGATTTTGCTTCCCTGAGGTGACAAATATTATCCTTTTTAGCCCTGGGACTGTCACCAGGTCCCGTGCTTCTTTGTGAGCAATCACAAAAACTCTTCTTTACCCTCAAACTCTCCCTAGATCCCCTGCTGCTTTGCAGTTACAAGCACTAGTGCTCTTCTTAGCCTTGGAACCACATCCCAGAACTGCATGTGGACAATGCAACAGGGTCCTACACCCACTGCCAGAAAAGGGTCCTCTGTAATTTATTTCTGACCAGCTGTCCAACTTCTTTACCCGCTTTGAACTGAGAACTCTGCAATCTGCTGCTACAGTTGTTGCAACTATCTGCAGGGCCTGCTGCTGGTGTCGCCACTGTGTATACTACAATCCAGACCAACCCCCACTCTCACCTCCCCTGCTGACCTCTTAATTTGTCTTGGGCTGGAAAAATGTCTCATCTTGACTTTCTGTTGGCTCTGTCACTCCAGAATTCAGTTTGAAGTGTTATTTTAATTTTGTTTGGAGGGGAATGTTGGGAGAGTTCAGATGAATTGCTGCCTCTTCTCTACCATCTTGTCTCTACCTCCTGAAAAATTTCTTAGAATAAAGAATGACATTGTTGGAAGGTCCCAAAATCTATCTCATTTCCATTATTTAGAGAAGACTAGCCTCTCCATCGTCTCTCATAAATGACCATCTAGCCTTCATTTGAAGACTTCAGATTCAAGTGAACCTGTTATCTATTGGGGCAGTCCAGTCTGCTTTTGGATAGCTCTCAATCATTAGGAATGGGTAGCTAGATGGTGCAGCGGATAGAGCACTGGGCCTAAAATCAGGATGATCTGAGTTCAAATCCATCCTCAGACACTTAACTAGCTGTGTGTTCCATTTAACCCTGTTACAGTTTCCTGACATGTAAAACTAGCTGGAGAAGGAAATGGCAAATCACTATAGTTTCTTTACCAGGAAAACCCCAGATGGGGTCATGAAGAGTCAGACACAATTGAAATGACTGAATAAGAACAAAACATTGTTAGGAAAAATTTCCTTCAAGCATAAATGTGTCTCTTTGTAACTTTACCTTATGGTTCCTATTTCTACTGACTAGTGACAAACATAATAAGTCTAATCCTTCTTCCACATATCATCCCTTTAAATATTTTAAGACAATTGTCATGGCATCCCAGAGTTGTCCTTTCTCCAAGATAAACATAATCACATCCTTATGCTGATTCCCATATGACATAGACTCTGGTCCTCTAACATTCTGGTTGTTCTTTGGAAGTTGTTCAAATTTCCAATGACATTTTTAAAAAGGGTTACCTAAAATACTAACACAGTACTTCAGATGGTTTGACGAGAATTAAGTACAGTGGGACTTCAACTTCTCACACTCTTTATACTATACCTTTCTTTTTTTAATTTTTTTTAAACAAATGCTTTATTAACTTCTGTTTTACATCATTCATTTCCGCCAAATTTTGAGTTACAATCATTTCCCCCCCATTATTCCCCTACCCAACCTCCCAGAATAGCAGTCCCACAAGATATCGCTTCCTCCAATCTGCTCTCTCCCATACCTTCTCCCATACCCCCTTTGACTTTTCCATTAGAGGAAGGTGAATCTTTGTGTCCCAATTCCTGCACATCTCATCTCCCAATTATAAGCAAAAGAGTATTAATAATAGTATTTATATGTATTTGAAACATTTAATCTTAAGACCTCGAATTTCAGATCCATTTCCTTCCTCCCTTGTCACCCATTCCCTCTGGGGAGATAAGTAATTCAGTATATGTTGTACATGTCTAGCTATGCAAAACATTATCATAGTAGATATATTGTACAAGGCTGCTTACAATTCCCTCCCACTCATCCCACCCCCCACCTGGTCCATTCCCTACATGATCCTGTCCCTCTTCTATAGTGGGTACTTCCAACCTCCCCTCCACCCCAAGGATGCCCCCCCATCAATCATCCCTCCTCTCATCCCCCTTCCCCCTATTCTGCTGCAGGTTGAGATATCCCATTTAGTATGCATGTCATTCTCTCCCTGAACCAAATTCAATGAGAATGTGGTTTTGCCTTTTTTGCCTTCCTATTCTCCCCTCCCTTGCAACCACTTCCCCTTGCTTCTTCTACATGAGATAGTTTACCCTACCCTGTCTTTCCCCATCTCCTCTTGCCACTTTCCTCTCTCACCTCATAATTTCATCCCTCGAGTATTCTCCCTTCCCAACAAATTCAACCTATGCCCTCTATCCATATACACACACATTCACATAAGTATTCATATGACCACACACCCTTCTTCCATTATTTTCATAGTGAGAAAGATATCATCACTCACAATTATTGTTTTTCCATATAGGAATGTAAATAGCTCAACTTTGAAAAGTTCCTTTTGATTTCTTTTCCCTGATTACCTTCTCAGGCATCTCTTCCTTCTTGTGTCTGGATGTCAAATTTTCTATTCAATTCTGGTTTTTTCCTCAAGAATGCTTGAAAGTCCTCTATTCCACTAAATGACCATATTTTCCCCTGAAACAAAATACTCAGTTTTGCTGGGTAGGTGACCCTTGGGTTCATTCTCAGTTCTTTTGCCCTCTGGAATATCATATTCCATGCTCTTCCATCCCTCAGTGTAGAAGCTGCCAGGTCCTGGGCTATTCTGATTGTGTTTCCACAATATTGAAATTGTTTCTTCCTGGCTGCTTGTAGTATTTTCTCCTTGATCTGGGGATTCTGGAACCTGGCTATAATATTCCTGGGAGTTTTCTTTTTGGGATCTTTTTCAGGAGGTGATCTGTGGATTCTTTCAACCTCTATTTTGCCCTCTGGATCTAAAACATCAGGGCAGTTTATCTTGAGAATTTCTTGAAGGGTGATTTCTAGGTTCTTTCCTTGATCATGGCTTTCAGGTAGTCCAATAATTTTTAAATTGTCTCTCCTGGATCTGTTTTCCAGATCAGTGGTTTTTCCCATGAGATATTTCACATTGCCTTCTAATCTTCCGTTTGTTTGGATCTGCTTAACAGCATTTTGATTTCTCATAAAGTCATTAGCTTCCATTTTCTCCAGTCTAACTCTGAAGGAATGAATCTCCTCAGTGAGCTTTTGAGATTCTTTTTCCATCTGGCAAATTCGACTTTTTAAGGCATTCTTCTCCTCATTGCCCTTTTGGGCCTCCTTTGCCATTTGAGTTAGTCTATTTTTTAAGGTGTTGTTTTCCTCAGTCAGGCTGTTGACCCTCATTTCATACTTTTCCTGCATCCTTCTCATTTCTCTTTCCAATTTTTCCTCCACTTCTCTTATTTGATTTTTAAAGTCCTTCTTAAGGTCCTCTATGGCCTGCAACCCGCTCATGTTTTCCCCTGGGGCTTTTGGAGCAGGACTTCTGACCTCACAGTCCTTTTCCCGCTCTATGCCCCCAAAATAGGAGTCTAGGGTTGCATTTTTCTGTTTCCTTTGCCTTGGCATGTTGCCACTTAATTGCTTGACTTTTGGGCTTGTTGCCACACTATGGCTTTAAGGCCAACTAGAGGAATTTTCGTCCCGAACGTGTGGGGGGCAACTTCCGTTTCTGGCAAGCTGTAAACCCACCCACGACTTCCACCCTAGATCACAATCCAGATCCAGGGAGGTTAAAGCAAGAGCAATTACCCCCCAAGACTGATCGCTGGATCTCCCTACAATTAATTGCAGGCTGGGAGCTGGTGCTGCCTCTGAAAACTACAAAATGGCGTGTCTCCTCAGTGGCTTCTAGCCCCCAGGGGAGGGAGCCGACGCATTCCCCAAATACAGGTCCCAAAGTCCATAGGACACCAACCTCTTACTTTGTCCTAGGCACGTCTATGTTGATAATTCTGGAGTCGCCACAGCTCCTGGTGTTCTGGGGTTCCTCCAGCCGGCTGCTGGCCCTGCCACCCTGGGGCTAAAACCTTGGGTCACGTGGACCTGGGCTCAGCTCTGCTCCGTTTCCTATGCTCTGTGCATTGCGCGCTGCCGGCTCCCAGACCACTGTGCTGGTTCTTCCTGCAGGGCTGCTAGGCTGTCCTCAGTGGGAGGTTAGCTTCTCTGTGTCGTTCTGTGGGTGCTGGGGCTCCAGAAGTTGTTCAGAGTCCCCTTTTACATAGTTTGGGGGGAATCTGGGGGCAGAGTGGCTTGGATGAGCTGTTTCTACTCCGCCATCTTGGCTCCGCCCCCTTATACTATACCTTTCTTAAAGTAGCAAAAATTTGAATTAGATTTTTTTTAAACCTCTCATGTTAAGCTCAGTGCTTGGTATAGAATAAGTGTTTCATAAATACTTGTTGATAGATTTTGAGTTTACACTCCATGAGAGCCCCAGATAGTTTCTGCACAAACTATTATCAAGTCATTTTCCCTTCACCCTCTACCTTTAAAGCTGAATTTTTAAAATAGGATTTTACACTTATCTTTGTTACATTTAATTTAAGTAAATTTGGTCCATTGTTGTAGCACTTGGAGATTTTAATATCATCCAATATGGTAGCAATCAATCAAGCAAAAAACGTATGGAGCATCTGCTATGTGCCAGTCTGCTAAGTGATCTCTCTCAACTTTGTGTTATGTGCAAGTCTGATGCAGGTGCTGTCTATATCCTCATCTAAATCATTGATAAAAATGTAGAATAGAATAGAGCTATTCTAATCTAATGTGTAGAACACATCCCTAGAGCTACTCATTGAATATCTTTCTCCAAGTTGAAATTAACAAATTGTCTATTCTTCTAAATCCACCTAACTGAAACTATCATCTAACCCATATCTTTTCACCTGATCTCCAAGGATAACATAAGTAATTGTTAGACGTTTTGCTGAAAACTGTGCCAACTATGTATACGACATTACAGGAAATGAGGCTCATTTGGCATGAACATTTCTTTGTAATAACTACTTCCTTCCTTCCCTTCTTCCCTCCCTCTCTCCCTTCTTTCCTTCCTTCCTTCCTTCCTTCCTTCCTTCCTTCCTTCCTTCCTTCCTTCCTTCCTTCCTTCCTTCTTTCCTTCCTTCCTTCTTTCCTTTCTCTTTCTTTTTGATGCAATCTAACTATCCTCTTATAGTGGATTTCATAATTTTTCCATCAATTGAAGGCAAACACCTTGACCCGGTATAGCTGTCAGACTTGATTTTCATTGCCATTTTAAAATTCAAAACATATGCTTTTATAACAGTGGAATACTTTTCCTGATCTTTATAATCTTTGCAAAGGCATTTTTACTAGTCTCCCTATATCATGTATCCTCTCTCTAGTTCATTCTACACAATTCTGTCAAATTTTCCTGAAGTGAAGATCTGACTATGCCCTTCTCCTACTCAAGCAACCCCACTGGCTCCCCATTTCCTGTAGGATAAAATAAAAATGCTTCTATTTAGTTTTTAAATTCCCCACAGCTGGGACCCAACCTTTCTTTACAACCTCCTAAGACATTACTCCCCCTCCAAATTCTGTGATTCAGTCAAACTGACTTCTCTGTTCCTCACATGTGGCCCTTCTTCTACCATCTCCATGCTTTTGGTGGGTCCATCTCCAGTCATCCTGACCTATATCTTGTCATTGGCTTGGGAGGAGAAAGAAACGCTGATGACTTTGCACAGTGCTCCCTCACTTAAATCCAATTCTTTTGCAAATCATTGCATAGGTTTCCTGATGCCAGGGTCTTCTTCAAGAACAAAGGACACACAACAAAAACTATGCCGTTGACTGGCTATCTCATATTATTGTGAAATACCTTCTCTTTACCTCTGCTTCATAGAGAATGAAAGCATAGAAATTTCCCTGAAAGTTCTCATCTTTCTATTTCAGGAAAAAATCCTCTTTTGGGGGCAGAATCAAGTGATGAATTGTAATTCTTATCCTTTCATCCACCTTTTGAAGAATTAATGGACCTAAAACAACATCTAGTTCAATCCCTTTATTTGACAGATGGGGATATTTAATCTGAAGATGAAAAGACTTGATGGGGAGGGGGAACATTTGTTTTCTTCAAATATCAGATGGTCTACCATTTGGACAAGAGATTGAACTTGTTCTGAAAAGCTCAGAGGACAGAACTAGAAAGAGTGGATGGAAGTTTAAATAAAGTAGATTTCAGATCATTATGAGGAAGACCTTTCTAATAACCATGTGGGGAATTGAGGTCCAAGGAGGGAACTACACACGATCACACAGCTTGTTCTCTGAGGACAAGAAGACTGCATTAGCCTTTCTTCTTTAACCCAGTATTTAGCACAATGTCTGGCACACAGCAAACACTCAATAATTGTTTGTAGATTGACATCTTGACTAGTCAGGGTCAGAAAGAAAGAAATCTCAGGTCTCCTGTCTTCCAGTATAGGGCTCTTTCTACCTTACAATTCTTTTTCCTTTACCCCAAATGTAATATTACCAGTCTTCCTTGCCCAACTCTGTCTAGGAAACTCTGTCCTATTGTTCTGCTTTGCTTCTTAGAATTAATATCTAATGTCTTTCAAGACTCTTTCCAGATTTTCAAACCTCACATTTAGTGAGTTTTGACACCAGAAAATGTTAAGGGTAAAGGCATGGGTAGTGAGTGGAAAAAAGGTTATGGACAATCACTGCCTTCTAGCCCACTCCTCTTTTGATCCCCCACTGAGCACTATAATCATAGAACACAGAATGTCAAAATTATAAAGCTTTCTAGTTCAGCTCCCTCATTTATGGATGAAGGAAGGGAGATCCATAGAGAAGTTGTGATTTTCTCAATCACAAGATAATGACAACTTTTACAAGAAGTCTTTCTTCATGTCCCCACCTACCCTCTACCCTCAAGTTCCCTATCACCAAATCACCATGTGTATATATACTATATGCTGTCTCTCCCCAATCCCAGTCCCATAGAATGTCAACTTCTCAAGGGCAGGCACTGTCTCACTTTTTTACTTTTGCATCTCCAGAGTCTAGCTCAGTTCTTGCCATGTAGGCATTGAATAACTGCTTTTGGTTTGATAAATGATGATGATGGATACTAATGAAGCACTAGAGAGGGAATGAGTTTCACAGGCAGTTCTAAGTGAGCTTACCTTTTCTCCTCCTTCAGAAAGAAGCTATCAGTGTTCTTTAGTAGAAAGGACAGTTAATTAGGGAACAGGCTCAGTTTCTGGCTCTGATACTAGATGTTTGACTCTGAGTCAGTCATTTCCCCTAGGTCTCAGTTTCTTTGATTTCTAAGTTCTTTTCTAGCTCTGGAATTCTTTTTTGTTGTTATATCTTTTCAGCTGTGTCTTACTCTTTGTAACCCTATGTTGGAGTTTTCCTGGCAAAAACACTGAAGTGATTTGCCATTTCCTTCTTCAGATCATTTTACATATGAGGAAACTAAGGGGAAAGGGTTAAATGACTTGCCCAGGGTCACACAAGTCTGGGGCCAGACTTGAGAGAGTCTTCCTGACTCCAGGCTGGTACTCTTAATCACTGAGCAAACTATTTCTAAATATTTCATTTTCAGATGGACATACCAATGCAATGTCAAAAAGCCCCAAAAGATTTACTCCTTTGGCCTTTGTTAAAATGCAAAAGATTCATGGTTATTGTGACAAAGTGGGTCACCTCTCCAAAGGCTGCCCCAAAACAGAACCTCCCACCTCTGTATCCCCTGAGTCTGTCCTTCCTTACTTATTATGGGTAATTTTCTATTGCTTCTACCAGGGGTCAGAAAGGAGAATGATTTCTCCCCTGGAGAGCACATCCCAGTATCCTGATCTTTTGCTATTTTCTTAGTTTTTCTATTGGGACCCTCTTTTTCAAGTGCCCCCAACAAGCAACACACACAGCTAGTATTCATAGTGAGCTTCTTTGTAATGTTAAGGGATTTCAGAGTAAAGCTTATATATAGTGAATGGAAAACACATATACAGACTTATATTAGTCATTGAGCTTTACTCAGTCAGAATGATAAAATCCTAAATTCTTAGAGTTGCAAGCAGAGTATCATGGGTCAGTTGGTCCATCTTCTGTTTCCCATGCAGCAATCTCTCTTTCAGCCTCTGAATAAATACCTCCAATGTCATGGACTTTACTACCTTATGACATGGCTCATTGCAACTCAGATAATTATATTTTCTTCCTCATACTGAACAGAAACCTGTGTCCTTATGATTTCCTGCCAAGCAGGTATTAAATGCCTACTAAGCACTGGGAAGACAGCTAGGTGGTGCAATGGTTAGGGCAATAGGTGTGGAATCAGGAAGACACATCTTCATGAGTTCAAATCTGGCTTCAGACATTTACTAGCTGTTTGATCCACAGGTAGATTTGCTATCATAGGGGTGGGAAGGACAGGTCTGGGAGAGGAGCACACCAGGAATTGTTAAAGGTAAAGGCAAGGTAAAGGGGATTAGTAAAAAGATTTTGGATAATTATTGCCTTCTAGCCATTTTGATCTCTCATTGAGCACTATAATCATAAAACACAGAATGTCAGAATTAGAATACTTTCTAGTTCAATTCCTTCATTTATAGATGAAGAAAGGGAGGTCCATAGAGAGGCTGAGATTTTCTCAGTCATAGGGTCATAAAGATAATGACAACACCAACAATTGTAATAGTGATTATGACGATGGTGATGGTGACAATATAATAAAAACAGCTAGCATTTATATCACTCTTTAAAGTTTGCAAAATACTTTGCAAATATTATGACATTTGATCCCATATAATGATCCTAAGAGATAAATGCCCAGTATATTATGCCCACTTTATAGATTAAGAAAATGAGGCAGAGGTTATATAGCTAGTCCAGGGTCACAGAGCTAGTATGTATCCAAGACTGAATTTGAACCCAAGTCTTCCTGAATCTAGGTCCAACATTATATTTTTGTGCCACCTAGCTTTCTTTTTTATGCCTTGTAGGTATGTAATTAATAGCAGAACCAGGGCCAGATCTCCTGACACCCAGGAGAGTGTTCTTTCCATTCCAATGGGAAACCTCCCTTTTATCTTTGCTTTATTTCCTATCAGGCCAGGAAGCACTGGGGACTAAAGACCTGGATGAGCTCTCCTTTGAGTATGATGCCAAGAAACACAATCCTGTTTGAAGACAGTTGGAAGGTGGCAGATAATGTCTAAACCATTCCTGCCAGCTCTGGGAGCAGCTGATGTAGCAACTGGAGACAAGAGGCAACTGGCCATTTCCAAAGCTCTTTTGTATTTCTAAAGCTGCTAGTCCCCATCCACTGGGCTATATAGCATGTGCCCACAACTATAATTAACAACCAGGGCTTGATTGTTTGGGGTGATGTAATTATAGTCATGCCTGCCTAGAGATAGGCTTTGAGAGTCAGTGAAGTAAGCAGATTTGAAGAGTAATTGGAGTTGAGCTCCATGGCCATCTGACAGAGCCACTGTTGGAGTGCCCAGGGAGCAGGGGCCAGAAAGAGAGGCCGATTACAGGACATGTCATTTACAAGAATGAAATTGGTTTCTTCTTTGCCAGTGATCCATCCCTCTTTGGAGCCAGATCAATGCCCAGAATATGATGGATACTCCTTGTGTCCCTTAGCAGGCATCCTCTACCTTTGTCAATCAAACAGACAATCAATTAATTAAACACCCACTCATAGAGCTCTTACTCTGAACATAGATTAATATTTGGGGTACAATAGGGGAATACATCATTCTCTAAAGATCTCCATTGCTAGTTCTCTCTCTATGTACATACCTTCAATGTCTGGATATTATAAGTATTGCTGATCCAAGAAACAAAAAACAAATTGATATACTGGCAACCAGCATAGCGTTTGTGTTTTGTGTTTAGCTAAACTGTTGCTCAAATACAGAATATTTTAGGCCCATAGTCAAAGCCTTTTCAAGTTGATATAACCTACCAGAGGTTGAATTCTGCTGCAATAGACTTCAAGAGTCCAAGGTCATCTTTAAACCACTGTGTGGTATTCAGGGAGGACTGTAATGGAGGAAAAAAGAATAAAGAATAATATGAAGTTCTTTCCCCCATCTAATTGGAGAGAAAAGGTAAGTTCATGGGACATGACTGGCAAAACTATATGATACTCATTGAGTATCACATGAGAGTTGAAAGCAGTAACTGCTATTGGGTTATAGAACAGGAGAAGGCTATTATGGCAAGAAAGTCTTGATGGTGAGTATAAGATTGACACTGACTCTTGAAAGATAAGAAGAATTTGGATAAAGAATGAAGATTAAGCAATCAGGGTGTAATGGACAGAACATTGTATTTAGAATTAGGAAGAATTGGGGGCGGAGCCAAGATGGCAGAGTAGAAACAGCTCTTCCAAGCCTCTCTGCCCCCAGATTCCCCACAAACTATGTAAAAAAGGACTGTGAACAACTTCTGGAGCCCCAGCACCCACAGAACGACACAGAGAAGCTAACCTCCCGCTGAGGACAGCCCAGCAGCCCTGCAGGAAGGACCAGCGCAGCGGTCTGGGAGCCGGCAGCCAAGCGCAGAGCGCAGGAGCCGAGCCGAGCCGAGCCCAGGTCCGCCTGAGCCGAGGTTTTAGCTCCAGGGCGGCAGGGCCAGCAGCCAGCTGGAGGAACCCCAGAACACCAGGAGCTGTGGAGACTTCAGAATTATCAACATAGACTTGCCTGGGACAAAGTAAGAGGTTAGTGTCCTATGGACTTTGGGGCCTGTATTTGGGGAATGCGTCAGCTCCCTCCCCTGGGAGCTAGAAGCCGCTGAGGAGACACGCCATTTTGTAGTTTTCAGAGGCATTTCCGGCTCCCAGCCTAAAAATCGTGGGGAGATCCAGCGATCAGTCTTGGGGGGTAATCGCTCTTGCTTTAACCTCCCTGGATCTGGATTGTGATCTAGGGTGGAAGTTGTGGGTGGGTTTACAGCTTGCCAGAAACGGAAGTTGCCCCCCACACGTTCGGGACGAAAATTCCTCTATCTGGCCTTAAAGCCATAGTGTGGCAACAAGCCCAAAAGTCAAGCAATTAAGAGGCAACATGCCAAGGCAAAGGAAACAGAAAAATGCAACCCTAGACTCCTATTTTGGGGGCATAGAACAGGAAAAGGACTGTGAGGTCAGAAGTCCTGCTCCAAAAGCCCCAGGGGAAAACATGAGTGGGTTGCAGGCCATAGAGGACCTTAAGAAGGACTTTAAAATCAAATAAGAGAAGTGGAGGAAAAATTAGAAAGAGAAATGAGAAGGATGCAGGAAAAGTATGAAATGAGGGTCAACAGCCTGACTGAGGAAAACGACACCTTAAAAAATAGACTCGCTCAAATGGCAAAGGAGGCCCAAAAGGGCAATGAGGAGAAGAATGCCTTAAAAAGTCGAATTTGCCAGATGGAAAAAGAATCTCAAAAGTTCACTGAGGAGATTCATTCCTTCAGAGTTAGACTGGAGCAAATGGAAGCTAATGACTTTATGAGAAATCAAGATGCTGTTAAGCAGATCCAAACAAACGAAAGATTAGAAGGCAATGTGAAATATCTCATGGGAAAACCACTGACCTGGAGAATAGATCCAGGAGAGACAATTTAAAAATTATTGGACTACCTGAAAGCCATGATCAAGGAAAGAACCTAGAAATCACCCTTCAAGAAATTCTCAAGGAAAACTGCCCTGATGTTTTAGATCCAGAGGGCAAAATAGAGGTTGAAAGAATCCACCGATCACCTCCTGAAAAAGATCCCAAAAAGAAAACTCCCAGAAATATTATAGCCAGGTTCCAGAATCCCCAGATCAAGGAGAAAATACTACAAGCAGCCAGGAAGAAACAATTTCAATATTGTGGAAACACAATCAGAATAGCCCAGGACCTGGCAGCTTCTACACTGAGGATCGAAGGGCATGGAATATGATATTCCAGAGGGCAAAAGAACTGGGAATGAACCCAAGGGTCACCTACCCAGCAAAACTGAGTATTTTGTTTCAGGGAAAATATGGTCATTCAGTGGAATAGAGGACTTTCAAGCATTCTTGAGGAAAAAACCAGAATTGAATAGAAAATTGACATCCAGACACAAGAAGCAAGAGATGCCTGAGAAGGTAATCAGGGAAAAGAAATCAAAAGGAACTTATCAAAGTTGAACTATTTACATTCCTATATGGAAAAGCAATAACTGTGACTGATGATATCTTTCTCACTATGAAAATAATGGAAGAAGGGTGTGTGGTCATATGAATACATATGTAAATGTGTGTGTATATGGTTACAGTTATATATGGATAGAGGGCATAGGTTGAATTTGTTGGGAAGGGAGAATACTCAAGGGATGAAATTATGAGGTGAGAGAGGAAAGTGGCAAGAGGAGATGGGGAGAGACAGGGTAGGGTAAACTATCCCATGTAGAAGAAGCAAGGGGAAGTGGTTGCAAAGGAGGGGGAGAATAAGGAAGGCTAAAAAGACAAAACCACATTCCCATTGAATTTGGTTCAGGGAGAAAATGACATACATACTAAATGGGATAACTCAACCTGCAGCAGGATGGGGGGAAGGGGGATGAGAGGAGGGATGATGGATGGGAGGGCATCCTTGGGGGGAGGGGAGGTTGGAAGTACCCACTATAGAAGAGGGACAGGATTATGTAGGGAATGGACCAGGTGGGGGGTGGGATGAGTGGGAGGGAATTATAAGCAGCCTTGTACAATATATCTACTATGATAATGTGTTGCATAGCTAGACATATACAACATATACTGAATTGCTTATCTCCCAAGAAGGAATGGGTGACAAGGGAGGAAGGAAATGGATCTGAAATTTGAGGTCATAACATTAAATGTTTCAAATATATATAAATATTATTAGTAATACTCTTTCGCTTGTAATAGGGAGATAAGATGTGCAGGCATTGGGACACAAAGATTCACCTTCCTCTAATGGAAAAGTCGATGGGGGTATGGGAGAAGGTATGGGAGAGAGCAGATTGGAGGAAGTGATATCTTGTGGGACTACTATTCTGGGAAGTTGGGTAGGGGAATAATGGGGGGAAAATGATTGTAACTCAAAATCTGGCGGAAATGAATGATGTAAAACAGAAGTTAATAAAGCATTTGTTTAAAAAAAAAATAATTAGGAAGAATTGAGTTCCATTCTTGACTCAGGCACTTACTGACTACATGATCCAAGTCACAACCAACTTCTCTTAGCCTCAATTCACTCATCTTTAAATGTGAGGTTTGGATTTGATGGCACTTGTGTGACCAGCTTGCTAGAGTGCGTGGAGGCTTCAGAGAGGGTACCCAATTAATACCTTTGGCAGCTGAGAAAACCCCAGCATTTGAGACAAAGCTCCCCTGTCTGGTGGCAGAGTCCTACTGTGGCAAAAAGCCCAAAAGTCAAGTACTTGAGTGGCAACGTAAGTAGGCAAAGGAAGCAAAGCAAACAGAGCAACCCAACTGTTCACTCCAATTTTGGGGACAAAAAGGATCAAAGCATGGAACAGGAGGGAAACAATGAAGTCAGAACACCAACCTGTAGCAGCAAACACCCCAACATCCCCAGGGTGACTGCCAACACAGGTTCTTAGATCTGCTTTTCAAAAGGAAAGCAACTCAAAATGGGTTAACAAGCTTACTTTAATCAAACAAACACACATTACCTAGTTCAGGGGAAAAAGGTCAGCACCCCAAACTTCAGAGTTACAGAACTTCAGAGTTACAGGCTTCCAAACTGTCCCAACATTACATACATCAATACCAAATCACAGTTACCAGAGAGGGAAGCATCAACATCTGGGTTTTCAAAGCCGGGGGGCTCTCAACAACGGCTTCCCAGAGTCTCACCTGCTCAAGTCACACAACACTTCTCAAAGTGAGCCCCAAAGCAAAGCCCCTCATCAGAGTTTATATAGCCTTCTCCTGGCTCAAAGAATGTAACCACCCTTTTGATCCACTGCCCAATCACACAGCATCAAGGTGTAGTCATTCCTGAAAACCAAGCCTCCCACCACAGGCTCCATGTGACCACATTCAGCCTATTGGGAGGCAGAGCATATTTTCAAATCAAGGAAGGTTTTCAGAGTCTCTTAAAGCCAATCAAAGTCTCTTAAGCCAATCAAAGGGCCTAGGGGCAGGGAAGATCTTTAAATCTGCATTTCCATTACACAACCAAAAGCTTCCAAGAAAAATATGAGCTGGTTATAGGCCATAGAGGACCTTAAGAAGGATTTTGAAAACCAAATAAGAGAAGTGGAAGAAAAATTGGGAAGAGAAATGAGAACCATGCAAGAAAATTATGAAATGAGAGTCAAGAACCTGACTGAAGAAAATAACACCTTAAAAATACACTAACTCAAATGGCAAAAGAGGCTCAAAAAGGCAATGATGAGAAGAATGCCTTAAAAAGGCGAATTTGCCAGATGGAAAAAGAATATCAAAAGCTCACTGAAGAGAATAATTCCTTCAGAATTAGATGGGAGCAAATGGAAGCTAGTGGCTTTATGAGAAATCAAGATACTATTAAACAGATCCAAACAAATGAAAAAAAAATAGAAGGCAATTTGAAATATTTCATTGGGAGAACCACTGACCTGGAAAATAGATCTAGGAGAGATAATTGAAAAATTATTGGATTACCTGAAAGCCACAATCAAAGAATGAACCTACAAATCATCCTTCAAGAAATTCTCAAGGAAAATTGCCCTGATGTTTTAGAACCAGAGTGCAAAATAGAGGTTGAAAGAATTCACTGATCACCTCCTGAAAAAGATCCCCAAAAGAAAACTCCTAGGAATATTACAGCCAGGTTACAGAGTTCCCAGATCAAGGAGAAAATATTACAAGCAGCCGAGAAGAAATGATTTGAATATTATGGAAACACAATCAGGATAACACAAGGTCTGGCAGCTTGTACTCTGAGGGATAGAAGGGTTTGGAGTATGATATTCCAGAGTTCAAAGGAGCTAGGAGTAAAGACAAGAATCACCTACCCAGCAAAACTGAGTATCATGTTTCAGGGCAAAATATAGTCATTCAGTGGAATAGAAGACTTTCAAGCATTCTTGATGAAAAATAAAACCAGAGTTGAATAGAAATTTTGACATTGAGATACAGGAAGCAAGAGAAGCATGAGAAGGTAAACAGGGAAAATAAATCATAAGGAACTTATCAAAGTTGAACTATTTATATTTCTACACAGAAAAATGATAACTGGGGGCGGCTAGGTGGCGCAGTGAATAGAGCGCCGGCCCTGGAATCAGAAGGACCTGAGTTTGGAGCCGGCCTCCGACACTTAATCCGCACAAACAAAAACCTAGCCGTGTAACCTTGGGCAAGTTACTTAACCCCAATTGCTTTAAAAAAAAAAAAGAAAGAAAAAGAAAAATGATAATTGTAAGTGATGAAACTTTTGTGAGAATTAGAATAGTTGAAAGGAATAGAAATGTGTGTATATATATAATATATATATGTAATATATATTATATACATATATATATACATATATATGTCTATATAGGAGGGTATATGGGCATATGAATACATATGTGAATGTGTGTATATATGTGTACAGGTACATAGACAGAGGGCACAAGACCAAGTTAATAGGAAGGGATGATACTTAAAAGGTGAAATTAAGAGGTGAGATAGGAATATAATGAGAGGAGGTGAGGAGAGACAGAATGGGGTAAACTATCTCATTTGGAAGAGGCAACGGAAAATGGTCGCAATGGAGGGGAAGAACAGGAAGGCAAAAGGGAATGGGTCAACCTTATTCTCATTGAATTTGGCTTAGGGAGGGAATGACATACACAGTAAATAGGGTATCTCACCTTACAGGAGAAGGGGATGAGAGGGAGGATGATGGAAGGGAGGGCAGGCTTGGGGTGGGGGGAGTTGGAATCACCCACTTTTGAAAAGGGACAGGATCAAAATAGAGATTAGAACAAGTGGGAGGTGGGATAGGAGGGAGGGAAATATAGTCATTCTTTACAATATATCCACTATGGAAATATTTTGCATAGCTACACATGTACAACCTATATTGAATTGCTTATCTTCCCAGTAAGAGTGGGAGACAAGGGAAGAAGGAAATGAATCTGGAATTCAAAGCTTTAAAATCAAATATTATATACATATATATATATATATATATATATCCTATTATTAATATTATTTTACATGTAACTGGGAAATAAGATATACATGGCACTGGGACATAGAGATCCACAGTGCCCTATTGGAAAGTCAGAGAAGGTATGTGAGAAGATATGGGAGAGAGCAGATTGGAGGAGGGGATATCTAGTGTGATTGCTATTTTGGGGTGGTTGGTAGGCGGGAACAGGGAGAAAATTTGTAACTCAAAATCATGCCAAAATGAATGATGTAAACTAGAAGTTAATAAAGCATTTTATAAAAAAAAGAAACATGATATAAGGTAAAGCTAAAAAACTATAAAGGATAGGTTGAGATGCTATGAGAATTTTGTCAAAATAGAGATCATTTTTACCTGGGATGAGTGTAAATAGCAATTGTTTCTGTTTTGGTCAGAAGCTCTGAGGGTCTTCCCCTTCTAGATTCATTTTTTACTAGTAAAAGAAGCCATGTTTTGCCTAATTTCTTAGCTAGCCTCAATCACTAACTCAGATAAACTGAGACCTAGGAAAGACCTTAGTTTAAAAAGCCAATGTGTCCCACTGCATCTGTGGTCATCTCTACTCTACATGATTTATATATTGCCACTAGATCCAGATGACTCTAGAAGAGAAAGTGAATCTGGTGACTTTGTATAACTCTCCCTTACTTAAATCCAATTTACTTGCAAGTTATAAAATTACCTTCCTGATGTCATGGTTCTCTTCAAGAAGTAAGGATAAACAACAATCTGTGAGCAGTAGTAGTCGCCCTTCTGGGGACTCAACTGACCAGTTCCAGTTGGGCAGTGCTGCTCCTTCCCTTCCTCCATTCTTTCCTCTCTCATTCCTTCCTTCCTTCCTTCTTTCCTTCCTTCCTTCCTTCTTTCCTTCCTTCCTTCCTTCCTTCCTTCCTTCCTTCTTTCCTTCCTTCCTTCCTTCCTCCCTTCCTTCTTCCTCTCCCTCTTCTTCCTCCTCTCTTTCCTCTCCCTCCTCTCCCTTTGTCCACAAAGGGAATCATATCATTACCTACAGGTGCTCTGCCCAAAGGAATTTAAATTTTGATAGCTGAAACATTGAAAGATATCTGGGTATTTATGAACTACATTGCTTTTTGTAAGGACCATGCCTTAAACTGAAATCACTCTGACTCTCAGTGATTGTCCAACATAGGTCCCAGCCCAAGCCTTCTTTGGTCATTGTTTGGGTTTTGATAGCTCAGAGTGAGTATAAATAACAATTGTTTCCATTTTGGCAGAAACCACGAGAGTCTTCCCCTCACAGAGAGAACTTTTTTTTTTTTACTAAGTAAAAGAGGTCATTCTTTGGCTTATTTCTTACCTAGCCTTAATCACTGAATGGGCCTTGCCTCAGACAAATAGACCTGGGAAAGACCTTAGCTTAAAAAGGCCATGGTCTCCCACTGCATCAGGGGCCATCTCTAGGCATCCTGATTTATATCTTGCCACTGGACCCAGATGGCTTAGAAGAGAGGGTAAGGCTGATGGCTTTTCATAGAACTCACTCACTTAAATACAATTCACTTGTAAATCATGCCATCACCTTCCTGATGTCATTGGTCTTCTTCAAGAATGAATGACAAACAACAGCACCAAACCTGGAGTGCTGAGGGATTGCTTCATAGATCATGTGACATCTAAGTTAGCTAAGGAGGAAGGAATTATTCAAAAGAGTAATAGGGATGAAGATGATTCTAGGCATGGGGGAATGACATGTCAAAGATACAGATATGGAAGGAGACAGTACAAAAACAAGGGATAGGTATCCAATGTCATAGAAACTCTCATATAATATGAGAAAGGAATGCAACAGGGAGGAAAAATTATGGGCCTGAAGATTAAGAGCTAAAAAGGAATTTATATTCAGTCCAATATTCTCAATTTACAGATGAAGAAGCCAAGAATTCCAGAGGTTAAGTGAATTTGCCCAACATCCCTAAACAGTGAAACAAAACAGTAACCAGATTGTACAGCATAAAAATATTGGGTTGAAAAATTAATACTCTCTTCATTCATAAATAGAAAGTCATCAAAGATTTCTGAGTAGCAGAATGCTGTATTAGGAATACTACTAAGGTCAAGGAATAAATAATGGCTTAGTGAGGGGATAGATTGAGTACTAAGACATCACCAGCAATCTTTGAGAAAGCATGAAGAACAGGTGAAGTTTTTCAAGACTATGGACAGTACCAGTCCCAGAGTCAGGAGAACCTAAGTTCAAATGTGGCCTCAGGCACTTGACACTTACTAGTTGTATGACCCTGGGTAAATCACTTAATACTGATTGCCTCAAACTACTCCCCCCACCCCCATCCCCGGCAAAAAAAAAAACCAACCTGTGGACAGGCAAATATAGCTCTCCCTCATCTTCAAAAAATTGAAGAAGAAAATGGGTTCTGGAATCTGTCAGCTTTGATTTATAGAATTTCTTATTATTAGTTTGTTGACAGAAAAAGGGTAAGGATAAAATTACAAGCCCATTACGAATTATGCTAGAATAATTCCATTTCTTTCTTGGTAAGTCAGAGAAAAGTTGTTGATATGGATTATAAATTTATCTTAGCAAAGGATTTGGCAAAGTCTCATTCTATTCTTGCAGACAAGCTGGAAATATCACAATATAGTTAGGTGGATTAAAAACTAATTGACTGACCAAATTCAAAGAGTTATTATTAATAGAGTGATGTCAACCTGGGAAGGGGTCTGTAGTGGAGTACTCTTGGACCTGTTCTGCACAACATTTTTAATAGTGACTTAGGTGAGACATAGATAGCACACTTACCAAATTTTCAGATGTAGTGAAGCTGGGTAATATAGCAGATCCAGTACAAAATGGATTTGGTAACTAAGAAAGATCTCCCTGTGCTAGGATGATGAATGACCCTATTTAAAATGATTAGGTTTTTTGGTTTGTTTTACTTTTTATGTCCAGACTTGTGATTTTATGGATATAAAGAACCCCCTTAACACCAAGGTCAGATTTCTATCAAATATGCCATTTTGACTCTTTCTAAGATAATATGCAGTAGGGATAAATAAACAGTTCTATATTTGTATTTTTTTGAAAATTCCACAGAAAAATAATATGGCAGAGATGTGATTAATCCCATTTTATGCTGTATTAATGTTCCTATACTACCCCAGAAAAAGGAAGGAGCAGTCCATATATATATATATGACACACATATATATATATATATACACATACATATATATATAAAACTATATAACTATATATATAAAACTATAAACTATATATATAAAACTATATAACTATATATATAAAACTATATAACTATATAACTATATATATAAAACTATATAACTATATATATAAAACTATATAACTATATATATATAAAACTATATAACTATATATATACATATATATACATACATATATATGTATATATATATATATAGTTCTGCCCTAGCCAAACCACATATGAAATATTGTGTTCAGGGTTTAGCACCACATTTTAGAAAGATCAATCGAAGAGTATCTAGGGTAGGCTCAACAGAAAAATGAAAAGCCTTAAAATAATGTCATATGGGCATCAGAGGAATTAAGTAAAAATATATTACTTGAAGAAAAGAAATCTTGATAGGAAGAGGAGTGACGCAGCATTCTCCAATATTAGAGAGTTTTTTTCCCCCACGTGAAAGAGTATGTAGACAGAGAAGTTAATAGATATAGATACATGGATGTATACACATATAGATACATACATGCACATATATATTGCCATAAAGATATGGAAATTAGCTATGTTCAAACAGGTGTTATTCCACATTCAACCAGTTATTAACATTTTGAAACTGGGATTTTTGTGAAGATTTCTAAGAGAGAGAGAAGCAAGAAGGGAAACTTGGTCAAGATTTTGATTTCAGAGATGCAGTTCAGAGTATCATGAATTTTAACTTAACAGGACTCTGGGTACAGGTACAGTTTATGAGGGTGATGCTGGGATGGGTGGATGGAATTAATTTGAGACACAGAGAATGATGGCTGGCAAACTAGTCTAAAGGCCCCTCAGAAACAATTCCCTTCTCTGCCTCTCAATCAGGGAAGGAGTCAATCTCATTCATACCTCACTTCTCCAAAGCTGTTTTTTCCCTCTTTCCTACTAATAAGGAAGGAGTTTAAAATATAAAAAAGCAATTCCTGTTCCAGCTATTCACAATATTTGTCTGGCTGCTTGGTATCAAATTAACCATATACCTCCCCTGTAATCTCTCTTCTTTCATTGCTATTGTTTATTCCCTTTGTAGCAAGGATTCTCAATTCACTCCCTCAGATGAGGCCAGCTGCATCTCCCAGTCTTAATTCTAGAGGGTATCCATGAAAAGCAAAGTGGTGCCTTTCTCTAACAATATTAGATTGATCCTTCATTTCACTGTGTTCTTCCCATTGTTAACTGCCACTGATTAGCACTCTAGTTAACAAATTAATATCAATTAGCTTTTACAAAGGAATATTTAGTGATAAGATAAAACAGGAACAGAAGTACAAACATTTCCACCACTACTCACTCCTTCCCTCACCTCTACCCCAACATCCAAAATTTGGGAGGCCCACTCCACACTCCCACCTCAGTCCCTGGTGAGAATAAGCTCAAATTTAATGAAATTTCTACATAGCATTTACCCTAATAGGTTCACTTTCAAATGTCACATAACCACTGGATGATTCCATGTCTGAGCTATCACAAACATGGGTCCTTTGGGTTATTTTGCTCAATGCCACAATGCAAAAACCAGCATGGACTCCAGTTCTTGGATCTATGGTAGTTTACCATCCTGACCTTTTGAAATTTAGATGGTCATAGCTGTCTCCAATATGTCTTAACTTACAAGCAAGAAAGAAAAGACACAAAAGAGACAGAAGTAGCAGCAAGCAGCATCTGCTTACAAATCATAATCTGGCAGCCCCACTGAAGAAATCAAGTCCTGAGACCTCTTTCTCCATCAAGGGATTTTAGCATTTCTTATCTCTTCACTGGAACATGCTAGTTCAGAATGAGGGCAAACCTAAATTTGTCTGGTTAGTCATTTAAAAAATAATAATAGCTAATTTTATATAGCCCTTACTATATGTCAGATACTATACACTTTACAGTTGTTATCTTATGTCATTCTCACAAAAACCCTAGGAGGTAGGTGCTATTATTATTCCCATTCTGTGGATGAGGAACTTGACCTGCACAGCATCACACAGCTAGTAAATGTCTAAGGTCACATTTGAACTCAGGTCTTTCTGACTTCAGGCCCAGCAACCTATCCATTGTACTACCTAGCTGCCTTTAAGTAAAAGAAATCTGGTGGCCAATAACTCATGTTATATGATTACTGTTGGTATGGGTAGAGTTTTAGAGAGAGCTTGCATTTGGTTTATATCTCAGTTCAGCTTGAGGTATAAAGGAGGTGCAGGAGGTAGTAATTCTAGCACTATGTCTACTCAAGTTTATAAGCATGAAAGAATTGAAGTAGAGAGAGAACAATAACCTAAAATTAACTAAAAACCTTCCTGCTCTTTAATACACCTCACTTGGAGCCCATGAAAGGAAGTTTGATAGGGGGAGGTTTGTTTTTCAGGAAGGCCTACATCTTTTTTTAACTTTGTAATTAGGCAGTGGGTCACAATGTTTGTGATGCCCTCTGACCCTGAAGAAGTGTATATATACTCTGAGGTTAGCATTTTGCTTTGGAGCTCACTCATTGGAAGAGTGTTCTTGTGATTTGATGAGATGAGACTCTGGGTAGCTGTTAAGGAGCCCCCAGACTTTGAAAAACCCAGATGTTGGTGCTTCTCTCTGGTAACTATGTATATATTTTCTTGATCAGACAGTTGGATTTGTCTATTGATCTGTGTTAATTTCACAAACAGTTAGAAGCCCTGTCTGTTGGTCTTTATTTCTCTGCTTGAGTTTTCTCTGTATTTTCTGTTTGTATTTTTTCTGGGTTCAGAGTGCTGACTTTCTCCCTAAACTACTGAATGTAATTTAAAAAGACTGTTGACTCCTTAAACAACTATCTTTCCTAGTAAAACAGATCTAAAAACCTGTGCTAGCAGGCATCCTGGGTATGCTAGTGTGGTTGCTGCTACAAACCCTTAGACATAAAAGAGATAAGCTCTTAGGGAATAAGTGAACAATGACACAGGAAAGAGGATATTTATTATGGGCCATATGTCTAGCTGGCCTTCTTTGATGAGCCTCAACCACCTTCACCAGAATGGGTCAGTCTGACATATGGTAACATTTGCCTGGCCAACCTCTACGAAATAATCCAAAAAGGAAAATAAGATATATTTATTGCATTTGAGCTCATTTCCATGTATATGCAACCAGTATGATAAACTCATATAAATTTATATAATAATCCATCTCCCTTACTTAGCTTACATGTGAGAGCTTATCTGGGACATTGGGGAAAGGAAAGCAGTGTTAAAGACAAAGAATGCATGCTATCTCAATCACTGGATGTTGAAAGGTCTTAATCAGTGAAAAGGATATTATTAGATCATGGGTCCAGTGATCTTCATATCATGACAGAAAGAGTAAAGGGATTCATCAGCAATTATATAAACTCTGTATCCTGAAAAGCCCTCACCCTGAATTAAAATTTATTCTTTTAAAGGTCACCCTTGAAACCTAGAAAATTCAACTTATGATAAGCTCCCCAACATTCCTCTTAGTGATCACTATGGGGATTCCTCACTTTGATCATCTACATGAGGGTATTTCAATAATATGAGTAATACAAGTGAGTTTTATCAGTGGGGAGTAGAGAGAGATCTCATTAGGACTTATCCAAATAATCTCTAATCTCTATTGTCATGAGGAAGTTATCAAGATAAACTGCCCCAATATTGTAGAACTAGAGAGTAAAATAGACATCAAAAGAATCCACCAATCACTTTCTGAAAATGATACCAAAATGAAAACACCCAGGAAAATTATAGCCAAATTCCAGAGCTTCCAGGTCAAGGAGAAAATATTGTAAGCAGCCAAAAAGAAACCATTCAAATATCATGGAGTCACAATCAGGATAATTTAAGACATATCAGCTTCTACACTAAAGGATCAAAGATCTTGGAATACCATATTCCATAGGGCAAAGGAGCTAGGATTACAACCAAGAGTCACCTATCCAGAAAAACCAAAAACTTCAGGGAGAAAATAGATATGCAATGAAATAGAGGACTTTCAAAAATTCCTGATGAAAAAGCCAGTATTGAATAGAATATGTGACATTCAAATAGAAGTCTCAAGAGATGGATAAAAGGGTAAAAAGTAGTCATAAGGAACTTACTAGAGTTAAGCTATTTACATTGCTATGTGGGAAGATTAAACATGTAATTCCAGAAAAATTTATCATTATTAAGGCAGTTAGAAGGAGTCTTCAGGGAAAGGCAGCATGAGTATGAGTCAATTATGTTGGGATGATCTCCAAAAAGAGAAAGTAGGGGCAAGAAAGAAGGATGCACTGGGATAAGGGTATAGAGAAAAGTAGAATGGGACAAATTTTCTCACTTAAAGGAAGTACACAAGGAAGAACTCTTATAGTGAAGGGGAAAATGGGAAGGGGGCATTGCAGGAAATGCTTGAACCTCACTCTCATCAGAATTCATTAAAAGAGGAAAGAATATATACATACTCAGTTGGGCATAGAAATATATTTTACCTCTTAGGAAGATAAGAGGGGAAAGGGATAAGAGAAATGAGGGGTACCTGAAGGGTAGATTTGCAGAAGCAGTTTTCAGAAACACTTTTAATGAGGGACAGAAAGAGAGAAAGGATAAATGGAGGAAAATGGGGTGGAAAGAAATGCACAGTTAGTGATCATAACTGTGAATATGAATGGGATGAGCTAACTATAGAATGCAAGCAGTTAGCAGAATGGATTGGAAACCAGAATCTGACAATATGTTATGGAAAAGAGACCCTTGGAACAGAAACACACACACACACACACACACACACACACACACACACACACACACACAGAGTTGAAATGAAAGGCTGGAGAACAGTGTATTATTATACTTCAGCTGAAGTGAAGAAGGCAGGTGGCAATGTTTTCAGACAAAGTAAAAGCAAAAAATAGCCCTAATTTTAAGATATCATCAAGAAAGCTACATTTTGCTAAAAGTAGGTATTATAGACAATAAAGTAATATCAGAAAATTTTATAGCAAGTTTCACTGATAAAGGTCTCATTTCTCAAATACATAGGGAACTGAGTCAAATTTATAAAAATAAGAACCATTCCCCAATTTATAAATGATCAAAGGATATGATCAGGCAGTTTTCAAAAGAAAAAAGTCAAAGCTATTTTAAAAATGCTCTAAATCACTATTGATTGGAGAAAAGCAAATTAAAGCAACTCTAAGTACCACTTCATATCTATTAAAAATGACAAATCCTGGAAGTGATAAGGGAAAATGGGTAGACAAATGTGTTCTAAATAGAGTAGTAAACTAGTCTCACCATTCTGGAAAACAGTTTGCTCCAATGGCTATAAAACTATACATACTTTTTAACCTACAATACCACTACTATGTCTATATATGAAAGAGATCAAAGAAGAAGAAAAAAGGATCTGTTATATATGAACATATTTGTAGCAGCTCTTTTGTGGTGGCAAAGAGTTAAAAATTGAGGGGATGCTCATCAATTGGGGAATGGCCAAACAAGTTGTGGCATATGATTGTGATGGTGATGTAGTATTGTACTTTAAGAAATAATAATGTGGATGGTTTCAGAGAAAAAAGAAATATGGGAATACCTATAAAGTGATGCAAAGTGAAGTGAGAAGAACTGATACAGTAATAGCAATGTTGTAATGATGATCAACTGTGAAAAACTTGGCTATTCTGCTCAATACAGTGATCTAAAACAATTCCAAAGGGCTCATGATGAAAAAAAATGTTTCTACCTCCAGAAAGAGAACTGATGAACTCTAAATACAAATTGAAATATAATTTCTCACTTTTTTTGGTGATATGGCTAATATGAAATGTGTTTTGCATGATTTCATATGTATAATTGATGTCCTATTGTTTGCTTTCTCAGTGAGTGGAGAGAGTAATGGAAGAGAGGAAGAGAATCTGGAACTAAAAACTGAAAAAGAAAAGTGTTATAAATAAATATGAATAGAAAAATCTTAACAGTAAAATACACAGCCAATTACTTGGAAATGTGTGGTTTATAAGAGGAAGAAGGAAATAAGGTATAAAAAGTCATATGACCCAACTCCCTGTCTCAAGGCAAGACTCTACCTATGTACATCCAGATAGTAACTTAAATATCCTCTTTGTAAAACCTTCAGGAAAGAGGTCTTTGTTACCAATAATAGCTAAGAGGTACTTTCAGGGGCTCTTAGCTATTATTCTAAATGTTCCACTTCAGAAAAAGTTTATGGCTTCATTTTGGCAATGTAGATGGAAAATTGTTGGCTGCAATTCTTTGTCAGGGATTTTTAACCTTTATGTGTGAGACATGGACCCCTTTGGCAGTCTGGTGAAATCTATGGACCAGTCTAAGAATAATGCTTTTAAATGTAAAACAAATAAACCAGAAAAAACAACAGCAAACAAACAACCCCCCAAACAAAACAGCATTACAAAGAAAAACCAATTATATATAACCAATGAGTTATCTCAATATGTATTTTAAAAATTCATAATGCACCCCAATTTAGGAACCTTTGATCTATTTGAAAATGTAATGAAATATTTAGGGGAGAGAGAGAGAGAGAGAGAGAGAGAGAGAGAGAGAGAATGAGAGATAGATAAAGAGAGACAGAGACAGGGAGAGAGAGGCAGAGAGAGACAGAGACAGAGAGAATGAAGGAGAGAGACAGAGAATAAAGGAAGAGAAAATTGAGAGCAACTGGTGCTGACCACATTGTTCCCTGCTGGCCCTTGAGCTAAAACCATTAAACTGTTTCCACATGGTGCCATCATAGGAGTTGTTCAAAAAGTGTTGTGGAGGGAGTTGAGAAAACTGGTTCCTACACTTCTCCAAGAAGCCTGTATGGTCAGATGAACTGTATGGCCCTACTCAGCAACAACCATGGCCATTTCCTTGCTTTCTAGGCCCTCTGAGAATAACTAAACTTTCAAGCATTGGGGAGGTGCTTCCTATCATCTCTGATACAGGTAAGAACTCATTTTGCATTGATGGAACTGAGGGGCTCAGATCACTGAACTATACCTACCTCATTCTCTAAATTTTGGACCCTTAAATACCTCTCTTCTTATATATGTATATTCCTCCTGACACCTAGGAATGGAATGGTCTTAGAATGGTCCCTCGTGTAAAATTAAGCATACCTGAAGCATTTTCTCTATATGTAAAAGTGGAATTTTCCTTGCCTTTGTCTTTCTCATGCTCCTATCAGTAAAATGAAATTTCTTCCCAATTTCTGATCTGTGGATGGAATTTCCCTCTTCTCTTCAGTCTCTCCCTTATGTAATATGGACTACCACCCCCTCTATCTGTAAAATGGAACTTTCCACCTTGTCCCCTCTATAGATAGAATATACTAATGTAATTCATCCTTTCCCAGTCCCTTTATCTCAAGTGAATGAAATCTCATATCTGTGCTCACTCTTCCCATTGTCTGTATTTATTGAGCAATGACTATGAAATGCATGCTATAGCACTGACCTCATACATGGGGGCCCTTGGAGGCTGCCATCCAAGCAATGGTCCCAATAAAATGTAGGAGTTAGAAAAGAAAATTATGTCAGCATCACAGCTAGGGAATGCAGCCCAGCCACACATAACTGAATCACAATATATTGCAGTCACAGGTAGGTAGGGCTCACAGGTTGAGAGATTTGAAGAAAAGAAGAAGAAAAAGAAGAGCAATTGCTGATACTATGGAATAAATAAGACTAGTCATAATCATAGTACCTTTTGGCACATTTGGTTGTTTGCAGTGAGTTTCAGACCAAGTAAGCTGCAGGGCTCAGGCATGGATACTTCGTATGGGGCCCCCACCCCACCCTGGGACACTACCCTGATATGAATATGTTTCACTCAGACCTGAAGAGGAGTCTGGGCTATCAAGTGTGTGGTTCCATTTTTGTTTTCTCTTTGCCTTGTATAAGACCACACTACTGTTTTATACCCTTTTCAGTATAAAAGGGTAGTTTTTGGGTGTGAACAGCATGATAATAAGGCCAGTCTGAAATAATTCTTGAGACAAATTATGATTCTGTGAGTGAGATTGCCCCATCACTCTTAGGAGAATCTGAGAGCCCAAGATGTGACACATAGAAGCCATCAGCTTCTCTACACAGCCAATGAGCAGAGATGGGGATAGAGGTTCTAGATTCTGATGCTTTTTGAAAACTCTCTAAATTATGTACCATTTTGTAAGTGATTCTGGCTTGTAATCCAATAAACCCTTTGCTAAATACACAATTGGTTTGAGATTATAGAAATGGGAAGCAAGAGTGGAAGCCCCAGGAAGAAAGGCACTCCTAGTGATATTAGCCTCCTCTGAAGGGGTCCAGAAATAGAAAGTGTCAATTTTGAAGTGCAGCTCACCCTTCTGTTATAAGTTCAGTTAAGGACAGGTGTCAATAATTATTCAATCCACAAGCATTTTATTAAGCACCTATTATATTTCAGACACTATTCTAGGCACTAGCAATATAAAGATAAAAATAAAATAGTTCCTTCCTTCAAAGGGCTTACCTTCTATAGAATGACAGGAAGATTCTCTGGAGTAAATCTAGGAGGTGACCTGATACTCTGAGATACTTGAGATCTCATTATAGCTTAGAACAGAAATGGGCCCAAGAGATGTGGTCCAACTCTTATTTTACAGGTAAGGAAAGTGAGGCCTTGGGAGTGATATGACTTGCCCAGGGTCACTTCAGTATGGAGTGACAGAGTTGACATTCTAATCTAAGTCCTAAAATTTCAAATACAGTGCTCATCTGAAACCCATGTTAATTAAAGAGCTCCTTATTCTCAATGAACCTCATCTCTAAGACTTTGGGAATTCTGCGATGTCACAAATTAAACATAGTGATCATACTTTCCAAACCCTAGATAAGAATACCAATTAAATATCTTTCAACCTCTTCCACCTCCTCCTCCTCCTCCTTCAACTTTTTATCTTTAAATAAAGCTATCACCTCCCCAGTCAGCAATGCATACTTGACCCACCCTACCTGGAGGCTGTGAGCACCACTTCTGCCTCACCCAGAGGATCCCCTCTGAGTCAGACACCTGTGTTCCTTTAATAAAGCCTTATTGAAAAGTGGACTTTCTTCTCCTGAAATCACAGCCCTCCCAGGATATACATCACAGCAGTACAAAAGGTTAAGGAAAGCTCCCAGGAGGACAAATGTGGGAATAAATGGTCAGGGCTCCCTGCCTGCAGCCTGGGGCCTTCCTGTCCATTTTCACATCTAAAAGGCTTTCAGGGATTGAAGACCTTTATGCATCCTCCTCTGGGCATCCTGGACTCCAGGCCCAATCATCCTGCAGCCTGCTGAGAGAAAGCATGAGCATCTCATCCCTGTCGCCAGGATGACTGACTGATTCAACTTGCTGGCTGACTACCCCAGGGGATCATGTTCTCTCTCAGACAGGGGCACCATGAAAGAGTAAACAGGCTGACATGCAGCAGCAAATGAGCTAGCAAGCCCTCTGGCCTGGGCTTGACTGGATTCTGCAGAAAATGCTTTATTGAAGTCCAGTGTCTTGGAGCAGAGCGTTTTGTCTCTCATCCTAGTGACAGCACCACTTCCTATACCCAGAATACATTGGGAAAGCTGTCTGCCTACTTGAAAATGCCCCTCAGCTGCCCCTTGGGTGAGGGGAGAAGCTCCCTTTCTAGACTCTATTCCTTATTGATTTGTGGATTGTGTGGTTTGGGGTTTTAAAAACAAAAAAGGAACAACCAATTGGCTATATGACCTTCCTTTCATGTTTTACTATCCCACCCTGGACCCCAGTTTCCTCCCCCTGTGAAAATAATGTTTGGTCTCTAAGACCATTAACTCAGAGCTAAGACAAAGCACTTTGTGCCCTAGAGGAGAAGCCACAGGAGAGATGAGAAAGCCCTTTCCCCCATCTCCATCCTCAACTCCAAAGACACAGCTACAGTAGCTTAGGGTGTAAGAGACAACACTGGATTCAGTCAGGAGAATTGGTTTTGAATCCCAGCTGTTCTATTTATTACCTGGGTAAACTTGGGCAAAATGGGAGCTTCAGTTTTCCCATCTGTAAAAGTAGGAGGTTGAAAACTTGATTTCAAAAGTCTCTTCTCACTCAAAATCCTCTAATGCTAAAGGGGGATGGGGAAGTCAGAGGAAGCCATTTCTCTTACGCTCACCTCCAGGGAGCTTGTGTGAATACAGAGAGCACCAGCAGCAACCTGGAGAATCTTCAGAATAGCTCATTTTTGTCTTCTCACTGAGGTGGCCATGAAGTGACTGGAAGGAATGGAAGTGGTAGAGGAGGAAACAAAGAATCATGGGATTTGCAGCTGGAAGAGAGCATAGAAATAACTAGCTTAAGTCCCTTGTTTTACAGACAGGGAAACTGAGGCTTACAGAAGGGACCTGGTTTATCTAGAGATCAGAAAGCAAGTATTCTTCTTGCCCCCAGATAACTGCCCTGAATGGCCCTCTCATCACAAGTGCTAGGCTGAGCCTGGCTGGCTGAAGGCTCTTTTGAGAACAAATCTATGTTTAAACCTGTCTCCTGAACTAGAGCAAAGAGAATTTTAAAGAAGGGCTCAGCCCGAGAGAGCAGGCATGTCAGGCAGAATTATGCATCTAATAACAGACAGGAGCAGCCCCTGTGGGGAAGGGAGCAAGAGAGTGAGAGGGAAGGCAGGGAGGCGGAGCCAACAAAATATACAAATAACTGAGCAGGTGGCCCAGGGCTCTGGCTTAGAATCCTCAACTCCAGCCCCACCCATTTCCTCGGGCAGCCTCTGGGGGCGCTGCAGCACGCTAAGTGCACATTTCTCAGGCAAGCTTAATTGATTTCATGACTAGGAGCAGTGTTTTTCCCCAGCCACACGCTGAGCCCTAGTCAAAAACATTTGTACCAACATCCATTTTTAATGCTGTGTATGCCAAATGTTGTCACAAAAGGCAGCGGTGAACATGCTACTAATTTACTCACTGGGAACTGAATGCACATTTCTAAATGCGGGTGTGTCACTGGTTTATTGGATGGAGGGCAGGGAAGCACCCAAGTCTGATATTTACATAGAGCTCTGCCTTTAAAGTAACTGGACACTGAGACAATATAGTACAGTGAGGAGAAAAGCAAGCAAACAAATGGTACTACCTTGGACAGTTCTCTTTACTCCTAGAGGCTTCTGTATCCTCTTTTGTTATGAAGGGTTTGCTTTAGCTAAATTCTAAAAGCTGGTCCTGGTTCAGATGCAAGACCAAGGCATTTAGGACTTCTAGAAAATCGCCCCTCCCTCCACATGTTGTGGTCCACTAGGGGAAAAAAAACCAAACAACTTTTTTCCATAACATACACACACATGCCTACTAGCCATGGAGAGTGATGGGGATTTTTGTTTGTTTTGGTGTTTTTTGGGTGGAGGAGAGTGGAAATGGAACATTAATAAAGAATAAAATTTTAAAGTACACTCTTAGATGTGACTGCCTACCTTGTCTATCCCAAAGTTTTCCCCCTCAGACAAAGACCTCCTGAACATAACCCAAGGTTCAAGTCATGTTTTAGAGCAGTGTACACACAGCTGATCTCTCCCCATTGATGTTTCCCTTGCCAGACTGATTCAAAATAAAATACTTAAAATCAAGTGTAGCAAAAAAAAAAAATTAGAAGGAACACACTTCACCTCCAACTCCCATCCCATTCACATTAGAATATATTCCTCTCAAAGAATCCTCTCCCCAGAGGGAGAGGGCACACCTACACGCAACACTTAAGACTAAGAAATATATATCAGAATGCACTTATCTTAATGATTGTGGGTTCCGATTCTTATTCACATACTTACTATGTGACCGTTTGCTAATCTGTAAATTGGGAACAAAGTAGATAAGAATAGCAGCCACCTCACAGAGTTAAGATCCAGTGGAATAATGCATGTATAGAGATGTAAAATCTCTGAAATGATACATGAATGCCCAGTGCTACTGCTGTCATTATTGCCACTAGTCTCAATTTTATATTCGTTAGCTGTGTGACCTTGAGCACACTGCTTTACCTCTCTTTGAATCTGCATTTGTTGGTCCAGTTGGAGATTTGGATAGGCTTGCCTCTAAAGTCCCTTCTAATGCTAACATTTTAAGAGTTTAGGAGCCTATGAACACACAGATGATATAGAAACCAAGGTAGCCTCAAGCCCATACTGCTAAGTCAGCCAGCCAGAAGGAATTTGTAGCGATTCTGTGATTTTCCACTGTGAGTACATCTGAAGGATGTGGCACCAGGCCCTGTGGCTTCAGTTGGGGAACTGTGGGCTAGCCAAGAAGATGAAACTGGAAAGAAAACTAGAGGCTGAAGTTTCTAGAGACACAGGGTCTCTGCTGGCCTGTGATTGACTAAGTTGTGTCCTTTGAGGTATATCTTAATTTCTCCAGGCCTGTTTCTTCATATGCAAAATGAGAGGATCATGCTCAATAAGACCTCTAAGATGTTCTCTAAAACCCCTTATATCCTTTGATTTAGGTTTTAAAGGACCTTCCTCATGCTGGCAAGCTATACTTTAAGTGCTAAGGTCTTCTAGATTTTAACATGAGCTATTTTCTTTTGAGACTGATGCTCTCTTTCCTCTCTTCTTCCTTCCTTCCTTCCTTCCTTCCTTCCTTCCTTCCTTCCTTCCTTCCTTCCTTCCTTCCTTCCTTTCTCTTTCTTTCTTTCTTTCTTTCTTTCTTTCTTTCTTTCTTTCTTTCTTTCTTTCTTTCTTCTTTCTCTCTTTCCTCCTCTTCCTCCTCCTCCTCCTTCTCCTTTTTCTCCTTCTCTTCCATCTTCTCTCTCAGGTTGAATTGTTCCTTAGGAAGTCCGGTAACCCATATCCCCAGGCTTGCCTTATTGTTGCCAGGTTGCATTGGCCACTCATAGACCTGATCTTACTGTTAATGAACACTGAAGCTCTGCTCCCATTTCTGACCTGGGCAAGTTCATTGTTCCTTGTGAAGTTTGGTGACTCTCACTCCCTGGATTTACCATATTGCTACCAGACTTAGTGGAGACATCTAATCAATCAGCATTGACCCTACTATAGCTCCAAACTCAATGAATCCACCAGCACCATCCTCCCCAGAAGCAGGGAATTATAGGTGTGTACCAGCCTGCCCAGAAGCCCTGACCCAAATCACAAGAACAGTTGACTATGCTGGCAGAGATCATATAACAAGTGGAATTTCTGTACCAACCTCTCCCAAGCCAGGGGATTTAGAGAATGTGTTTGGGATACTCTGTGCAGATTAATTCTAGAATCAAGACTTTTCCCCCTCTATTTCTCATCAAGATGTGGCATGATAGGTATCCAAATTTGGGGATTAAAAAAGTCTAATTCTTCTTTCCAGATGTCTGCTTCAAAGAGAACAATTTTCCTCTCCACCTGCTGCCTCTTTCCTCAGAATCAATTGCAGGCTATTTTGGAAGCTTGGTGCCTTTATATTGAGATCTCTGCCCCTAAATATAGATGCAAATATTGTTTTGCCAAGGTGCCTCCCCTACTCCCATCATAACTTTCTGTCTCCTACTCTGTGGTGTCTCAATGTGCCTAGGTACCTGGAGCAAATCTTCATTAAGGAACAGTCTTTAATTTCACTCTCCTTCTAATCTCTACACCCTCTCCTCCATCCTTGCCCTTTCCAGCTCATTCTGAAGGTGAAAGAATCTTTCCCTGACACATGAAATCCAGAATTCTGAGTTATAAAGGCCACTAATATCTTCAATAACTTGTTTTTCAACCTTGCTCTTAGAAGCTATAAGCCCATTTAAACAGAGGAAGATAGAAATCAAAATTGACAATCATAAACTTAAAGTCAGAAGGTACCTTATAGACCAAAACCTCCTCTTTTACAAGTGAGGAAGAGGTTCAGCAAGATTAAGTGAATTGCCCAAAGTTATACAATAAGGTAACAGAGCCAACATTTGAATCTAGCTCCTCTGCATTCAAATCCAAGGCCCTTTCCCCTGTACTATGTTGTCTCCATATTCAAAGCACTCTCTCTGTACTCCATTTTTTGTGCTTTTAAAAATTTATTTTATGTACATTATTTATTATGTATTATTTTATATTCCCCCCCCCAAAAAAAACTCCTGGTAGTTCAGTATATTAGAAAGCAATAGAATTGTATCTGTATTGGAAGTATATGTTGGCAGTATAGTATATTGAAAGCAATAGATTTGGAGACTGAATGAGTTCAAATCCCAGTTCTATTATTGACTTATCGTAACCTTTGTATCCCCAGGACAAGTGGTACAATAAAAAGAGCAAAGAATTCAGAGTCAAGAGGCCTGATTCTGAATTATGGTTCTTATAATTATGAATCTCACCTTAATTAAGGAACTAAACTTCCCTGGGCCTTAGTTTTTGTGTCTTTAAAATAAGGTGTCTGATCTAGAAAAATAATAACAAAATTCATCTGGAAGAGCAAAAGGTCCAGAATATCAAGGGAATTAATGGAAAGAAATGTAAGGGAAGGTGGCCTAACCATACCAGGTCTAAAACTATATTATAAAGCAGCAATCATCAAAGCGATTTGGCACTGGCAAAAAAAATAGAGTGGTGGAATAGGTCAGGTACATAAGACACAGTAGTCAATGACCATAGCAATCTACTGTTTCATAAATCCAAAAGACTCCAGCTTCTGTATAAGAACTCAGTATTTGACAAAAACTGCTGGGAAAACCGGAAAACAGTATGGCAGAAACTAGGCATAGACTAATCTCTTACAGAGATTATGCCAAGGTAAAGTCAAAATGGGTACACAATTTGGTTGGTTGTTGCCCTTCATTCTTGAAGAAGAACAAAATGACATCACTATGCTAGAGTCAAGTTATAGTCTGTCCGTCTGGTCTATCAGAGCTCGGAGTGTTCTACCACAGGTCAGACATGAACAGTCCAGGTGAACACTTGGGGTGGATTCTCTAAATTTGTGCATCTCTTGTTCTTTTGAGCTACTTCAATTCTGCATTGCTCATAAAGCACAGCACCTTCTCTGATGTGGGCACACCATACTGAATGGTCCTGTGCCAGTGTCTCACATGTCACACAGTGAATTCCAAAGTTCAAGAGACCTTGAGAATGTCCTTGTATCTCTTCTGATCATGATGTGAATGCTTGCCCTGTGTGAGTTCTCCATCAAATAGTTGTTTGTTTGTTTGTTTGTTTGTTTTTTTGGCAAGCATATATTTTATATTCAAACAATGTGGCCAGTCCATTGGAATTGCGCTCTCTTAAGTAGGGTTTGAATGCTTGGCAGTTAAATTAGAGAAAGGACCTCGGTGTCCTGTATATTATACTGCCAGGTGATCTTCAGGATCTTCCTAAGGCAATTCAAATGAAAACAATTCAGTTTTCTGAAGTCAGCACAACAGCTCTTTAGACCTTCAGTTTGATAGTCAATCTAATACTTCTTCACTCCCACACTTTCCTTTGGAGCCTCCCAAACACTGGCTCTGACAATGCATATGTCAACTTTGTTATCAATGAGGAATCCCTGAAAAATACACTACCAAGGTAAGGGAACTTATCCACAGCATGCAAAATTTCTCCATGTGCTATAATCAATGATTCCATGTAGACATAACTGGTGAAACTATAAGTAAATTAGAACAGCAAGGAATAGTTTACCTGTCAGAACTATGGAGAAGGGAAGAATTTATGACCAAACAAGAGAACATTATGAAATACAAAATGGATATTTTTTATTACATTAAATTAAAAAGGTTTTGCAGAAAGTCAAATGCAACCAAGATTAAAAGAGAAGCAGAAATCTGGGAAACATTTTTTATAATAGTCAGTGTTTCTGATAAAGCAGTGTTTCTGATAAAGGCCATATTTCTCAAATACATAGAGAACTTATGTAGAGATAACTTATTTGTAAGAATACAGGTCATTCCCCAATTACTAAATGGTCAAAGGATATGAACAGGCAGTTTTCAGATGAAGAAATTAAAGCTATCTATAGTCACATGGAAAAATGCTCTAAATCACTATTGATTAGAGAAATGCAAATTAAAACAACTCTGAGGTATCACATCACACCTATCAGATTGGCTAACATGAAAAAACAGGAAACTGATAAATGCTAGAGAAGATGTGGGAAAATTGGAACACTAATGCATTGTTGGTGGAGTTATGAACTGATCCAACTATTCTGGAGAACAATTTGGAACTATCCCCAAAGGGCTGTAAAACTGCATACCTTTTCTCCAACAATATCACTACTAGATCTGTATCTCAAAGAGATCATAAAAAGGGGGAGAAGAACCCACATGCACAAAAATATTTATGGCGTGTGTGTGTGTGTGTGTGTGTGTGTGTGTGTGTGTGGTGACAAAAAATTGGAAATTGAGGGGATGCCCATCAATTGAAGAATGGCTGAAAAAGTTGTGGTATATGAATGTAATGGTATACTATTGTTCCATAAGAAATGGTGAGCAGGTAGGGTTCAGAAAAACCTGGAAAGACTTGCATGAGCTGATGCTGAGTGAAGTGAGCAGAATCAGCAGAACATTGTACACAATAACAGCAACACTGTGTGAGAGCTACAAAATACTCATGATAAAAAATGCTACCCACATCCAGAGAAAGAACTATGAATTCTGAATACAGATCAAAGTATACTATTTTCTCTTTCTTTGTTGTTTTTTTCCTTTCTCATGGTTTTCCCCTTTGCTCTGATTCTTCTTTTACAACATGACTAATATGGAAATATGTTTAATATGATTGTACATGTATAGTCTATATCAAATTGCATGCTGTCTTGTGGAGGGGAAACAGGAGGGAGAAGGGAAATCTAGAACCAAAAATCTTATCAAGGTGAATGTGGAAAACTAAAAATGAATAAATATTAAAAAAAAAAAACTGGGCAGCTAGGTGGCACAGTGAATAGATCACCGGCCCTGGAGTCAGGAGGATCTGAATTCAAATCTGATCTCAGACACTTAACACTTACTAGCCTTGTGACCTTGGGCAAGTCACTTAACCCCAATTGCCCTGCCTTCACCCTCCAAAAAAGAAAAAGCAAAAAATGAAATGAAATTAAAATAAAATAAGGGATATGGAGTAAATTATCTTAGAGGCATCATCCAGACTTACCTCCCCACTTTACCATAATATAGATTCTATACTTCATTTACACTGAAAAGTTAACCTCAGTTTCTTCATCGGTAGAAAGAGGAAAATAATAACTGTACCATTCCCCTGGTATGCTTGCTGTGAAGAAAAAATTCCTCGACGTTAAAGTAGTATATAAA
Organism: Gymnobelideus leadbeateri; assembly: GCA_011680675.1. Lineage (NCBI taxonomy): Eukaryota > Metazoa > Chordata > Mammalia > Diprotodontia > Petauridae > Gymnobelideus > Gymnobelideus leadbeateri. Next base: position 332,622 of record WOXC01009845.1, on the reverse strand, counting down.
TGCAATTTATTGTTCTGGATATCATTGCAATTACTGTTATGAGTATTTCCTTATGGCTTTAAGCAAGTAAGTCCCTTACTTTCACTAGGCCTTTGTCTCTTCCTCTATAAAATGGCTGTATGAAGTAGGGGGAGGAAGGTGGTGGATTGGGATTACATTACCTCTAAGGCCCCTTCCATGTCTAAATTCTTTAAATCTATGCTCCAACAAAGGATTTCCTCAGCTAAATCCTCCTTCCTGTCCCTGTCCCTGTCCCTCCCAACACTGCCAATCCCAGGATGTTGTTAGACTTCATTATGTTCCTAGAACAGCCCTCACAACCTGTCTCCTGAGGTGCAAGAGCTGAGAAATGCAGTTTGATATTTGATTTTATTGACTCTAACCCCAAATTATTTAACTTTAAATGTGCTGTTTTCAAAGAGAGAATGGAAAGAAGTGACAGCCCATTGCCCACCACGTCAGACAAATCGTCCAAAATGTCGGTAGCCCTGAAGAAAACTGTTCCTGGAGTTACAGATGTGGAATTAACCTTTATATACATTCTACAGAGCAGAGAGGCCCAGACGTGGGAGACAGGGCTGGGAAATGAAAAGGAGATACTTCCCCAGTGTACAGAGAGAAAGCAGAAAATGCCAGAGGAATCTATCCTGCAGGCATGGCATCAGGAGGTGTTAGAATAGCTACAAGGCCTCCTTTTTTCCTTTACACCTTTCATCTCAAAGCACTTTACACTGAACTCTTTTCACTTATAACTGAAATGTTGCCACCTCTGAGATGGAATCAACAGTCATTTAGCACTAATATCATGCCTTCCAGAATCCCCATTTTCTTCTTGTTAAAGACCTCTATTGTGGGGCAGCTAGGTGGCACAGGGAATAGAGCACCAGCCCTGGAGTTAGGAGGACCTGAGTTCAAATCTGACCTGAGACACTTAACACAAAAACTAACCATGTGACCTTGGGCAAGTCACTTAACCCCAATTGCCCTACCTTCCCCTCTCCAAAAAGCAAAACAACAAAAAAAAAGACCTCCATTGACAGCAATGCCATGTATAGCCTTCTTAGGAAACTCTTGGAGTTGAGCAACATGGGTTTTAATCCTGATTTTGCCACTTACTAGCTGGATAACTTTGGGTACATCACTGGCACTACATTTATGGGAGAGATACTGTTTCACTACCTGCCTTACAGGATTGAAGTTTCCAAAGTGTTTTTGGAAAATGTAAAGTACTACCTAAATACGATTTGCTATCATCATCTATTGACATCAAACAATCTTTACTTTTCCCTATCTTACACTCCACTTGGCATAACTAAACATTGTTGCCATCTTTGGTGCATATGGAGAACAAATATTCTTCTACTAAAGAAGAGGGTAAGAATCTTAGAGTTTTCATTTTTAACTGGAACTTAGAAATCACTTAGTCTAACCCCTCATTTTATTGGTGAGAAAACTGAAGTCCATAGTTAGGAAGTGACTTTTCTAAGGTGATTCAGCTTGTAAATGTCAGTCAAGATTCAAATCCAAATCACTTTGCTCCAAGTTCAACATTCTTTATAATTCACTGTGCTGACTATGTACACCAAAGACGCTACCTACTCTTAATGAGCCTATACTCTAGTCTATAATATAGCATGACACATACACAAATAATGAGGATGAAGGTAAAGGTTAGATGAGTGCAAAGTACAGCAAGAAACTTAAGAGTTAATAGATCATGTTCAGCTAGACAGACAAGGGAGACTAATGAATGGCACCAGAGCTGAGCCATGAAGGAGAGAAAGAATTTTAACAATTGGAAGTATGATTGAAGTCCATTCTAAGCAAAAAGGTGTATTGTGGGTAAAGACATAAAGGGCAGAAGAATTGGATATTATAGAGTATGTGAAGACTATATGGAAAAATAGAGCAAGATTGTAGATGCCCTTGAATGACAGACTTAGAGGTTTGCACATTGTTTTGTAAGAAAAAGAGAGACACTGAAGGTTTTTGGATGAGGAAATGGCATGGTTAGCCCTGTGCTTTGAGATTATGACTCAGACAATTGAATGAAGGAGGTACTAAATGGGAAAGACACCAGAGACAAGGAGATAACATGATTAACTATATTTCAGAACCTTGGACAGTTTTTTCAGGCCCCTCTGGTGTCAGTTCCTTTAGCCACAAAGGTAAGAAAATAAAATGTACATAGATTAGGCATAGTTTCCTTTGACTTTATCACAATAATTTTCATAGTTCATGGAACATGGCTTTTTCAGTGTTATTTAGTCAATCATTTTAACAGTATAACAAATCATCATCTGTGCAAATAAAATTGAGAAGGAGCCATACAAAAAGACTAGAGATATTCTAGTTCTTAATGAATTGAACAGCCTCATTGAGATGTGTGTGTGTGTGTGTGTGTGTGTGTGTGTGTGTGTGTGTGTGAGGAAAGGGCTATTACAAATCTGATGGGAGTGGAATAAAGAGAAGAAAGAAAAGAACATGGACAGAGACAAAGAGAAAAAGGATGGGGGAAGGAGGGTGGTAAAAAGAGGTAATAAAGAGAGAGAGAGAGACGAGAGAGAGAGAGAGAGAGAGAGAGAGAGAGAGAGAGAGAGAGAGAGAGAGATGCAAAAGGAGAGGAGTGAAAGGGAAAGGGAAACATAAGGTGTGATTAGAGAGAAATAGAGAAAAGAAATATCAGGGGGACAGAAACATAGGAGAGGAGGATAAGTAAAAAGAATCTGGAAAGGGAGAGAGAGGAAGGTGAAGAGGAAGGGGAGAGACTTAAAAGGCAAGAGCCAAGGAAAGGCACAGAAAAGGAGATGATGGTTAGAAGACAATGAATGACATTCATGGAATGCAAAGAGAGAAGCAAAAAGAGAAATGGTAGAGAGAGAGGAAAACAAGAGAATACAATTATACCCAATCAAATCCTCAGGAAAGGCCTTGAACTAGAAGCAAGAACAGACTAACTCTTCCCCCAAGGAGGGACAAAAGCATCAGACTTAGCCAAGGGAGAGTAATTGTTTCTAATTTTTGTAAGTGTCACTGGGCCACTAAGAAAAGGAGGCAAAGGCAAAGATTTCAAGGCACTAAAAGAGAAAGGGGAGATTTGAAGGCCACTTGAGTGTAATAGTTCTGATGGATCAGCAGGGCCGCTTACTCCCATTCCGCTCTGTCAGCAGGGCCCAGCCTGATTTCTCATTGGTGACCTAATGTCCAGAAGGATGGATAACATTGAGTGAGGCAATCAGAGCGAAGGTGTACATGAGAGAAAGAACATCTTGACCCATACCAAGGGCAAATTCATTTCTATGCAAATTCTCATCTCCCTAAATATCTCATAAAAGGATCAGGAAGAAATGCTTATGAAAGTTCCAGAGGACCGAATCTTTTCTGAATGAGAGAATATGGTAAGCACACTAGTACAGAAATTAAAAGTACCATAGGGTGATTCATTTATCCTATTCAACTAATATTTATTAAATACCTACTATGTGCACTGTGCTGAACATGACACTGGATAGTACAAATAAGAGTAAGATAAAATCCTGGTTTTATGGAGCTTACAGGATCAGGCGTGGAAATATGACATACTCAGAGATAAGTATTGTAGTAATTAGAAAATACATGAGATACAGAAAGCATTCCCTATTAAAATGTAAGCTCCTAAAGGAAAATAACTTTGTGGGCTCTTTTTCTTCATATTTCCAAATTGGCATATAATTCTTCATAAACCTTAATTGATTGATTGAGTCAATATTAAAATGTTTATTGAGAATATGCTACATATAAAACACTGTGACAGATATTAAGGATATAGAAAAATTTAGGAAAAGATTACTCCTTGTCCCCAAGAGAGGCAGCTTAAAGCTTAACAGCTGAGATAGCAAGGATCATAATGTATGCACAAATAAAGTGATGGCAGTTTTAAAATGTGAGACTTGAAATAAAAAAGACAAATTCAAATCCCGCCTCAGACACTTACTTAACTGTGTGATCCTAGACAAGTCACTTAAACTTGCTCAGACACCCCAGTTTCCTTATCTGTGAAAGGAAAGTAATAATAAATCCCTACCCCCAAGAATTATTGTGAGCATCAAATGAGATAACATATATAGCATGCTTTGCAAACCTTACAACTCTATAGAAAATGCTAGAAAATAGAAGCATGTGTAAAGGTTGAATGCAATAGGTCAATAGGAGAGTTACAAAGTACTCAAGGAAGATTTGAGGAAGAGAAAACTTTCAGCTGGGAGAAACCAGGGAAGATTTTGTGGAGGAGGCAGCCCAGGAGCAGAGCCTTATAAGATTTCAACAGGTGTTGATAAAAGGGAAATGAAGGCCAGATACATCTTCCTTAGAAATATGTTGGATTAAGCTATATTGCATCTTGGGACAATGACTGGTCAGAGGAAGTTGATTCTAGAATATATAAAACATTCCTGTATATAAGTAGAAATAAGTGGGATAAAGGGGATTTCTCCTTGACCTTGAGATTGTTCTTGGCTTCATTGGAAGTTTGCCTCTATTCTGCTACATCAAGACTGCCCAGAACTTTTCATCCTTTGAGTCAAAGTTATTTTGAATCCTCAGGATCATGAGTTATTTGGGACCAGGGAGAAAAGAGGGAAGTAGGAGGGGTAGGGCACATAAAATTAACTAGAGGAGAAAATGGCAAACCACTCCAATATCTTTGCCAAGAAAACACCGAATGGGGTCACAAAGAGTGTCATGACTAAAAAACCGACTAAATGGCAAACAACAAATGGGGTTAAAAATAGCAACTACATCATAGGATTGTTGTGAGGGATGACATAATATCAAAGTACTTCACAAACCCTAATGTTCCATAAAATTCATCATATAGAAATTAGACATAATTTGAGGTTAGGAAAACACTAACAACTAGGGGGCATCTGTAAAAGCTTCCTATGTAAGTTAGCACATGAACATAGCCTTGAAATGAGACAAGAATTTGAAGAAGTGGCAGTGAAAAGGAGTGCTTTTAATGTATAAAGAGGTCAATCTTACAAAAAAACATGTAGACAGGAAATGGAATACCCAAGTCAGGACCAGCAGGCAGGACAGTTTATCTGAAACATATTACAACTCCAGAGGTAACTTTGAGTTAGGATGTGAAAGGATTTAAATTCCAAGGTAAAGCTGGTATTTTTTTCTTGGAGTTAATAAGGAGCTTATTGAAGCTTCTTAGGTCAAATGATCTTGATCTGATCTTAGATTAGGAAAAGAAAATCATTACACATGAAATGGAAAGTGAGAAAAGAAAAGGTACAAGGAGAGACAGCATTCCAGGTGTCTTCCTTGAAGCATTAGTAGCATGTCAATAGAAAGAGAATAGGAGAAAGGTAGAGAAAGGGAATTACAATGGGAGCCACAGCCAGGCCTGAGATTCTGGGACAGATGAGACACTAACTATGTAGATGGATATCTATTTGCCTATATGCTCAGTAGTGGAGTCACAGAACTTCAGACTCAGTGACATCTAGTCCCACCCATTACTGAACAAAAACTCCCTCTACAACATCTTGAACATGTAGTCATGTAATCTTTTCCTTAAGACTTTCAATCTGATAAGAAATGGGGAGGAGTGAATGAGTAATCAAGGAGGATGCTGACATTGTGAACCCATTGTTCTAGTTCTGATTTCTGGAACCAAGAAAACAAATTTCATCCCTCATCCACATAACTGTCCTTCAAATACTTGAAGAAGGGTGCCATGTCTATCAACCAATCAAAATTAATCATTAAACATTTCTCAACTCCCTACTATGTGCAAGGCACTGTTTTGAGAAGTGAGAATATAAAGAAAAAAATGAAATATTCCTTGCCTCTAAGGAGCTTACATTATGTGAGAGAAGATAACATATATATATATATATATATATATATATATATATATATCATATAGAGATAGATACATAGATGTGTTGTGTGTGTGTATATATATATATATATATATATATATATATATATATATATATATATACACACACACAGAGGGAGAGGGAGGTGGGAGGAGGGAGGGAGGGAGGGAGAGAGAGAGAGAGAGAGAGAGAGAGAATGAGAATGCAAAGTAATTGAAGGGGGGAACCAGCAACTGGAGGGATTCAGGGAAGGTTTTATGTATAAGGTAGTATTTGTTCCTTTTGATTTGTCTTATCTTCAGACTAAATAACCTCAATTTTCTTCAAGCAATTGTTATATGGTTTTATCTCCGGTGTTCTCAGCATCATTTTCATTCGCATGTTGTGAACATTTCTCCCCCAAATATCTATGGCTGTACAGCTGAGATTATCAGCTGGTTCAAGAAAGATGAGACTAAAATATGGACAAAACCCACTTACATTCCTGTGGTGTATCTGGAATCGGAAAATGGCAGCAGAGCAATTCTGAGACATTATTGTATCACAGAGGAGAAGCAGGGTAACTGTGCTCCTGAAGGACATCTTGACTTCAACCTAGTCTCCAAGTAGCATTTGACCTGGAACCAACCTTAATCTCTATCTTTGTGGAGCAACTGCCAGTAATCATCATAAGTCATGTAGAGTTGTAAGGGGCTGGTGTGATCTTATAATTCAATCCCCTTTCCTCCTTTTAGTGTTAAGGAATCTAAATCCCAGAAAAGCTTCATAACCTGACCAAGGTGACATAGTCAGTGTCAGAGATAGGAATTCATGTCCTTTAACTCCAAATCCAGCATCCTTTCCTCTCTACCATATTGCCCTGTGTCTAGAAGCCTCTTGTTGTGGGGGGCAGGGAGGATGAAGAGTGATGCACAAAGGCAGACTTTTAAGTTTGATGAACACTTTCTTAAGTCTAGAGAATCAACCAGAACATAAATCAAGCCCTGCTTTTTAGGATTTGGGGGTTTCTGAAGTATAAATACTCACATTGAAAATTTAATGATTGGCTCTGAATCTGAGCTGGCTTCCACACACTCTTGTTTGTGGCTTGAAACTTTAAGGTTTCAAAGCAATTTACTTACATTGTTTTAATAATAACAACAAGTATTCACACAGCAGTTCCTATGTGCCAGAAAATGTTCTAAGCCCTTCACCAGTGTTCTTTCATTTGATCCTCAGGACAACCATGGAAGATTAAGTGTTACTTTTATCCCCATTTTGCAGTTGAGGAAACCGAGGCAGGCAGAGGTTACTCATGTCCTCTGAGTCACACAGTTAATGTCAAAGGCAGGATTAGAACTCAAGTCTTCCTGACCCCATGACCAGTGGTACCACATAACATAGCTGGCTTTTAATGCAATCCTTCCTCCTTCTCAGCACATCTAGTAACCCCATGAAGGAGAAAGGGAAGGGATTGTAATCTGCATTTGACAGAAGAGAAAACTGAGGCATAGAGAAGGGAAATGACCTGTAATTTTATAGCAATTCAGTAGAAGAGTTGTGATTGTTACCCAGTCTTTCTGACCTACACACTTGTCACTGTGCTCAGATGCCTCCCTGACACAATAACCTGAATTTAGGACCTCTCTTATCTTCCTTTTGATTTCTTATTTAATCTCTTAAATGGATTGCTGGATAAATAGGTGGATGAATGGATGGATAGATGAAAAAACCCTTTAAAGTTGACTGCATGATGTCCACAGTGTACTAAAAGATATGCAAGAGATGTTTCTTATAGATTTCCTCACCTTTGAAAGAGCAAACCATGAAGAGACAGTGTTCAAGTTCCCTTTTAGAGACCCCATCAGAGATAGAAGCCAGGGCTGCATCATAGGGCTGATCCAGAAGATGACTTATAATGCTCACAGGCACATCAACACACTTGTTTCCAAGTGCCCAGATTAGACAGGCAAAGGGTCTCTCAATTGTGTCTCTTTGGCATATATCTTTTAGGCAGAGATGAAGGGTCAGAATTTTACTTGGATTTAAGTAACATTTACCTAGATTTAACTAATCCTGACATTCTTTTTTAATACCTCATCATAATACAGAGCTAACCTGGGTTTTGAAAGACTGTGCTTAGAAGATAATAGATGCAGATTTAGAAGTCATTCAGTCCAGGACTAAACTGCATACAATAACAACAATATTGTAAATACAAACAACTTTGAAAGACTAAAGAATTCTGATCGCACAATGACAAACTACAATTCCAGAAGACTCATGTTAAGACATGCTATCCACATTCACATGGAGAACTAATGGACTTGGAGTCTTTTTTTTTTTTTTTGACATGGACAATATGGGAATTTGTTTTGCTTGACTTTACATATTTGTAATGGAATTTGTTTTTCTTACCTTCTCAAGGGGTAGGGAAGGGGGAGGTGGGAAAGAGAAAATTTAGAGTTGAGAATAAAATTGAATTTTAAAAACAAAATCGTTCTAACCCCCATTTTGTTTAAGTTGACTTTTCTAGTTTTATTATTTTAGCTTTAATATCACAATTATTTCCAGATATACCTTTCTTTCAATGAACCTTCTGTAACAACAACAAAAAAAGAAAAATCAACCTATATATTGGACTATACACCTACAACCCATACACCTACAGGGGGGTTCTGCTAAATATTTAACAAACAATTCTCTTGGGGGGGTGTAATACACTTTTAAGTTTAATTTCCATTATTGGAATTTTCTCCATAAGTTTCTTAAATCTAGACAACAGTTAAGAATAAATCGAACCTTGCTTTGTAGCCCTGGATAATTGCTGAATTATAAATGCTCACATAGAAAGGGTAACAATCAGTTTGCTCAAGCTAGCTAGTTGACCTCGCTCCACCATGCTCCTGGATCTGACATAGTTTGCAACATTGCACATTCATAGTCCCTCACACTCTCTAGTGAAAGTAGAGAGGTGCAGTTCCTTCTGGGAAAAGATTGTTCATTAAAATTGCAAAAGTATTTTATGTTTTGTTGTTACTGTTGCTTTCTTAACATTGTTGTAGTTTCTGTATGTATTGGTTTCCTGATTCTGCTTACTTTACTCTGCATCATTTTATACAGGCTTTGTTATGTAACCCTGAATTCCTCATAATGGATTTTGATGATATAATGATATTATATTCATAAACCACAATTTATTTAGTCTAACAATCCCTAATTTCACGCAGAGGCTCAGAGATATCAAATGACTTACCCAAGGTCACACAGCTGGTAAATGGAAGAACCCTGATTCAAACCAGGTTCTCTGACTTCAAATCTAGGGTTCTTCCCATTGATCCATGTCACCAGTGGAGCCCAAATTCTGGGAAACTGGAAAAGCCTATAAACCCAGGTTCAGCGAAAGATGGCATGGTTGTTCTCTAAGTACCAGGCAAGTCAAGTATACCAAATCCAACAGGATACTGGGGAAGGGAATGAAGTAATGTCCAGTTTCTGGGTTTTTAGCTTTTCCATACATGAAGCCTGGGAATAGTACCAATTAAACTGGTTTTCACCAGTTCATATGTTCTTTCCATCATTACCACACTGCTCTGATACCTGGTCTACTTTTCTGGCATCTTATAACCCAACTCATCATTTCTAATTCTGTTTAAGCATTCTGATGCTTCACACTTACCAAGTGTCACCCTGCTGTGCCAAAATGACCATTTCTCCAATTCTCTGCTTTTCAATGCAGCTGATTATTCTTGGACTATGTCATCTCTACTCCTACATATGATAACTAGTACCTTCTCTCCATTCTTGGACTCTTGGGCACTACCGTGTCTCCAGATCCTGACATTTCTCTTACTGAAATATAAATATTAGCTCTCTCTCTCTCTCCCTCTGTTTCTCTCTTCCTCTCCCACTTCCTCTCCCTCTCCCTCCTTCTTTCCCCCTTCCCCTTCCCCTCCTCCTCTGCCCCTCTCTTTGTGTTTTGTGAACCTTGGCTGGGCTTTTAGCTTTTCCACTAGCTGAGACAGAATAAAAAGGGTAATAAGTAAATCATGAGTCCTGGACCCCTTTGGCAATCTGGTAAAGACTATGGAGTCCTCAGAATAATGTTTTTAAATTCATGAAGTACTTATCACAAAGAAAACTAATTATATTGAAATGTAGTTTGTCCATTTGTTTAAGCTCACAGACACTAGATAAAAAAGTCCCAGTTCCTGCAATCATCCCATTTTAAAGATGAAGAAATTGTGACCAGAGAGGTCAAGTTTCATACACATAGTAAGTAACAGACATAATTCTTATAACCCAGTAACAGATATAATCACTTTTATCCTATCTCACCATGAGGGAGCAAAATTCCCTGATGAACTCTACAAGGAACTGACCCACTGAAAATATTCAGGAGACCTAGGAAAGCAGGGCATAGCTATGGTTTCTGGACCTATAATATATCAGATTAGAGTTTCATGGATGATATGGCCTAGATTTATGACTTAATTGATGTAGGGGACTCCCATTGAGATAACTTCCTCTACTAGGGTTAATCTGTCCCTTCCCTGCAAAAGAAAGTCTGTAAGAGTAGCCTGGGATGCTGATCATTTAAGGGGCTTGCCCAATACCATACAGAACATATGTGTCAGAAGCCAGACTTAAATATATCATGTTGACTCTAACACTGGCTCTCCATAAACCATAATAGCTGCCTGTGACTAAGTCATAATAGATCACAAAGGGAATTTCATTGCCTATGGAAGTTAGTACTGGTGAATATGGCTGATAGCCATGACCTCCCACAAACAGTCCTCTGGTTTCCCCATTAAGACAGAAACCTGGGCATAACAAAGATTACTTTATATTTCTATAATTTTCAAGCTTTGCAAAACCCAGGCAGCATTTCTTAGGTGCTGATCTTGATAAACTAACTTAGGCCTCAGAATAAACACTCTCAAACCATCTCCAGTCCACTCTAAGAACTCTTACAGCAGACACCTAAAAGCAGCTTTCTCTACTAAAGTGGACCCATTAGGCCCTCAGTGTTGTTTATTAATGTTTGATAACATAATTCCATCCATTTCACTCTCTAAAGGCAGTAAGGCCGTAATACCATAATGGCAGCAAATGTTTGGAAATGCAAGTAGCCCATCCAACAGGAAAATTACCTTTACCAATTTATGTGCCTTGGAATATGGCCACCAGGGGCCTTTCTACCATCTCTGCTGAAGAGATCATGGGGATTTTAGCAGCCCTATATAAATAGTCGCAGGTGCCACATGCTGCAAAGCTATTCATAAAACAAACCTCTTAATCCATGAAGGTATCCAGAGACCCTGAGTCTTCGAAATATTCAGACACTCCTACTCAAGAATCCAATCTAAACTTAGCCTCAGTGACTAGACTCAATGAACTGCTTTCAAAGTTGAGCTGCAGGTGATATCAAAGAGTACACTATTTGAGAAGGAAACTATCTCTAAGAGAGAACCAAAATTTAATTCAGAGTGAAGGAAGCTACCACAAAATCTTAGGTCTTGGCTTGATCCCTACATGTTCTGCCAGCACTCATAAAAGTTCCCCCTAAACCAATCATCCCTCTCCATACCAATTGACTCTTCCTTCTCCTTCACCCCTATCCCCACCCCATATCCAATTAACTAGCAAGTTCTGTTGATTTTCTCCCCTCCCATGATCCCCCTTTAATCTGGCTTCTTTTCTCCATTCACAGGACTATCAGCATCATCTCACTTTAAGTTCTTCTTATCTAGACTAGATTATCTAGATTGTAATGGGCTTTTAACTGTAGTTAAAAGTAGTTAAAATATACTTCCTGATGCCTAGGTCAGACTAGGTCCTCACCTGCTCAGAAAACTTATAGCATCTGCCTATTAATACGTCAACACATCACAGATCTATGATTTTGTCAGTGAAATCATAGTAATCTCTAAGATCTACTAGACAAGTCTTAGAAGGCTGCCTGAAGCTCAGAAAAATTTCAGTGATTTGCCCATGTTCTCTCAGCTAGTAACTCACACAAGTAGGATTTTAACCTAAGTTTCTCTCACTCTAGGCCCAACATTATATCCATTAGGCCACGATTCCTCAAGTTTCTTATTATCTATAAGACAGAAACTCTTTTACCTGACTTTTGATGTTACTAAAATCTGATTCCCAGAAATCTCTCTACTCTTATTTCAGTGGTTTTTATCTAAGTACTCTGCATTTTTAAAAAATTGCCCCAGTTCCCCAGTTTCGTACTGCAACTCTTCCATCTCTACTTATTAAGGTAAGTCATTCCCCATTCTTAGATTGTGCTACATTCCCATTTATGTGCATTGAAATTCTTCCTTTAAATTTCATTATTGTTCAGTCATTTCAGTCACATCTGCCTCTTTGTGGGGCATGTGGGGTTTTCTTGGCAAAGATGCTGTAGTGGTTTGCCATTCCCTTCTCTAGCTCATTTTACAAATGGGGAAATTTAGACAAATAGGTTTACTAAGTGACTTGATCAGGGTCATACAGCTAATAAGTGTCTGAGGCCAGACTGGACTTCCAGACTCCAGGCCTGGCACTCTGTCTACTGTGCCACCTACCTGCCTCTTCTTTCAAGAGCAAACTCACTCAAATGCCACTTCCTCTGTGAAGCTTGAGCCACTCATCTAAAAATATTCTCTTTCCTCAAATTTTAAAATTTTCTCTACTTTGCCTAGTTTTAATGACTTTCTATCTTTTATCCTACCTCTTTACACACTTGTTCTCCCTATTAGACTGAAAGTTCCTTTAGGGACAGTAACTGTGGATTTTTCTTCTGTGTATCTATCCCTAGGCCCCAAAACAGTACCCAGAATATTATATAGGATAAGGACTTGACGAATGTTGAGCTGAATTCATGGAGATCAGTAATTCACTGGCAAGTGCCTCTCCACATGGTCCAATCCAAAGTATGTTCACTTTGGAGTCAGATGTTTTGGGTTCACATCGCAGCTCTGACAGAGAATATGTGTATGACCTTGAGCCAGTTAAGGAGCAAAGTAGATAAAATGTTGGATGTGGGAGTTAGGAAGATCTGAGTTAGAATCCTACCTCAGACTCTAAGAATATGACCCTGAACATATCATTCAGTGTCTCTCGGTCTTTATTCCCTCCTCTATTAAAGGAGGAGAACAATAGCATCTACCTTGGGAGACCATTGTATGTATTAAGTGAGATCCTATGTGTAAAGCAATTTGTAAATCTTAAGGCTCTATATGAATGCTAGCTGTAAGAGAAAAATAGAGACCAGGAGAGACACATAGGACTACATAAATGCTAGCTGTTACTATTGGCCAAGTCACTTAGACCTCTGTAGACCTCAGTTTCTTCATCTGTAAAATGGAGGTTTGAACTAGATGGCTCCTAAGATCACTTGCCATTCTAAATCTCCAATCCCATGACCTATAAAGTTGCTTCTAGCTTTAAATCTCTGGTCTTATAATTCTTAGCCCCTTGCAATTAAGCCACTCATTTAAAAATATTTATTTTATTTTTAATTTACAGGATAAAACAAGCATTTCCATAACATAGGATAATAAAAAATGCTTGTATATGAAACTACAAATCTATCATGTACAATTTGCTATTCCTTTTAAAGTTATCATGCAAATTTTTTCCCCTTTTTTCCCTTCCCTCTCTCATGATGGCTACCATTAGACACAAATACGTGTGTGTGTGTGTGTGTGTATGTGTCTTTCTATATGTAAAATCATTCTATACATACTTCTATTTATCAGTTCTTTCTCTGGATGCAGATAGCTTCTTCCTTTATAAGTCCTTCATAGTTAATTTGATTATTTATAATAGTTGAAATGACTTATTCATTTAAAATTGTCCTTAAAACAGTATTGTTGTTACTGTATATAATGTTCTCTTGGTTCTGCCTATCCTTTATTTCATTATTTCATTCAGTTCTTTCCATGCTTTTCTAAGATTATCGAGTTTATCATTTCTTATTGTACTGTAAGATTCCATCACGGTCATCGCTCAGCCATTCCCCAAATGATGGACATCCCTGCAGTTTCCAGTTCTTTGCCACCATAAAGAGAGCTGCCATAAATATTTTAGAACTTATAGGTTCTTTTCCTTTTCCCTAAATATCACTCATTTCTAAGGATCATCACTTAACTTTTCTCCCACATTTTCAGATAAGAAATTTGAACCTTAGAGAAGCATTGCAGTTTGCTCAAGTCTACACTTGTGAGTACAGAGCTGGAATTTAAGCCCATATACTCTGATTCCAAAGCCAGGGCCAAGGCATTTTAACATTTCATTCTGTCTGGAAAAGTGGTGACTAATGAAGATGCCACTTATTCAGTTTGTGGCCTTCTGGGAACTAAAGGAGAGTTAATAGGATCATGTCATCAAGGAGAGTATTCAGGTTGCAGATTGGCCCCAGAAAGAAGCGTTTTCAATTTTATTTTTCTTTGTTACAAGAAAGGGGGAAAATTAAGTAGAAGGAAAATGAGAATATATTTCCAGAAATGACTGGATTTTCTAAAATGGCATCAATAAAACACTTTTTTAAAAAAGAAGATTTTTGTTTTCCTTTCTCCGATGCTTGGGTTTTTCTGCAATAGAAGGCCTTTCTCTGAGTATTAGGGACAGTTTGGAAAGATTGTGGAAAGCTAAGCTTGTGGGCAGTCAGTGCACCATGACCCAGGCAGTCTCTTGGTTCTACCACTTTGACCTGACCATAGTAGAAATGCCAGGCAGTCTCTCCAACTATATTTGCTCTCTGCTGTGAGTGGGGCTTCTGGAGGCTGCAGAGTCTGGTTTTGACAGGATTAAGATTTGATTTGACACTGAAGCAGGGCACAGTTCAGGAACTCAATCGCGCCAAGCAATGGAGTAGCACTTATTGGTTTCAGAAGGGATGGAAAACAATTTGAGCAACCTCTGTTCTCTTCAGCCCAGACACACACCACTGCACTGTTGACTTAGGAGCAGCTGCCAACACTGAGTTTTGATGGGAGCTGCTGGAGAAATGCCTTGCTCATCTTTCTTGGGTAAATCAATGAGAAATTTGAAATCCTAAAACAGAATGGGTATGAAACCCCCAAACTCTCCTACCTACCCAAATGTCAGCCTCCAGCTTAGGGGAGCCAGAATGGGGTCAAGGAAGCCTCCCAAAGCCCTGGAGAGTTTTATATGGCTCTATGGAATCAGAGCTCGTGTGGGCAGGTGGAGACACTGTTGAATAAATTAGTACACAAAGAAACTTAACAGGTCTATTTCTGGGCTTCTTCAAAAGCACATGGGAAATATTTAACCCTACCCCAACCCTCAATCCAATTAACCTGGGGTAGAAAAAACAAAGCTAACTGTGATCCTTGGGAAGTCAAGTTCCGTAATGAGCTTTACTTTCAAAATGTTTACTTGTTTGGGTGAAAGGACTCAGGATCGCTCTACCAGTACAAATTTCCTACTTTTTCATAGGATCTTAGTCTTAGAGTTAGAAGGGCCTAGTCTAACACCCTTATTTTACAGTTGAAGAATCTTAAGCCCAGGTGAATTGACCTGCCCAAGGTCATATGGTTTAGTGGCTATAGGAGGCAGGATTTTGAACCTGACTCTCATGACTCCAAAAATAGGCTTTTGTTTAATTTTTTTTTAACAGAATCAATCATTTTGTAAGTAGTTTGTTCCTTGTCACATGGGCTATGTGTGTCCAAGCTGAGATTTGAGCCAGTGTTCTTTACTCCAAGGTAGGTTCTCTATTTGCCACTTTATTCTGACTCTCCCAACTGGTAAATGGGAATAATTGTGCCTGCCCTGCCCCCCTCCTAGAGTTGTTAATAGAATCTTCAAGCAAAGGGAAATGTGGGGCATGGAGAGGTGGGGGGGTGTTCTGGGTGTTTCTCAGAATACAAAAGAAGCTGAGGGAGACATTAGATTTGTGTTTATGCTTGATAATTCATTGAAATCAATCAGCTCCCCATGTTGTCTATCTGATGCCACTTTGTCAATTGGTAAATACCCCCATTTCCCTTGACATCAATCCCTACATTCTCTGTGCCATGCAGTGCTTGTAGCCAGCTTTTAGAATAATTGAGCCTGGGCAACCATTCACTTTATAAATATTAATTCTGATATGCTTGAGATACTTTGTTTCTTTTAGATGAATTTTTAACTAGCTTTTTTTAATCTAGCATTTCTTGACAGAGAAAGCTGCATCATCTTTCAACTTTGGTTTTCTCAGAAGGTGTGATTAACTGGAGGGCCCCAGGGTCTCTCTGGGAGGAGCAAGGGAGGACGATGAGCTGCTCAGGCTCACTGGTGTCCATCCCCCTTCTAAAACGCCTCTGTTCTCCTTCTCCATGGACATCGGCTTAGGCTAGCTGTGGTTCTAAGGCAGGTGGGGCAAGAGTATTGCCATTCAGAGCTTGGGATCGCTCAGGTTGAAATAGGCTCATGTGATTATAGATTTAGAACCAGAAGGGACCACAGAGGCCATCCAGTACAACCTCCCCTCATATTACATATGACGAAACTGAGGCCCAGAAGGTTAAATAGCTTGTTCATGGTCATAATGTGCTGCTGGCCATTAAACCAGGCTAAACAAATATGCTAGGCAATGTAGTGACATGACTAGAACAAAGGAACAATGGGCAGGAGACACTGGATTAGATTCCCACTCTAACTTACTGGCTGTGTAGCCTTGGGCAAGACACTTCATTTAAGGATATGTTCAACAATAGTCGCACCACCTCCCTGGGAGGCTTGTTGGTAGCAAAGTTCTCTGGAAACTTTAAATGACTGGAAACGTGAGGTATAATCATGCCTCCCTGGAATAACTGTAGACAATTGGAACAGCTGGGAACCCTGTGCCATGCAAGCATGACAGTATTGTTGTGGCTATAAAAGACATCAAGAGGTGGGAAGCCTTTGCTGATTATGCCACACTCTCAACCCACCTTACCCTGCCCCCTTCCTGACTCTGCATTCACTCTCACCCTAGTAAGGTTGGAAGGTTTCTAACCTTGATTGATTATGGAAGGTAAGACAGCAATCATTGAAGCCAAGTTGCTTGAGTCTCAGTCTCTGTCTTTGTCTCTCTCTCCCTCCCTCCCCATGTATATATTCATGTATATGTGACATATATAAACATAGTGATCATATATGTATATGTGTATGTGTACATATATACATGTATACACATATGAACACACATGCATGCATACACACAGATACACACACACATATATGTGTGTCTATATATACATAGCATTCTAGGACTCTATTTGTCTTTCTTCCTGGGTGGTCACAGTTAGCAGAACTAAAACCAGGTGTGGTGGGAATGAGTACCACATTGGCAGTCAAGGTGATCTGGGTGTGAGTCCTGCTTCTGCTGCTAACTTTCTGTGTGACAGTGGGCAAGTCAAGTCTCTAGGTCTCAGTTTCCTCATGTGTAAAATGAGGGTGTTGGACAAGATGGTCAAATGAAGTCCTGTCCAACTTAGGCCTCCTATGGTCTGTGATTCTAAGCTGCTCTGGGAAGGTGAGATGGAGGAGGCAACTGGGTGTCTATCAGTATCTCCCACTGTTCGTATGCAGGCCCTGTGTCCATTCACTCAGGCAGCTATCATCTCTCCCCACCAAAGAAGCAGTTGATCAGTCAGTCAAATAAACCATTGAGGAAGCATCTGTTATGTGTCAAGCCCTGTGCTAAGCCCTAGACAGTATAAGCAGGGCAATATAGTATTAATATTAGCAATAATAATACATTTTTTTATTAAACAAATACTTTATTAACTTCTGTTTTACATCATTCATTTCCGCCAGATTTTGAGTTACAATCATTTTCCCCCCATTATTCCCCTACCCACCCTCCCAGAATAGCAGTCCCACAAGATATCGCTTCCTCCAATCTGCTCTCTCCCATACCTTCTCCCATACCCCCATCGACTTTTCCATTAGAGGAAGATGAATCTTTGTGTCCCAATGCCTGCACATCTTATCTCCCTATTACAAGCAAAAGAGTATTAATAATAGTATTTATATATATTTGAAACATTTAATGTTAAGACCTCGAATTTCAGATCCATTTCCTTCCTCCCTTGTCACCCATTCCCTCTTGGGAGATAAGTAATTCAGTATATGTTGTACATGTCTAGCTATGCAAAACATTATCATAGTAGATATATTGTACAAGGCTGCTTATAATTCCCTCCCACTCATCCCACCCCCCACCTGGTCCATTCCCTACATGATCCTGTCCCTCTTCTATAGTGGGTACTTCCAACCTCCCCTCACCCCAAGGATGCCCTCCCATCCATCATCCCTCCTCTCATCCCCCTTCCCCTATCCTGCTGCAGGTTGAGATATCCCATTTAGTATGTATGTCATTTTCTCCCTGAACCAAATTCAATGTGAATGTGGTTTTGCCTTTTAGCCTTCCTTATTCTCCCCCTCCTTTGCACCCACTTCCCCTTGCTTCTTCTACATGGGATAGTTTACCCTACCCTGTCTCTCCCCATCTCCTCTTGCCACTTTCCTCTCTCACCTCATAATTTCATCCCTTGAGTATTCTCCCTTCCCAACAAATTCAACCTATGCCCTCTATCCATATATAACTAACCATATACACACACATTCACATATGTATTCATATGACCACACCCCCTTCTTCCATTATTTTCATAGTGAGAAAGATATCATCAGTCACAGATATTGCTTTTCCATATAGGAATGTAAATAGTTCAACTTTGATAAGTTCCTTTCGATTTCTTTTCCCTGATTACCTTCTCAGGCATCTCTTACTTCTTGCGTCTGGATGTCAAATTTTCTATTCAACTCTGGTTTTTTCCTCAAGAATGCTTGAAAGTCCTCTATTCCACTGAATGACCATATTTTCCCTGAAACAAAATACTCAGTTTTGCTGGGTAGGTGACCCTTGGGTTCATTCCCAGTTCTTTTGCCCTCTGGAATATCATATTCCATGCCCTTCGATCCCTCAGTGTAGAAGCTGCCAGGTCCTGGGCTATTCTGATTGTGTTTCCACAATATTGAAATTGTTTCTTCCTGGCTGCTTGTAGTATTTTCTCCTTGATCTGGGGATTCTGGAACCTGGCTATAATATTCCTGGGAGTTTTCTTTTGGGATCTTTTTCAGGAGGTGATCTGTGGATTCTTTCAACCTCTATTTTGCCCTCTGGATCTAAAACATCAGGGCAGTTTTCCTTGAGAATTTCTTGAAGGGTGATTTCTAGGTTCTTTCTTTGATCATGGCTTTCAGGTAGTCCAATAATTTTTAAATTGTCTCTCCTGGATCTATTTTCCAGGTCAGTGGTTTTTCCCATGAGATATTTCACATTGCCTTCTAATCTTTCATTTGTTTGGATCTGCTTAACAGCATCTTGATGTCTCATAAAGTCACTAGCTTCCATTTGCTCCAGTCTAACTCTGAAGGAATGAATCTCCTCAGTGAACTTTTGAGATTCTTTTTCCATCTGGCAAATTCGACTTTTTAAGGCATTCTTCTCCTCATTGCCCTTTTGGGCCTCCTTTGCCATTTGAGTTAGTCTATTTTTTAAGGTGTTGTTTTCCTCAGTCAGGCTGTTGACCCTCATTTCATACTTTTCCTGCATCCTTCTCATTTCTCTTTCTAATTTTTCCTCCACTTCTCTTATTTGATTTTTAAAGTCCTTCTTAAGGTCCTCTATGGCCTGCAACCCGCTCATGTTTTCCCCTGGGGCTTTTGGAGCAGGACTTCTGACCTCACAGTCCTTTTCCGCTCTATGCCCCCAAAATAGGAGTCTAGGGTTGCATTTTTCTGTTTCCTTTGCCTTGGCATGTTGCCACTTAATTGCTTGACTTTTGGGCTTGTTGCCACACTATGGCTTTAAGGCCAGCTAGAGGAATTTTCGTCCCGAACGTGTGGGGGGCAACTTCCGTTTCTGGCAAGCTATAAACCCACCCACAACTTCCACCCTAGATCACAATCCAGATCCAGGGAGGTTAAAGCAAGAGCGATTACCCCCCAAGACTGATCGCTGGATCTCCCCACGATTTGTAGGCTGGGAGCTGGAAATGCCTCTGAAAACTACACAGTGGTGTGTCTCCTCAGCAGCTTCTAGCCCCCAGGGGAGGGAGCTGACGCATTCCCCAAATACAGGTCCCAAAGTCCATAGGACACTAACCTCTTACTTTGTCCAAGGCAAGTCTGTGTTGATAATTCTGGCGTCTCCACAGTTCCTGGTGTTCTGGGGTTCCTCCAGCCGGCTGCTGGCCCTGCCGCCCTGGAGCTAAAACCTCGGCTCACGTGGACCTGAGCTCGGCTCGGCTCCTGCGCTCTGCGCGCTGCCGGCTCCCAGACCTCTGCGCTGGTCCTTCCTGCGGGGTGCTGGGCTGTCCTCAGCGGGAGGTTAGCTTCTCTGTGTCGTTCTGTCGGTGCTGGAGCTCCAGAAGATTTTCAGAGTCCTTTTTTACATAGTTTGTGGAGAATCTGGGGGCAGAGAGGCTTGGAGGAGCTGTTTCTACTCCGCCATCTTGGCTCCGCCCCCAATAATAATACATTTTTGAAGCACATTATGGTTTATTAAATGCTTTCCCAAGAATTACCCTGACAAGTAGGAAGTAGGATTATTGTGATACCCATTTTATAGACCAAAGCTCAGAGTGATGAATTAAGTGGAAAAACTAAGACTAGAACCCAGGTCTCCTAACTCCAAAACCTATTCTATTTGTGCCTTATCACACCACCTCAAAGAAATCTCCAACACTGTGGTTGATCCATTTAGTCCATGATAAGTAATGAAAGATGATTTGTAAGGAAAGTCCACCTTTTGTGAGGTTCTTGGAATAAGTAATATGTGAGAAAGTTCAGGATAGATCAGCATGAAAGGGGTCCTAAATTATGGCCTTTAGAGCTAGAAAAAAATCTGAGCAATCTTAAATCTCATTCAGCACCTTCTTTTCACAGATAGAGAAAGAGAAAATCAGAGATATTTGTTAATTTGTTTATGCTAATACAGTGAATCTCAGAGGCAGGATTGGCACCCAGGTTGTATAATCAGAAGGGCTTTTAGAATCTAAGTGCCCTGATTGTAGGGACTGTTTCATCCTGTATATTTGTATCCTGGTATGCAAGAGTTTTTTTTTTTTTAATAAATACTTTTTCATTGATTGATACAGACTTGAACACTAGACTAGCTCCACCACTTATTTCCCAAATGATCCTATGTAGGTCACTTCCCCTCTTATGGCCTCAGTTTCCTCATCCATAAAGCAAGAGGTTAGACTAGATCAGAGTTGTCAAACAAGCAACCCTCAGTCCATGTGAAATCTATGACATTCCCAAATGCTGTCTGGATCAGGTTAAAATTCAGTTCCTATCTGATTCTAATGCCTTCATTAAAAAGAAAAGAAATGTAAAAATATGTGGTTTTCTAAGTCATATGCTACTTTCAGGGGATTCTTCAGGATGGTATAGTGGCCTTCATTTGTATTTGAATTTACCCCCATTGAACTATCAGGGGTGGGAAACCAGTGACCTTGGGGCCATGTGTGACCTTCTAGGACCTTGGGTGTGACCTTTTGATTGAGTCCAAGTTTTACAGGACAAATCCTTTTATTAAGGAGATTTGTTCTGTGAAGTTTGGATTCAGTCAAAGGGCTGCACTTGAGGACCTAGAAGACCATATGTGGCCTCAAGGTCACAGGTTCCCCACCACTGATCTCAAAGGTCCCATCCAACTTTAAATCTGATGCTTCTAGAGGGGTGATCAGCAAAGTCTCAGTTTTGGTGGGTGCTATGTGGGCCAATGTATCCTAGAAGGATCCTGGAATGATCTTGGCTGAGTTATTCATGCCTGGATGGAAGACTGATTGGCTTCATTTATTATTGCTTGTCAGGCCTCCCTGGGCTGACCTGCTATCTTTCTGCTAGTCAAGCTCCTGACCTATTCTTCACACTGCCTGCCAATCAGACTTATACACCCTGGGGGATGTGGAAATGTGGATAACTCTCCACAGGGAAAGAACTTGGGACCACCGAGTTCATTTCATTTGTGACTTGAGAAAATCATATCCCCAGTTGTTGGGGAACCTGATCATTCTATCCTGGCATATCAACACTAGACAGCTGGGCAGTTTATGATGAGAGAAAATTCTTGCACCCCTTAGAAACCAGGGACAAATTCATTTACTGATGAGTGGTGCGGGAAAGGGAGAGAAGAGTACAGGTACTTTTGTTGTTCAGTCTGCTCTGATTATTTGTGACCCTATTTTGGGTTTTCTTGGAAAAGATACTGGAGTTATTTGCCATTTCCTTCTCTAGTTCATTTTACAAATGAGGAAACTGAGGCAAGTAGGGCTAAGTAACTTACCCAGGACCAGGCTGTTTTGGAATCCAGGTTTTCTTGACTCCAGGCCTCGTGCTCTATCTCCTGAACTATGCTAAATCTCTGCTGCTAATACTCTTGACCATTCCTTTAAAAAGAGTTCTGTCACTGTTTTATCTTGTTCCTTTCAATTACATTAGACAAAAATAAAAATAATAGCTAGCACATATGTGTATATATACATGGATATATGTATGTATATCTATCTACACATCCCTTTATGGTTACAAAGCACTTTCAGATCTATTTGATCTCCCCAACAACCACATAGGAAAGAAAAGGTAGACATTATCTACATTTTACAAATGAGGAAACTGAGGCACATTGGGCAACTTGCCCAAGGTTGTACGAATTACATCATAGGAGAGATCTGAATCTAGTTTCTCAGAATCCAGGAGCCATGAGCAGATGGACTTCATATTTGCCTGGAGATACTTATATGAACTGATACTGAGTGAGAAGAGTAGAGCCAGTAGAAATTCGTACACAATTACAGACACAACATATGTGTGATGACCAACTTTAATAGACTGGACTCTTCTGAACAATTCTGGGTTATAAGTCAACCCCAAAAGTCTCATGACAGAAAGAAATGTCTACATCCAGAGAAAGAACTGAGTTTGAATCCAGATTGAAGCAAACTCCCTGCTCTTTTTCTACTTCTTGTTTGGTTTTGTTTCCTCTTCCCCATTGTTCATTCCATCTGATGCAATCCTTCTTTATGACCTGACTAATGCCTAATGTGAAAGTATTTGCATATACTAGACTTGACTATATGCTGCCTGGGGGTATGGGGGGAGGGAAGGGGGGAGGGAGAGAAAATTTGAAACTCAAAGAATTATGGAAATGAATCTTATAAACTAAAACAAATTAATAAAGACCAAAATAAAAAAGAAAGAATCCAGGAACCATGATCTTTCCATTGGACCATACCTTCATTTTAGGAAAATAAAGTCTAAGGAAAGGAAATTTCTTGCCTACAGATGACAGGGTCTAGAGTTGAAAAGGACTCAATAATAATAACAACTCAATTTATATCCTGCTTTAGGTTTTGCAAAGCTTTTTACACATATAATCTCATTTTTTCTCAAAACAATCAGACAAGTAGGGGGGTGGAGCCAAGATGGCGGAGTAGAAACAGCACTTCCAAAGTGCTTTCCCCCCAGATTACCTCCAAACCATGTAAAAGGGGTCTCTGAACAACTTCTGGAGCCCCAGCACCCACAGAACGACACAGAGAAGCTAAGCTCCTGCTGAGGACAGCCCAGCAGCCCTGCAGGAAGGGCCAGTGCAGTGCTCTGGGAACCAACAGCTCGCTGGAGAGCTGAGCCCAGGTCCTCATGAGCTGAGGTTTTAGCCCCAGGGCGACCAGGCCAGCAGCTGGCCGGAGGGACCCCAGAACACCAGCAGCTGTGGTGATTCCAGAATTATCAACATAGATATGCCTAGGACAAAATGAGAGGTTAGTGCCCTATGAACTTTGGGACTAGTATCTGGGGAAGGAGTTGGCTTCCTCCCCTAGGGGCTAGAAGCTGCTGAGGAGAAACGCCATTTTACAATTTCAGTGGCAGCTCCAGCTCCTGGCCTGTGAACTGTAGGGAGATCTAGCAATCAGTCTTGGGGGGTAATTACTCTTGCTTTAACCTCCCTGGATCTGGGTTGTGGTCTGTGGTGGAGGTTGTGGGTATCCAGCTTGCCAGAACCAAAAGTTGTAAAGACCCCAACATTGGTACGGAAGCTCCCCTGTCTGGTGGCAGAGTCCTACTGTGGCAACAAGCCTAAAAGTCAAGTAATTAAGTGGCAACATGCCGAGGCAAAGGAAACAAAATAAACAGAAAAATGCAACATTAGACTCCTATTTTTGGGGCAAAGAGGATTGAAGCATAGAATAGGAGGAGGACTGTGAGGTCAGAAATCCTGCTCCAAAAGCCCCAAAGGAAAATATGAGTGGGTTACAGGCCATAGAGGACTTTAAGAAGGACTTTAAAAATCAAATAAGAGGAGGAAAAATTGGGAAGAGAAATGAGAAGGATGCAGGAAAAGTATGAAATAAGAGTCAACAGCCTGACTGAGGAAAATAACACCTTAAAAAATAGACTAACTCAAATGGCAATGGAGGCCCAAAAGGGCAATGAGGAGAAGAATGCCTTAAAAAGCCAAATTTGCCAGATGGAAAAAGAATCTCAAAAGCTCACTGAGGAGATTCATTCCTTCAGAGTTAGACTGGAGCAAATGGAAGCTAATGATTTTATGAGAAATGAAGATGCTGTTAAACAGATCCAAACAAATGAAAGATTAGAAGGCAATGTGAAATATCTCATGGGAAAAACCACTGACCTGGAAAATAGATCCAGGAGAGATAATTTAAAAATTATTGGACTACCTGAAAGCCATGATCAAAGAAAGAACCTAGAAATCACCCTTCAAGAAATTCTCAAACAAAATTGCTCTGATGTTTTAGATCCAGAGGGCAAAATAGAGGTTGAAAGAATCCACAGATCACCTCCTGAAAAAGATCCCAAAAAGAAAACTCCCAGGAATATTATAGCCAGGTTCCAGAATCCCCAGATCAAGGAGAAAAACTACAAGCAGCCAGGAAGAAACAATTTCAATATTGTGGAAACACAATCAGAATAGCCCAGGACCTGGCAGCTTCTACACTGAGGGATCGAAGGGCATGGAATATGATATTCCAGAGGGCAAAAGAACTGGGAATGAACCCAAGGGTCACCTACCCAGCAAAACTGAGTATTTTGTTTCATGGGAAAATATGGTCATTCAGTGGAATAGAGGACTTTCAAGCATTCTTGAGGAAAAAAACAGAACTGAATAGAAAATTTGACATCCAGACACAAGAAGCAAGAGATGCCTGAGAAGGTAATCAAGGAAAAGAAATCAAAAGGAACTTATCAAAGTTAACCTATTTACATTCCTACATGGAAAAACAATAACTGTGATTGATGAAAACTTTCTCAGTATGAAAATAATGGAAGAAGTGTATATGGACATATGAATACATATGTGAATGTGTGTGTATATGTTTACAGTTATACATGGATAGAGAGCACAAGTCGAATTTGGTGGGAAGGAATGACACTTATGGGGTGAAATTATGAGGTGAGAGAGGAAAGTGGCAAGAGGAGATGGGGAGAGAAAGGGTAGGGTAAACTATCTCATGAAGAAGAAGCAAGGGGAAGTGGCTGCAGGGGAAGGGAAGAACAGGAAGGCAAAAAGACAAAACCATATTCTCATTAAATTTGGCTCAGGGAGAGAATGACATACATACTAAATGGGATATCCAAACCTACAGCAGAATAGGGGGAAGGGGGATGAGAGGGGGGATGATGGAGGGGAGGACATTCTCGAGGGAGGGGAGGTTGGAAGTACCCACTATAGAAGAGGGACAGGATCAAAGCAGGGAATGGACCAGGTTGGGGGTGGGATGGGTGGGAGGGAATTATAAGCAGCCTTTTACAATATATCTACTATGGTGATATTTTGCATAGCTATACATGTACAACACATACTGAATTACTTATCTTCCCAGCAGGAATGGGTGACAAGAGAGGAAGGGAATGGATCTGAAATTCGAGGTCTTAAAATTAAATGTTTCAAATATATACAAATACTATTATTAATCCTATTTTGCATGTAATTGGGAGATAAGATGTGCAGGCATTGGGGCACAGAGATTCACCTTGCTCTAATGGAAAAGTCAAAGGGGGTATGGGAGAAGCTATGGGAGAGAGCAGATTGGATGAGGGGATATCCTGTGGGACTGCTATTCTGGGGAGGTGGGTAGGGGAAAAATGGGGAAAAAATTGTAACTCAAAATCTGGCGGAAATGAATGATGTAAACCAGAAGTTAATAAAGCATTTGTTGAAAAGAAAAAAAAAACAACCAGACAAGTAGATCTTATTATATCCTCCTTAAAGAGGAAGAAACTGAGACTCAGAGAATTTAAATAATTGATGAAAGTCACAGAGCTAGCAAGAGAGTGTGAGGCAGGATTCACCTGAGGTCTCCTGACTGACCCCATGGCTACAGTCCAGCTGGCCTTTTTATTTTCTACTGTCTCTGGAAGTCTGTCCAAGTTCATGCTTGTTGTTTCCATGACACTCTTCATCCTTATCATCCTCAACCATTCTTTTTTTCCTTTTGCTTTCAGTCTTTCCCAGCATCAGGGTCTTTTCCCACAAGTCCTATCTTCTTATTGTTTCACCAAAGTATTTAAGCTTCAGCTTTGGTATATGACCTTCCAGTGAATAGCCTGAATTAACATCTTTAAGTATTGACTCTTTTGATCTCTTCACCATTTCCCAGGGCCACCCACTTATTAAATGGAAGAACTGGGACTCACACCCTGGCTTCCTAACTCAGTGTGGTGCTCTCTCTACAACTCTTACATTTGCTCAACACAAGCTCATGACTAAATATAGTTTCACATTTTCCTTGAGGTGATGTACTGCCAAGACAAGTATTCAAGTCTGGGACCAATTGGGGCCAGATTCTGTAGCAGGGCTGATGCCAGGGATGTAGCGGGTATGGTGGCAGGCCAAATAGGAGACCAGTGCTATACCCAGGAGGTCCCCAAAGTGATAATGATGCCATTGCCTGAAAGTCTCTAATTTCATTTGTATTTGTTCAGAGAGCAGTTTCAAGAGCAGGCTGATGACTTCTCTAGATGAGAAAACCACACCCCTTCCATGTTCCAATGCCCCAAATGCCCCATTATGGAGATAGTACAATGTCCAGAATTGAATAAGTTGATAAACATTGTATGGCTGCTTCCTTCCCCCCATGGAAACATTGATGTTGAAAGAGTCTTTAATGTAATAAAGAAAAACAAAGCAGAATTCAGCTCATTGCTGTGAGTCTGGGCTGTGCATAGCTTTTTGCTGGATTGCTAAATTAGTCTATTCCAGAGGGGCTACACCAAATCACAGAAATTAAAGGAGTCACCAATTTTTCGTCCTTCTCTCTTCTGTTCTGAGCAAATGCATCAGGGTCTCTGTTTGGACCAGATTTAATATGGGGGGCGGGGAGGGAAGCAAATAGAATTTGTAGGCTTTGGAGCTAGAAGAAACCATAGCTACCATCTGACACAATCCATCTACATAATCATTTTACAGAGTGATAAGCTGAGGCTCAGGAAGAGGAAATGATTCATCCAGCACATGCAGACACAGTGTGGGATAATAATTCATATTTTTGCAAGGCTTTAATGTATGTAGAATACCTCCTCTTTCCCCCCACCCACCCCCCAAACCACCCTTACAAAACAGGTAGCATGACTATTATTCTTCTCATTTCACAAGTGAGGCTCAGGGGCATGACTTCATATTCAAGTGTGACAGAGTCACACTTAGTAAATTTTAAAGCTGGGATATGGGTCTTGGTCTCCTGGCTCCAATTCCTGTGTTCTTTCAATTATATTATATATGGATATTGTTTTTTTTTTTCCACAAAAGACTCAAAAGATTTCTCTTTACCCTAGGCTCTAGAGCTGTAAAGAATCACATGTCCTAACCATCACCCTTCCTATGGAGTTGCTGTTGACTCTCATTGGGAAATTTATTTAGGATATTGAAGTAGTAGCCTGAAGGAAGGGCTTCCAGTGGAGATAAAAATTCCTCAAATTATGGTATAGTACAGTGAACAGAATATCTACTCTTTAATCAAAGGACCTGGATTCTAACCACACTTCTGATATGTGATCTTGGGTAAGTCACTTAACCTAAGTGTCAGTTTCCCAATCTGTAAAATGAAAGAGTTGGATTAAAGGGACTCTGAGTTCCTTCCCTTCTAGCTCTAAATAATAATTAACAAATAGTAATAATAATGATAATGTATATAGTGGTTTAAATTTTGCAAAGTACTTTAAAAATACTATATCATGGTGCTATAATCCTATCAAGTCATGAAAAGAAAGGCAGATTGATCCTCATGTGGCTGCCTATACAGAAATGAGGATATAACCTGACCTGTTTGGTTTTGTTTTTATTTCACCACTAAGCCCATGGCCCTTGAAGGAATAATTTTCTCAGCTGCAAAATTCAGAAATTAAACTGAGGCTGAAAAACTTCCCAAGCATTAGAGTGAGCTGCCTTGGGAAGCACTGGGGAGTGGGGGGTGGGGGAGTATGGAGGGAGGGGAAACATGGCATCAAGAGCACAAGGACCTGAGTTCAAATGCCAGTCATTCACTAACCTTGTCACCTTGGACAAGTCACTTTTCTTATTTTGGCCTCCATTTATTCAACTCCAAAATGAGACACTTAGGCTATATGACTTACATGGTCTCTTCTAGCTCTTAATCTATGATCTCAATATATGAGTTCTTTCTTAAGGAAGGTCTTCATGGTGGTGTGTGTGTGTGTGTGTGTGTGTGTGTGTGTGTGTGTGAGAAAGAGAGAGAGAGGGGGGGGAGGGAGAAAGACTTACTATTTTACTATGTTACTAACTTACTATGCTGCTAATTTGTTACTTAGTAACTTACTATGTTACAGGCACAGTGCTAAGGAGTATGAATACAAAAACAAGCAAAAGGAAAGACAGGCGTTGCCCTCAAGGAGTTTGCATTCTAATGGAGGAAGACTAAAAGGAAGCTGAGATCAGATGATTTCTTGACAGGTTGGCTATAGAGGGACTTCATATTCAAGCATGTCTTGAACTGAATGACCTCTGAAGTTTCTCTCCCTCTGAGATTCTGCTATTTTTACAGATGAAAAAAGAGTAACATAGAAGTGAAATCACTGGGTCAGAGACTTTGTGCTGATGCCTAGGGCACTAAGCTGAGTTTGAGACCAGGTTCAATGTTCTTCCCAATGTACCACATTGCCTTCCCCTGTACCACACTCTATCTTCCTGTGAAAAGACATTAGAATAATCTATTTTGTTTTGTTTTGTTTTGGGTTTTGTGACTAAAAATGTGGGCTGTTTTGCTAAGCAATTTTCAACCATTTAGCAGTCCTGGCTTTTATAACATAGACTAAGTTGTATACTCAAAGAGTGAGGAGATTAAAACATCCCTACAGTAGAACATCTTCTCTTAGCTTGACAATGAGCAAAAGCTACAGTCATGGCTTCTCCCTCTCCCTTTTCCTCCCTTTCTCCCTCCCTTTCTCTTTCTTGGTGGCCTGCCATAGTAGACCAGGTGAGGCATCAAATTTCATGATGAAAGTGTGATATCCAAAATATATAGGGGACTGATAC
Source organism: Gymnobelideus leadbeateri (assembly GCA_011680675.1). NCBI lineage: Eukaryota > Metazoa > Chordata > Mammalia > Diprotodontia > Petauridae > Gymnobelideus > Gymnobelideus leadbeateri. The sequence continues at coordinate 303,192 of WOXC01009845.1, read as the reverse complement.
AAATAGAAACTCCACAAACCATTTCTCAATAGATAAACTGGCAAGTAGAGCAGTGAACAGAGCACTGGACCTAGAATGAGGAGTACTTGAGTTCAGATCCTGTCCCAGACATTTATTTGCTGTCAGATCCTGGACAAGTCTCTTAACTTCTACTCAGCTTTCTCACCTGTAAAATGAGGATTATAATAGCACCTATTTCTCAGTGCTGTTGTAAAGCTAAAATGAGATAATATTTGAAAAGTGCATTGCAAATTGTAAAGTGTTACCTAAATGCTAGCTATTATTGTTATTATTATTATGTGCCTTCAAAAGATGTGAACAGTTTTCCAAAGATGGATTGAAAACTACAGGTGACAGAATGAAAACATGTTCCAAAAACCAAATGATAAGAAAAAATGTAAAATAAAACAACTTTGAGGTTTCACTTTTCAGCATTAAAATTGGTAAAGATGGCAAGTAATAAGAATAGACAATGTTGGAAGGACTGTGGAAATACCAGCTCACTGATACACTGTCAGAGCATGGGGTAGCACCGCTATTCTGGATTCCAGTTTGGGATTGTGAAAAAAATGTTAAATTGTCCATATGTGCCCTTTGACCCAATGAACCTGTTACTTCACACCTATTACAAAGAGTCAAAAACAGAAACAAAAGTCCAACATATACAAATATTCATAGCAGCCTACTTTGTGGTGGCCCAGAATTGGAAACAAAGTGAATGCCCACCAATTGGGGTATGACTGAAAAAGTAACAACTATGACATGTGAATGTAAAGGATAAATTATTTTTCATAAAGAAATTACCAAGATGAGTAACTCAGAGAAACATAAGAAGATTTGTATGGACTGAAGTAAAGAAGAAAGAAATAAAAACCAAACCAAGGGAGCAATATACACAGTGACTGTAACAATGTAAATGAAAAGATCACTAAAAGGAAGTAATTGAAAAACCAATGAAGGTCCTGGAGAAGAGATAATGAAACACACCTCCTCTCTCACAGCAGGGAGGCAGGAATTACCAGGACAGAATACTGAATAGATTGTTAACACAGTCACAGCACTAGATGTTTGTGCTTAATTGTTTTCCTTTGTCACAAGTGAAGGTTCAGTCTTGAGGGGAACGGGGGCTGACCATAGTCCAACAGCAAAGGACAATAATGTAATAACAAATGCATTAATTTAAAAAAAATACATATGTAACAGAGTCCTGTTGCTTTTAGCATTTCTATCTGGTTTGGCTCTTTTGTTGAAAATAAAATTTTCCAGGTTCCCAAATTTCCTCTTGCCAATTGTGACAGCTTCAATTGACTCTTCTATAAAATGAGGAAACTAGACCTGATGACCTCTGAAGTCCCATCTTAATCCATCTCCTCCATTAAAATCAATTCATTTCAAGTTGTCAAGTTCAAGTTTTTTGAGTGCTTACCATGTACCTAGCACTTGTGCTGTGAAGGTGTCAAAAGAAATCAAATGCAGAAATGGAGGTTAGAAAAATGCTTTCTGAAGTCCTTGCAACTCTAATATTCTATGTTCTATGCTTACAAATCCCTCCAACTCTGGTATTTTACTTTTTCTGTGTTTATGACCCTGCACAGACAAGAGGGAAGACCCTGGGAGTGGGATGCAGTAAAGGAGGCATATGGACTCCTAAGGGTGGAGCTGGAATTGTCTTGGGTTGGGGTTGTGGGGTGGAGAAGGTGCTAGGCATCTTAGATGGGAGGAATAAAGCAGGGGAGGGGATGCAAGAAGGAGAGGTGAGACACCATAGCCAATTTTACAATTTGGGCAAAGGCCCTCTGATGATGATGGTGATGATGGAGATGATGGTGATGATGATGATGATAATTTAACGTTCATATGTATATAACATTTTAAAAGTTTGCCAAGTACTCTCATAAGCTGTTTCATTTGATTCTCACAGTGATCATATGACAGAGGTATTGTTACTATCTCCATTTTATAGAAGAGGAAACTGAGTCATATGCAGGTTTAGTGGCATGCCCCAGATCACACTGTGACCCTGTGCAAGATATGGTTTGAACACAGGGCCTGCCTGTATTCCAAGTCCAGTACTCTATCCACAAAGTAGTCTAGCTACATCTATGCATACCACACGAGGGCATTTATTAAACATGTGTTACATACCAGGCACTGTATTAGGTGCTGGAGACAACAGTACAAAGCATGAAAGAAAAAATCCCCACTTGTAGGGAGCTTAAATTCGAATGAGGGAGACAACCATTTGCACAACCATATGTGGCAGTCTTGAATTCTATTACACAGAAAGATCAAGGGAATGACTTCAAGTCTATATATAGGCATGAAGCTCTCCCTTGGAGCACACAGGACACTGGTGTCCTTACAAGACCAAAGCTATAATGGGGAAGATTTAGGAGAGGGAGGGAAACTCTTAGACTGAAGTTATCACTGAAATTTGAGGCAGTCTTGAAATGAAAGGAAAATATGTCTTGTTTTGTTTTTAACACTGAATTATTGTGCCCTCTTTTTTCCCTCAGGAGTTAGGAAGGGAGAGGGTAGTGACTCATTTAACTACTCATCAGCCAGTCAACAAGCATTTATTAAGTATTCATTATATACCAAACATTGCCTCTAGCAGACTAGCGAATAAGACCCAAATAGATAGGGATGGGTATGGATTGGTGGAAACTTAGGCACAGATTTTTAAGAAGAAAACTAGATGAAGTGATATTTCATGTGGCCACCTCCAACCCAAAAGAATGCTGGATATGAGGAACCATTCTGGGAGGAGGGCATGATGATAGGGCACTAATAAAGAAAAGAGAAATAAAGAAAAATCAAAAACAAAACAACAACTAGAATAGGGTCTTGAGGAGCTCACAGTCTAATATGGGAGATAATATGCAGATACAACTTAGATATAAACAGCGTAAATCTCAAAAGGAAGGTCCAGGAAAAGCTTCCTGCAGGCAAGGGTTTAGCAGCAAAGGAAGCCAGGAGGTAGAGATGAGGAAGGAGAGAGTCCCAGGCATGAGGGAAGTCAATTAAAATAATCAGAGCCAGGAGATGGAGTTCTGTGTTAGAGGAACAGCAAGGAGGCCAGTGTCATGTTTCATTATATATTTCTGCTTTCTTGTCCTATATTATTACATGTCCTATATATTATATGCCCCCCTTTTCATGTGAAGATAGGATTAAGAGATCATCTAGTTCAATTTCCTTGTTTTGCAGAAAAGGAAACTGAGGCCCAAAGATGGAAAGTAACTTGTCCAAGGTCACATAAAATCATGTAAGTTACAGAATCACAATTCAATTCCATCTGCTCTGACTTCCTACCATCCTACCATTACATCATAGTATTTCTCTATCCTTTGAAGTTGCTATCAAAAAGGTAAAGCCCATCATGCCTCAGGTCCCTTAATGCCACTGTCAGGAACAGAATCCTGGGTGGAATAAGGCTGTCTTGGCATTTAGGATTTTTAGAGCCTTTGAGACCCCAATTGATTCAAGAAATTGATGCCCAGAGACAGTAATTGACTTGCCTCAGGTCACATAACAAGTAGATTTCAAAGTCAAGAGAAGAAGCCAGGTCTCTGGACTCATAGGACATGGTCCTCTTTACAAAGTAGTTTGCTTCAGAGGCATGAGGCATCAGAAAGAAATAGATTTCAGATTCACTGACAGAATTGGAAAGGACCTTAGAGGTAATCTAGTCCACTCTCCTCCCCCTCACTCTCCTTCCAAAATACAGATGAGGAAATCCAAACCTAGAATTGTTAAGTACCTAAGTGATTTGCCTATGGTCACACAGGTAGCTAACTAGTTGTTGGCAGAGCTCCTTTGATATTTGCATTTACAGCAGAGATTATTCAAACTCCATTCTTCTCTGAGTCCCAGGAGGCCTCAGAGGGCAAAGCTGGAGGAGGGATGGCTTTTTCCAGATTTGATGACACTTGATTGATTGTGTAATATCGCTTTCACTCCCTTTCTCTTTGTCTGTAATTGCACATAGGGGAATCTGACTTGACAATACCAACTCATTTATCTAGCACTTGAAGGGTTCCAAACAACCTGCTTCACAATCATCCCAGGAAAGAAGGTAGCCCATCTGCTATTATCCCCATTTCACAGAAGAAGCCTGAGGAAGCTCAGAGAGGTCAAAGATCACATAGATGGTCACCTGCAGAACCAAGATTTAAACCCTTTCTAGCTGAACTCATTTACAGCCCACTTGCCTCTATGCCTTCCTGCTATTTGCCATATGAAGCAAAGAGGAGTTTCCCAAGCCAGCAAGCACAATTCAGTCCCTCAGCCTTGGCACTGCTAACTCTACAAGGTTTCTAGGAGAAGTAAGCTCTCAAATGCTTCCATCTGTACCCCTCAACTCACTAAAGAATCCTTTTCAGCCCAACCCCTGCAGTCCCCCCACTACCTCTCTCTGTGGGAGCCCAAGGCAGAATGTCTTTATATGTGAGCATTAGTCACTCCCTGGGAAGTAACTATGAACCAGATCCTATCTCTGCATTGCCAGGGGAAATCCAGTATCAGGACGGGGATGTATATTTTCTTCCAACACTTTGTCGTGCTGTGAATGTTATTAAAATGCCCTGTTTATCAGGCGGGAGAAAGCTCAGCTTAAGCCAAACAATATATAAGATTAAAAATACGGGCTGCAAATTTAATTTCCATGTTAGCGGCATTGAGCCAGTAAAGGGAGTTATTTACAGTCTTGGAGGTGGGGGAGACACTGAAATCCATGACCACACTGTGCCAATGCCCCATCAGCCCCTCTTTTCCACTAGCACTATTCTAGGTGGGCTGGGCAATGCAGCAGAGATCAGTAGTAAAAACCCGACTGTTGGGGATTTCTGCAGGTCCCCAACATTTGATGGTTAAACATCTGGAGTAGTCCCAGATATGCTGTGAGGACAGTGGAAGGTTGAAAGGGCCAGTAAAAAAAGGGAAGGATGAAATCTTAAAAAGCAAATTGAACTTTCCCAATAACACTTTATTATAGCCTCTTTTTTTTTAAAATCCATATCCTAAGGGGAGCTAGATATTGTGCAACCAGGAGAAAATAGTGATAATAATATTGGTAATAGCTTGACTTATAAAGGATTTTCCTCTTTGCAAAGCACTTTCCTGAAAGTTCTGCCAGGTTGGTAATAATGATCTCCATTGTGCAGATGAAGAAATTAATGGTGATTGAGCATAAATGGTTGGCCAAGATCAAATGGTTCATAGTGGTTGTGAAAGGCCTTGAATGCAAGTCTTCAGATTCCAAAGCCAGAATTCTATTCAGGCTACTAGCCTAGATGTTGGACTGGAGGCCTTCTTGGCTGTCTATACATTTATCCACCCACCCATCCATCCCTCATTTTCTCCCATGGAGATTGACTTTTCTTTTCCCACAAAGAATGACCTAATAGTGATGAGAGAAATGATGATGTTAATAACCCACTTTTAAAGAGTGACTTACATTTACAAAGGACCTTCTTCACAGGCAGTCTGTGATGTGTTTAATAATGGACAATAAGGACAATAATAAGGACAATAACAACTTGTTGAAACATACTTATAACCTTGGACCTTTACTCCATGGCAAACAGCATTTTTAGATTTATAAATCACTTTCCTAAGAGAAGTCTTGCAGAAGTGTTATAATCTTTATTCTACAGCTGTGGAAACTGAGACTTAGGAGTGAAGTGATCTCCTTGATGTTCCTGTAAGACAGGGATCTATGTCTTAACTTTCATCATTTTCATTGACATGTCTTGTACCTGGAACTCTCTCCCTCTTCATCTCCACCTTCTCTCTCCCTTCAAGCCTCAACTAAAGTGTCACCTGCAGGGAGACTTTCCTGGTCCTCCTTACTGTTAAGATCATCCTTATGAGACTTTTTCTTCTTCCAATTTGTCGTGAAGGTATCTTGTTTGTATCTACTTATTTGCATATTATCTACTCCAATTGGACTGCTTCTTGAGAGCAGGAAATATTTTTTTTAGCATTTGTTCAATAGTTCCCAGTCATCATAGTCTTTCCAGAACTATTCTTGGTACACAACATTCATTCATTTTAGAAGTATCCCCATCAAATTATCTAGATTCTTCCTTAAAAGTCCATGCCATAACCATCACCACAGCTACAACTAAGATCCAGATTCTCCGAGGTTAAAACTGATTTCCAAAACATGGTGCCTTTCTGACCTTTATCTAGAATTATTTCCTTCCTTCCTTCCTTCCTTCCTTCCTTCCTTCCTTCCTTCCTTCCTTCCTTATCTAGGAAGATGTACCAGAAAACTTGGGCCATCCTGGGTCTCTTATCATCATCCCTTCAACTTTATATGTAAGATCTCTTCCTAGTCCTCTACTTCTTTTTCTGAGAACAGCAGTTACATCAGTACTGACATTGCTAATAGAAAGGTTGTGACAAGCTAGGCCAAATGGTAAAAGACATACAGAAAGTCAATGAGGAGAAGAATAACTTAAAAACAGAATTGGCTATTTGGAAAAAGAGGCAAAAAATTCACTGAAAAAACTCCTTATAAAGAAGAATTGGCCAAATGAAATAGGGGGTATAAAAGCTCACTGAAGAAAATAAATCCTTAAAAATTAGAATTGAGCAAAAGGAAGCAAATGACTTTTGAGAAATCAAGAAACAGCAAAAACAAAAGGAAGAGAATGGTGGAGAGGGGAATAGAATAATGTAAAATAACTCATTGAAAAAACAACTAGCCTGAAAAATAAATCCAGGAGAGATCATTTAAAAATTAATGGACTATTTGAAAGCCATGATCAAAAAACGAGCCTATACATTATCTTTCAAGAAATTATCACGGAAAATTGTCTTGATATTCTAGAACCTGAGGGTAAAATAGATATTAAAGGAATCCATTGATCATCTCCTGAAAGATATCTTAAAATGAAAACTGCCAGGAATATGATAGCCAAATTCCAGAGCTTCCAGATCAAGGAGAAAATATTGTAAGCAATCAGAAAGAAACAATTCAAGTATTTGTGGAGCCACATCAGAATAACAGAAGATTTAGCAGCTTCTACATTAAAGGATCAGAGGGCTTAGAATATAACATTGTGTAAAGCAAAGGACCTAGGACTGCAACCAAGAATCACCTACCCAGCAAACCTGGGTATAATCTCTCATGGGGAAAAATGGTTATTTGATGAAATAAAGGACTTTCAAGCATTCTTGACAAAAAGACCTGAATAGACATTTTGACTTTCAAATATGACTCAAGAAAAGCATAAAAACATAAACAAGAGAGAGAAATAATGAGAGATTTAATAAGGTTTAATGGTTTACATTACTACATGGGAAGATAATATGTGTAACTTATAAGAACTTTCTCATCATTAGGATAATTAGAAGAAATATATATAGATAGAGGGCATAGGTGTGAGTTCAATATGAAGAGATGATACCTAAACTATTAAATTAAGGAGTGAGAGAGGAATGTACTAGGAGAAAGGAAAAAGGAGATGTAGAATGGGGTAAATTATCTGACATAAAAGAGCCAAGAGAAAGCTTTCACATTGGAGGGAAGGCAGAGGAAGGTGAGGGGAAGTAAGTGAACCTTACTCTCATCAGAATTGGCTCACAGAGGGAATAACACACTCAATTGGGTATAGAAGTCTATTTTACCCTACAGGAAAGTAGGAGGGGAAAAGAGGGGTGTTGATAGATGGGAGGGCAGATTGGGAGAGGGGGTAGTCAGAAGGAAAAGACTTTGGAGGAGGGACAGAGTGAAAGGAGAGACAATAGAATAAACAGGGTGGGGGTACAATAGAGCGAAATGCAGTTAGCAATAGTAAAAAAAAATGGATGCAAGTTTCTCTGACAAAGGCCTCATTTCTCAAACATGTAGAGAACTGAGTAAAGTTTATAAAAATAAGAACTGTTGCCGAACTTATAAATGATCAAAAGATATGATCAGTTTTCAGATGAAATAATTTATAGTCATATGAAAAATGCTGTAATTAACTATATTGATTGGAGGAATAAAAATTAAAACAATTCTGAGGTACTACCTCATACATATTAGATTAGCTAACATGACAGAAAAGGAAAATGACAAATGTTGGAGGGGATGTGGGAAAAATTAGACTTTAATGCACTATTGTTGGAGTTGTGAACTGATCCAACCATTCTGTAAGAGCAATTTGGAAATATGCCTGCATATCCTTTGACCTAACAATGCCACTAATAGGTTTGAATTAAAAAAAGAGATAAAAAATGGAAAAGGATCTATATGTACAAAAATATTTGTAGCAGCTCTTCTCTAGTGTCAGGGAGCTGGATGCCCATCAAGTGGGGAATGGCTAAACAAATTGTGCTATGTGATTGTGATGGAATACTACTGTGCTATAAGAAATTATTAGCAGGAAGCTCTCAGAAAAGCCTGGAAAGACTTACATGAGCAGATGCAAAGTGAAATGTATTGTATACAAAGTAACAATAACATAAGATTATCAGCTGTGACCTACTTAGCTATTCTCAACAATACAATGATCCAAGACAATTGAAAGACAGATGATGAAAAATGCTATCTATCCTCAGAGAAAGAACTGATGGTGTCTGAATGCAGATTGAGGCATACTTTTTAAAAATTTTTCTTTATTTTCCTTGAAGTTTTTGTTTGGTTTGGTTTGGTTTGGGTTTTTTTTGTTTTTTTTTTGTTTGGTTTTGGTTTTGGTTTTGGTTTTGGTTTTGGTTTTGGTTTACATTGTTTGTTTGTTTGTTTTGGTCTATGTTTTCTTTTGCAACATGACTAATATGAAAAGGTGTTTTGCATGAGTAAACGTATAACCTATATTGAATTGCTTGCCTTCTCATTGGGGGCAGGGGTGGGAAAGGAAGAAGATAGAATTTGGAGCTCAAAGTTATAAAAAAACAAATGTTAAATTTTTTTTACATGAAAGTGGGGAAAATAAAATACTATTTTTTTTAAAAAAAATAAAGCCATTAAAAAGCAAAAAAAAAGTTTGTGGCAATTAACTGCCTTTTGATTCTAATCCCCACCCCTGTAACTCTCTTTAAATTAAACATCTCATACCTGTCCATCATTACCCCACACACACACTTCCCCTATTATAATGTAAATTTTAGAGTGTAATAACTCTCTTACTTTTTGCATTTGTACCCCCTGATCTTAAAACAATATAGTGGTAGGAACTTAACATATTTTTTATATTCATTCAATCATCTATTTGTTCCCTTCCTCTATAACTTTCCTTATAGGGAAACTATAGTGGAGAGAATGTCTACCTTTGTCATTCATTCATTTATTTTCAATACCTTGGGCGGCTAGGTGGCACAGTGAGTAAGAGCGCCGGCCTTGGAGTTGGGATGACCCGAGATCAGATCCGGCCTCAGAAAATGAGCACCCACGCATAAATAATGACTAGCCGTGTAACCTTGAGCAAGTTACTTAACCCCAATTGCTTTAAAAAAAAATCTAATATTTTCAATACCTCAAACCAGTACTCTCTCTACTGTATGCATATTTGAGGAAATACCTAGCCATTTAGCAGAGTATAAGCTAGAATAAGGAAGAATCTTCCCAGAAACATTTATTTCTTATTCAATCTATACTCTATTAAAGTGATGTCATGGAGAGAATAATGCAGGGGGTATCCCTAACCATTGCCTCTGGAAAGACTATTTGAGCTATCCTGGTCTCCACAGCTAGTGGTGCTAGAATGCCAGGCCTGGAGTCAGGAAGACCCATCCTCCTGAGATCAAATCTGGTCTCAGACACTTAGCTGTGATTCTAAAAACTTAACCCTATTTGCCTCAGTTTCCTCATATGTAAAATGCACTAGAGAAGGAAATGGCATATGATCCAGTATCTTTGCCACAAAAACACCAAATGGGGTCATGAAGAGCTGGACATGACTGAAACTATCAAACAACAAACACAATCTTCCCAGCACCTCCAAACCCAGTCCAATAAATACACATCTCCTCCAATAAAGAGCATCATGCATTATGCCTAACTTCCAATCCCTGTCCTCCCTCTAAGAAGAAAGAATTTAGGGACCCTATGCCTCAGCATATGCTATTTCAATAGGAAGGTCATCCTTTTTTCCGTTCCCAAGCCCATTGCCAAGCCCCTTTGTGTTTGGGTTCTGGCCTGTAGGATTCCTAGGTTACTTGTGCCCAGGTATTGACCTCTCTCTCCTAGTCTCTGGGCTTGGGTTTTCCCTCTTTTGGTTGAGGTTTCTGACCCATGTTGCTTGATCTCTGAAGCCATGGACTTGCTATGTATACTTTGAGTCATGCTACATTCACAAGTTTCTTTTTGTTTGTGCTGACTTTCTTGGCTAGGAGTTATTAACTTTTTTGTGCATGTGACATGGACTTCAAAAGTCAAGTGAAATTAACAGGCCTCTTCTCAGAATATAGTATTCAAATGCATAGAATAACATACAGATTACAAATGTAACCAATTATATATTTTTTAAAGATTTTTTTTTAATATTCCCCCCATCCAAGTTCAGAGACCCTCTGGAATCTATCCACTAATTCCTTGGGTGTCTATGGATTCCAGGTTAAGAAATTTTGTTCTAGATTCCAGGCTATTTCATGACTTATATGTCCTGCTTATCTCAACTGATCATCCATTTATAACCCCTTGTTTACAGATATTATTTTTTTAAACTACTGATATTTTCTATTTTTTATATTGCCAGCTGGTTATATATTGCCTCACTCCCCCTCTCCCCCAAGGGTCATCTTCTATAACAAATAGTATTATTTTTTTTTTTTAGAGAGGAAAAAAAAAGTGAACACAACTAATCAATACATTTAAAGAAACACTTTGTAATTGAATCTATATGTCTTTTGTGTGTTTTGGGAGGTTGGTCCCAAGATATTTTATGCACTTTCTAGTTATTTGGAATGGGATTTCATTTCCCTTTCTATTATTGTTTTTTGTGTTTTGTTATTATTATACAGAAATGTTGAATTTTTTGAGAATTTATTTTGTAGCCTGCAACTTTGCTGAAGCTATCTTCTCAATTAAAACCTTTACTGATTTGTTGTAGTTTCCCAAATAAATTATCATATCATTAGCAAACAGGGATGATTTTATCTCCTCTTTACCTTTCTTTATTCCTGTAATGCCTTTCTCTTTTATTCATGCTAGTGCTAGCATTTCCAGGACCTATCAAATAGTAGGGAGAGTAAACATTCTTCTTCTCTTTCATATTTATTCCCTTCCATAAAAAGGTTCTATTCTATCTCTATTGTATGGGATGTTTGTTTTTAGCTTTAGATGCCTTTTATGATATTTAAAAAGTGCTCCTCTATGCCTGTACTTTGTAGGGTTGTCAGCATAAGTGTTGTACTTTGTTAAAAGCTTGGTTTTTGATGTATTAGTTTTTAATGTGATTGTCTTGGTTGTTTTCCTAATGTTGAACCCGTTGCCTCCCTGGTATAAATCCCACTTAGTCATAATAAAAGATTTCTTGAAAAAATTGCTGTAATCTGTTTGGTAGGATTTTGTTTAAAAATTTGAGTCAATATTTGTTAATGCTATTAGCCTATAGTTTTCTTTCTGTGCTTTAGCTTTCTCTGGTTTAGAGATTAGGACTATATTTGCTTTATAAAAGAATTCTAAAGACCCATATGTACAAAAATATTTATAGCAGCTCTTTTTGTGGTGGCAAAGAATTGGAAATTAAGGGGATACCCATCAATTGGAGAATGGCTAAACAAGTTGTGTTATATGAATGTAATGGAATGCTATTGTGCTATAAGAAATAAGGAGCAGACAGACTTCATATTTACCTGGAGAGGCTTATACAAGCTGATGCTGAGTGAGAAGAGCTGAACCAGGAGGAATTTGCACACAATTACAGACACAAGGTCTGTGTGATGACCAACTTTGATAGACTGGGTTCTTCTCAGCAATGCAGGGTTATAAGACAACTCCAAAAGACTCATGAAGGAGAGAGATGTCTACATTCAGAGCAAGAACTAGAAAGAACAGAGTTTGAATGCAGATTGAAGCAAACTGCCTGCTCTCTTTCTTTTTCTTGTTTGGTTTTGTTTCCTCTTTCCCATTGTCCATTCCATCCATTATAATCCTTCTTTATAACCTGACTAATGTCTAATGTGTAAGTATTTGCAGATCCTATACTTGACTGTATGCTGCCATGGTGGGGTGGGGTGGGGCAGGGAAGGAGGAAGGGGGAGAAAATTTGAAACTCAAGGAATTGTGGAACTGAATTTTGTAAACTAAAAGTAAACAAACAAATTAATAAAAACAAAAAAAAGAATTCTGGTATGGTTCTTTTCTTTTTCAATTTTTGAGAAAAATATGTGAAGTATGGGTACTAGTCTTCTTTAAAACTATGATAAAATTCTTCTATGACTCTCAGATCTAGATATTCCCTTCCCCCTCCTCCCTGCCCTTTGCCAGTTCCTTTAGAGTTAGATCTATTTCCTTTTCTGAAATCAGTCTATTTGAGATTTTTATTGAGTCTTCTGGTAGTTTGAGCCTTTTATGTTTTTTTTTTAAATATATTCCTCTATTTTTCTCAGTGTTGTTAACATATAACTGAGCATAATATGTTCTGATCATTCTATTTCTCTTTTCTGGTTTTGCTGTGATTTCACCTATCTCATTTGCTTTTCTTCTCTCTTCTTTTTAGTCATTTTAGCTAAGGATTTATCAGTGTTATTAGTCCTGTCAAAGAACCAGCTTTTGATTTTATTTATCATTTCCATATTTATTTTTGTTTCCAAGTTACTTATTTCCTCCCTAGCTTCTGTTATTTTTATTCTGTGCTTATTTTTGATTTTCTAATTTTAAAATTCATATTCAGTTTGTTAACATTCTTTTTCTCTTTTATTCATTTATTATTACTAAAATAGGATCCTCCTCCTAGTATTGCTTTAGCTGCACCCTAGAAATTTTGTTATGCTGTTTCATTATTTTCTTTTACATAATCAGAATTTCTATTATCTGTTCTTTGACCCACTCATTATTTAAGATTTCATTGTTACATCTCCATTTGTGTTTGTATCTTTTGATTTTGGTCCCTGAACCAATTTTTATTCTTATTGTATGATGGTCTATAAAGGATGTATTGATTATTTATCTCTTTTTTACATTTATTTGCAATATCTCTATGCATGGTCAATTTTTGTAAAGGTTCAACACAGTGCAGAGAAATACATATATTCTTTTGCTGTCCCATTTAGAAGTTGTCATCTGTCTTTTAACTCTAGTTTCTCCAGAAATTTATTTAGTTCTATATTATACCATGTGTTAATCTTTCTGTTAAACTTACCAAAAACTGATTAAGGGATATTAAAGTCTTATGTTGTTGTTGTGTTATAGCCTACATCTTCTTGAAGCTCGGTTAATCTTTCTTTAATGAATTTGAATGCTAAAGCATTTGGAACATACAAGTTTATTACTGATATTGGTTTATTTTCTACGGTTCCTTTCAGCATAATAGAGTTATCTTGTTCATTCTGGGTTTTTTATGCTTTGTCTTTGATAGAGTGATGGCAACTCTTGCTTGTTTGGATTCACTTGATCCATAGCAATTTTTCCTGTCCTCTTAATTTTGCTTTTTGTTTTGTTTTTGTTTTGTTTTGTTTTAGGAATATGTTTCTTGTAAGTAACAGATTATTGGGTTTCATTTTACTATCTAATCTGTCAGTCTTTTTTTTTTCATTTTGCTGGATTGTTTAATCAATTCACATTTAAAGTCATCTTAGGTTTATATTTTCCTTCATTTATCTTTATTTTTTTCAGGTTATTATCCACCCAAACCACGATTTCTACTGTAAAAACAGTATCATGTTCCTTTGATTACTTTAACCTTTTTAAAAAGATGGTTCTGTTTCCACTGATTCTTTTTCTTTCATTGCTGATTCCCTCTTCTCATTTGTTACCATTTTCCCTTTAAAGTTTTATTAGTTGCTCTCTCCTGCTTTTGTCTGGTTATATAATTCCTCTGCTCTTTTTTTCTCTCAGTCTGGTAGATTACCCTTTCCTCTCCTCCCCTTCAAGCAGTCTTGATTCATTAAGTGTTTTTTTATTTCAATTTTTAAAAACTTTTGCACCTATTTCCAAAAGGATTTCTCTCACTCTCTTCACTAACCATATTTTCTTTCTGTTGACTCTAGAATCCCATTCTCTCTGAGACATGTCCATTATAATCATGTGGTCTCTCTCTTCTTTTCATATAACCAAAGTTTCCAAAGGGCCAATTTTCGGCTTTGTCCTATAGGCACCATCTGCCACTGCTTTGTAGAACTTATTCCATGGATTCCTCTTTTCCATTGTACATTACTTTCAGAAAAATGCCAGTAATTGCAGAGGTCAGAGAGGGTACTTACTACCCTGTGTTAGGATGCTTTCACTCTTCCCCTTCCCCTTCACTGATCTAGACCCTCTCTTGATGACATTTCCCCCCTGTATTTGCCTGGAAATAGCCTCCCTTTTAGTCCATGCTTCCCCACTCCTCCAGGTTCCAGTTGCCCTGAAGAGTTACTCCCTTTTCTAGGGCAAGTAAATTTTTATTTATTTATTTACTTTATTTTTTTTGCTTTTTGGAGGGCAAATGGGGTTAAGTAACTTGCCCAAGGTCACACAGCTAGGTTTTTGTCTGTGTGTGCATTAAGCGTCTGAGGCCGGATCCGAACTCAGGTCCTTCTGACTCCAGGGCCGACACTTTACTCACTGCGCCACCTAGCCACCCCGACAAGTAAATTTTTAGGCACCCAATCTTACAGGCTTCATCTTGTGTAAGATCCTCATCTCCCTTTGCTAGTAAGAGCACTTTTCAGTAGAACCCCCACCCCCTACAAAGTAAAGCATCCTTCCTTTCCTCTTTTTCAATCTCTCCTCTTCTTCCTCATTCAATCCCCTGTAGTCTCTTCTCTGAATCTACAGAGATTATTTTTCCCTCATTGCTAGCCCTTGATTTGGCTGTGGTATATCACTCCCTCCTCTCTCTACTCCTGCTCTCCCCTACCTTTCATATACCCTCCTACAAAAGATACATTTACTTATAGGCAGGCTATTGCCAGGTTCCATCCATAATGTCCTCTGACTCCCTTTTCACTGTTACCTCAACAAGATTTCTGCCTTTGCTCCTGTCTCCTTGTGTATATTTAGAAAGAAGTTTCTTACTATTCTCCCTGTTGTCACTCTGTTGATATTGCTGTCGGCATTTATTCACTCCTCCTACATTTCTATTGTTTAGGGTATTTGAGAAATAAATAATCTCTTTAGTTCTGGTTTTCTTTCTAAAAATGTTCCAAACTCTTCTTTATTACTGACTGTCCATCTCCACCTGAGATTTGTAGGATGGGTCACTCTGGACTGCATTGTAAACTTCATTATCATCAGAATATGCCATCCTTCCCTCCCCCTTCCTTTTTCTCCTAGGTACAAAATAGTCTTTTGTTTTCTGAATAACCTTTCCTTTGTATTTGAAGGTTTTTTTTTCCCTAATGACTTATAGTATTTATCATTTTTAAACTGAATTGTTGAATTTAAACACTACTCGCCTTGGAGTTTGTAGCTTTTATTTGCCTTCTGGAGGTGATCTGTGAATTCTTTCCATTGGAATCGAAATTCCAATTGGAATTTCATTTTCTATGTTTAGAAGTTCCAGGCAATTTTCTTCTGATCAGTTTCCTTCATCATAATATTAAGGGGGTTTTATCCTGTTGTGTTCTTCTGGTAGAATTGTGATACTTGGATTGTATCTACTCATCCTGTCCTCAAGATCCCTGCATTTTTCTTAGAGAATGAGCATATTTTCTTTTAATGATTGTGATTTTTTACTTCTCTTCTTTTAGGTTGTCTTTCACTTCTGTGTATTTACATTTCTGATCTAGTATTCTTTTGCTTGATTGTTTCTTTGCTGAAGTTCTGCATTGCAGATTCAACTTTTTCTATTCTTTTCATTATTCTAGTATACAGTATAGAAATTGCTCTCACAATTCTCATTTCCCTTTTAAGTAAATAAGGAACATTGCATTGTAGTTCCATGTTCTCCTCAAATTCCAGAGAGTCTTCTATCTCATCAAGTGCTAGATAATTTCCCTTCATTTTTGCCGTATTTATTCATAGATACCTCAATTCATTTACTGGATATAGAGGCTATATTTTTTTCTGTTGTTATTGTTTTTCCTATTGACTTATCTGTTTACACACTGAGATTTCTTGCTGAAATTTTTGATATTTTCCATCTTTCCTCTCCCTCCCTTATTATCATTATTTTTATTATTACTTTCTGACTCTCTTCTGATTATGGTTTCCCTAGGGGCTCAAGCTCAAAAATGTCTCAGTCTCTTCCAACTTTTGGAGTAGATCACCAGTCTATGTCTCTACCCCAAGTAACTTTTGGGTAGTGGGAACTGACCCTAACTGGACACCATGACCTTGCCCCTAGGTCTGGGGCAACACTGCACAGCTCCCCGCAGGCACCATGTCCTGTCCTGGTGTCATTCCCCACTCCCTCTGTTCCTTAGTTTTTTGGCCTAGCACTAGCAGTTCAGAGTCTACCTTCTCTGTCGTGAGTAGAGCTTGCTTTACCTAGTACCAGCAGTAATCAGTCTTTCAGCACTTGTCCCTCTGGGTAGTAGTCCTTGGCAGGCTAATGCTCATGAAGTACCATGGTCAGGCTGGTTGTCAAGACCTGAGAAAAATTCTACAGCCTGGAGCACTGAAAATAGGAAGGACAAAGAGGATGTGGGGGGGGGGGGGGTTGATACCACCCTGTGGCATATCCTTGGATCTGTTAATGTGGTCTCATTGTCAGTGCCATGGAGATAAGGGAGGGATGCTAAATACTCTCAGGGTTAGTGAATATTATTTCCTGGTTTGTTTTTTTTTAACCTTCTTTTAAATTCTGAGTGTCCTACCCCATAGAGCTAAAGTTGCTTTGACCTTGGTGCATAATTTCTGTTTTGGAAAAGTTTATGAAGTCATGAGGATCAAGAAAATGTCTAATCTACCATCTTGTTGCTCACATTATACAGCCCAGATTTTCAATATCTACTTGGTCCTTCTGTTCTAACTGGACTTTTGTTCTTGGCTTCCATGATCTGTCTCAGGAAGTTACCACCTAAGTTGTAGTGCTGGCAAAGGCATTTTGTACATAGAGAAGAGACTCATGTACAACAGGTTTTAAAACTGCTTTTTAAGATTTCCCTCAGATGTGCTCCACAGGAACTTGGGATTTAAAACTAGAAAGAGTCTAAAAGATCATCTACTACCAACCCTTTGTCTTACAGATAAAGAAACTGAAGATAGGTGAATTGGCCAAGGGCATATGAGTAGTAGACCCTGGATAGAAGCCCAGCCTTCTGGCTCCAAATCTTTCCTACATCACATCAGAGAAATAATTAATTCAAAAACTGAACCCGTTATATGTAATACACTATGCTAAAAACTAGAGATGTGAAGATCATCATCATGGTATAAGTCCTACCCTCAACATATATACTAGCAATAGTGGAATGGGAAACATGGGCCAATAGCTATAATAAAGGTTTGAACATGATGACATTCATAAGAAGTATTAAACAGAGAGGCAAGAGAAATTGGAAAAGGAAGACCACTTCAAGTTGGGAAGATCAGGGAAGATTTCAAGGAAATGGGACTTGAGTTATAGGATTTCATTCAATTCAATGCAATCCACCAAACATTTAATAAACACCTGCTAAACACAAGGCATGATGTTTTGACAAAGACAAAATTAAAAATAATTCCTGTCCTTAAGAAATTTACATTCTGCTAGAAGGATACAACATATAAAACTCACACACATATGTATATGTGTGTGTTCTGTTTTTTATTAAAAAATGGAGATAACACTAACAATGTAGGGATCAGGAAAGGTTTCCACAGGCAAGAGTGGGATGGTAAATGTTTAACAACCAGTTCTCCAATACATACACACATACATACATACATATGCAACACACAGTTTGAAGTTTAATCTGCCTTAACTTTTTCTCCATCACTTTCTTAAGTGTAGACAATCAGTAAAACAATAAATCTAGTCCTGATTTATAGTCTTTGCCAATTTTTGAGGTGTAAATGATCATACTGAAAATTTTACATCCAGCTTTTGGGAGTTAGTTTGAGCTTGTTCCAGCACACTGCACATGCTAATATATTAAACTTTGTCTTAAGGAAAGTAGGAATTACAAGAAGTAGAGATTCAGAGGGCATCCAGGCATGGGGTAGTCTGTATGAAGGCATGCATACAGGATATTGAATGGCAGGTTCAGAGAACTACAAAGTTTAGCAGTTTGGCAAAAATGCAAAGGGAAGGAATTTGGGATATGGGAGTCATTATGAGACAATGAGTAGAGGCTAGAGAAGTCAAGACAAGATTAGGAAATGATTAGCAGACCATTGGGTTGAAATTAAGACTCAACAGGTGGTAATAATATGATATAATAACATAAAAGTAGATTTAAAGGACCTTGAATTCCAGGCTATAAATTTTGTACCTTTCTCATTACTTACAGACAATTGGGAGCCTTTGGAGGTTTTTGAGCGAAGGACTATTAAATCAGAACTATGTATTGTTAGCTGATCCTTACAACTATGTGAATGGGAGATTGGTAAAGGTAGAAAATGCAGGCATGGAGACCAGTTAAGAGACAATTTCAATAGCATAATATAGGACTGACAACAGCCTGAATTAAGGGTAGTGACAGCATAAATGGAAAGAAAAAATATATATTTATATGGACATTGTGGGCTTAGATTGAACTTGTTGGTAGCCAAATATTGGAGGGTAGGAAGAAGAGTCAAAGACTATAAATGTCATCTATGTTGCTATTTCTTTAAAATTATGAGAAGGAATGAGGCAGATAGAATTGGGAAGTAACACTCTACTCTGGCAGTCAGAAAATAGAGATTCCAGTCTTATCTCCAACAGTACCCAGCTGAGCGAACCTTGACAAGTGGCAACCCTTGAGCCTCAGTTATTTCATCTGTCAGACGGGGATAATGAAACCTGTAAAAGATGGTACCCATTGACGATATGGAGAGTTTGACTAAAAGAAAGGACAATTGTTGGAGGCACTAAAAAAGTAGGGTTTGAGAGAAATATCCCTCACAGAAAGTAAAGATGGCCAAGGTATCCAGCTTACCAGTCTCTAATTTACATATGACTTATATGAAAACTCAAAGCTTCATATTAGGGAAACCCTAATATCTAGAATTATTTGGGAACTATGAGACAATTATTTTACTTACATGTGGTCTGACTGACTGAAATGTAGACTTTGGTTTCTTCTCATAAAAAAGAAGCAAGTCATTTCAACTAAGAAACTGTTATAGAGCAGTTATTTTGGTCAAGATCAGTCCTTCCAGTGGGGCTGAGAGTCCTTAGAACTGATTCATATTAAGAACTCAGAATCTACACTGCCACCTGCTATTTGAAGTGGTGGAGTATAATTAAAACTTTGCTTCTGAGAAGAGCTGATTAGATGGAAAGTTTTGCTGTTTGACAGAGATGATTAAAGGGGAAAGGTTCTGCTTTACTTTCTCCTACACCACCATCTGCTGAGTATTCAGTAAAAATATCTCAAAGCCAAAACAAAGGAGCAGACCTCCAAAAGGTCCCATAGTTGAGGACTCAGGTTTTTTTGAAATTTTTTTTTCAAATTCTGGTTTACTTCATTCATTTCCACCAATTTTTGTGTTACAAATTTTCTCCCCATTTTTCCCCTACCCACCTCCCTACAATAGCAGTCCCATAGGATATCCCCTCATCTTATTTCCCAATTACATGTAAAATAGTATTAATAGTATACATATATACATATATATATATATATATATATGTATGTATGTATATGTATGTATTTGAACATTTGGTTTGAAAACTTTGAGTTCCAAATTCATTCCCTTCCTCCCTTGTCACCCACCCTTACTGGGAAGATAAGCAATTCAATATAGGTTATACATGTGTAGCTAATGCAAAATAATGCTATAGTAGATATATTGTAGAAGACTGATTATATTTCCCTACCTCATATCCCACCTCCCCCCTGTTGATTTCTCTATTTTGGTCCTGTCCTTTTTCAAAAGTGTGTGCTTCCAACTTCCCTCCCCCCCCAGTCTGCCCTCCCTTCCATCATCCCCCCTCTCATCCCCTTCCCCCCTAATCTCCTGTAGGGTGAAATACCCTATTTCATGTATATGTCATTCCCTTCCTGAGCCAAATTCCTTGATTATAAGGTTGACCCATTCCCTTATGTCTTCCTGTTCTTCCCCTCCATTGCACCCATTTTTCCTTGCCTCTTCTATATGAGATAGTTTGCCCCATTCTATCTCTTCTCATCTCCTCTCATTATATTCCTCTCTTACCTCTTGATATCACCTTATAAGTATCCTCCCTTCCTATTAAATTGGTCCTGTGCCCTCTATCTATGTATACCTATAAACATTATCTATCTATCTATCTATAATATATATATATTCATTCATATATGTATTCAAATGCCTATATACCCTCCAATAATTACTATATATATTCCCTTCAACTATTTTCATGCTGAGAAAAATTTCATCAGTTACAATTATCGTTTTTCCATGTAGGAATGTAAATAGTTCAACTTTGATGAGTTCCTTATGATTTCTTTTCCCTGTTTACCTTCTCAAGCATCTCTGGCTTCTTGTATCTGAATGTCCAATTTTCTATTCAACTCTGGTTTTTTCTTCAAGAATACTTGAAAGTCCTCTATTCCACTGAATGACCATATTTTCCCCTGAAACATGATACTCAGTTTTGCTGGGTAGGTGATTCTTGGTTTTAGTCCCAGCTCCTTTGACCTCCGGAATATCATATTTCAAGCCCTTTGATCCCTCAGTGTAGAAGCTGCCAGGTTATATGTTATCCTGATTGTGTTTCCACAATATTCAAATTGTTTCTTCCTGGCTGCTTGTAATATTCTCTCCTTGATGTGGGATTTCTGGAACCTGGCTATAATATCCCTAGTAGTTTCCTTTTGGGGATGTTTTTCAGGAGGTGATCAGTGGATTTTCTCAACCTCTATTTTGCCTTCTGGTTCTAAAACATTAGGGCAATTTTTCTTAAAAATTTCTTGGAGGGGGGCGGCTAGGTGGCGCAGTGAGTAAGAGCACCGGCCTCGGAGTTGGGATGACCCGAGATCAAATCCGGCCTCAGAAAATGAGCACCCACACACAAATAATGACTAGCCGTGTAACCTTGAGCAAGTTACTTAGCCCCAATTGCTTTAAAAAAAAAATTTCTTGGAGGGTGATTTCTAGGTTCTTTCTTTGATCATGGTTTTCAGGTAGTCCAATAATTTTTAAATTATCTCTCCTGGATCTATTTTCCAGGTCAGTGGTTTTTTCCATGAGATATTTCACATTGCCTTCTATCCTTTCATTTGTTTGGATCTATTTAACAGAATCTTGATTTCCCAAAAAGTCATTAGCTTCCCTTTGCTCCATTCTAAATCCAAAGGAAAGATTCTCCTCAGTGAGCTTTTGAGATTCTTTTTCCATCTGGCAAATTTGGCTTTTTAAGGCATTCTTGTCTTCATTGCCTTTTTGAGCCTCTTTTGCCATTTGAGTTAGTCTATTTTTTAAGGTGTTATTTTCCTCAGTCAGGCCGATGACTCTCCTTTCATAATTTTCTTGCATCATTTTCATTTCTCTTCCCAATTTTTCCTCCATTTCTCTTATCTGCTCCTTAAGATCCTCTATGGCCTGTAAGCAGCTCATATTTTCTTTTGAAGCTTTTGGTGCAGGAGTTCTGACCTCACAGTCCTCCTCCTGTTCCATGCTTTGCTCCTTTTTGTCCTGAAAATAGGAGTCTAATGTTGGATTTTTTCTGTTTGTTTTGCTTCCTTTGCCTGGGCATGCTGCCACTCAATTACTTGACTTTTGGGCTTGTTGCCACGGTAGGACTCTGCCACCAGACAAGGGAGCTTCAGTCCCAAACGCTGGGGTTTTCTCAGCTACTCTGTGCCTTCTCAGAAGCCTCCACACACTCTGGCAAGCTGGTCACACACCCCAGGACCTCCACTCCAGATCGCAATCCATATCCAAGAAGGCTAAAGCAAGAGCAATTACCCCTCAGCCTGGTCACCTGGTCCCCCCACAGTCTACAGGCTAGGAGCTAAAGCTGCCATGTGGCAGCAGCTGTGCTGTGGCTCCTCAGCAGCTTCTTGCCCTGGGGGCAAAAGCCGATGCACTCCCTACCAGTGGGTCCCAAAGTCCACAGTGCACTGACCTCTCACTTTGTCTTTGGTATCTATGTGTTGATAATTCTGGATATGGCCACAGCTGCTGGTGTTCTGGATTCCTCCAGCTGGCTGCTGGTCAGGCCCACCCTAGGGCTAAAACCTCAGCTCCAGCTGGGATAGGGTCAGCTCCCAGAGGGCTGCACTGGCCACTCCCTGCCTGGCTGCTGGGCTGTCCTCAAAGGAAAGTTAGCTTCTCTGTGTCATTTTGTGGGTTCTATAGCTCCAAAGTTTGTTCAGAGTCCCCTTTTACATTGATTGGTGAAGGTGGAAGCTGGAGCCGCAAGGAAGTCCTGTTTCTACTCCGCCATCTTGACTCTGCCCAGAGGGCTCGGTTTTACTGAGAGCTTAGCACTGCTTTGGCAGCCTAGAAGAGGAGTACTAGGCAACAAAGAAGTGGCCCCACATAGAAGGAGAGTAGAAAGGCCCAGAGGAGGATTAGCCTGTTGTAACCAGACTCTTCCTAAAAGGACTAATGGATATCATGGCATGAATTCCAAAGTTGGTATATGTACATTGGTGGAAGAGTGTGTGGGTGATAATGAGTGGATATTCTGTTTTAATTTGCCTTCTCTTCTAAATGTTTCTTATGGTTGCAGTAGGAATGTGACAATACGGAGAGAAGAGTGGAGATTGGGTTCCATGCATATTCCATATCTGTGCTAAACTTGTATTATTGATCTGCTCTGCTTTTTGTGAAAATCAAGTGAAACGTAATCACATAAACACTCAATGGAGTACACTTCCAGCCCACAGAGTTATGGAAACTCTATCTCAAAGTTACTTCCTCTAAGATACTCTACTGAAACTAGAAGAGAAAGAGAGAATAGGGTTGTAGGTCATAGGGGCTTTGGGGAAAATAGGAAAGAGACTTAGCATTCTATCCATAATTATTCTGAAGGATGAACTGGTGGGCAGAATGGCAGAATAGAAAGAGCATTGGCTTTCTAATCAAAGGACCTGTGTTCAAATTCCCTGTCAAGCACTTGTTACCACTGTGACCTTTGACAAATCAGTGTACCTACACAGGCCTTACTTTACTCACCTATAAAGTTATGTGATTGTGTTAGATCACCTCTGAGCTTCCTTCCAGCTCTAAATCTATGATCCTGCCATGCTCCCTGGCTCCACTGCACCTCCTTTCCCAACTCCCCTGAACTCACATTTGCATTTATCCTGGGTGCTATGATTCCTATACGTAGTCTTTATATCAGCTAGTCTATTATTTATTTTAAAAGATTTGTGAAAAGAATCTTCCTATAGAAGGTGCTTTGTTTACCTTAATGCATCATATAAACATAAACGATAATTATGTGGTATTGTTAATAAAAACAAAACAGAACAAAACAGAAAGGTGCCATATTCTTCTCATTCCTAGAGGGAAAAATAGAAAGGAGAAAATAATCCTTCCTGATTGGCCAGTCAAATAAACAGTACAGGGAGAATTAGACCCTGCAATACTCATCACTCTGCCTCTGAAATCTTCTGAAATCCTCCCTCTAGATCTGATGGGAAGGGGGAGAGGAAGAGAAAGGAAAAAAGAGACATTATCTTTTTCTCCCCACCCCTGTACCCCAGTCAAGTAGGCTCCACTGTTTAACATGCAGGCAGTGCTTGGGATTCCCTGGCTTCATCAGATGGTTGAAAAAAATTTGTGGGAGCTGCAGCAAAAACAAACAGACTGTAGTGTGTCAGATTTTGTTAGGGGCTCACAGAGACGGGCTGTCAGCACAGACAAACAAGAGGCAGGGGAAACGGAAATCCACACCAACAAGTTTGATTTCCATGGTGAGTGCCAGTCTGAAGATAGCCACGATGGCCTCTTTCCTTCCTAGTCAATTGAAGGAAAAACTATGGAAAGAGTCACTAAAGCTTATGGAAGTGTATTTATTTAAATTGTCAAGATAAATTAACTTTTAAAGCCCCAATGAGAAGGTCTTACAAGTCTGTATTGTCAATCGGGAGTCATGAATATGCAAGTACATGCAGCCATTGAATTAGCTGGTTGCAAACATATTTGGAGGCAGCTGTTCACTTAATAATCCAAAGGAAAAAAGAGAACTGGCTTACTTTGTCTAATTTGCATGGCTAAAATCATAGCTGTATAACAGTATTGGAGCAGTTAACTCTACACCCTGAAACAAAACCAGGGAAACATAACTGGGGGAGAATCTTGGGTCCTAACACATTTAGATCAAGAACCATAGAAACAACCTGCTCTAGGGGTTCTTTACCTTTATTGTTGTTTCATGGGCTCCTTTGGCAGTCTGGAGGCCTCTGGACCCTTCAGAATAACTTTTAAAAAATTCAAAATTGAAGCAAATACCCAATTTCACTTAGAGCTTAATGAAAATATAGATGTATCCCACTCTGAAATCTCCTTGGGGCTATGGGAACCCCCAGTTAAGAATCCCTGTCCTAGTCCTAGCCTCTCATTTTATTGATGATGGAATGAAAGCCCAGTGAGAGATTTGCACAAGGTTGCACAGGTAGAAAAGAACAGGACTGGATTTCCAATTCAAATCTACCACTATTCCCAGTCACACTGGATGTCCCAGCCACAGGAGTCTGCTATTACTCATTAATAAAAGCAGCACTTTCAAATGCCAAAAACCCCTCATTGAAGCCACTCAACATTTATTATTGGAAGAGTGGGTGTTCTGAGAGTGCTAATCAACTCTGATTGGTTAACAATTAATGAGAAGGATGAATATTATAATGAGAGGTGGGTTTATTCTAGGGAGGGGCTGGAGAACTTGCCTCAGTCTTGGACAGAGACTTGACTCTAATCCAGACTGTCTCTACCTAGGGAAATTTAGACAAAAAGGGGTCCATCTCTACTTAGACCTGGCTGAGTGGAACACAACAGACCAGGATTTATATCAGATTAAATTCTTTGTAAGGTTCTCTAGTTAAGTGAGGCAGCAACTTCACCTAGATAAGATGGTCTAGTTGGAGTAAATTTTGGGGTCAATACAGAGATTTTCTTAAAAATGAAATAACCCTTATCTCTTAATAATTCATTATTTAATAATATTTTCTCTCATTAGTATTGTGCCTTATTTATAATAGATGGTTAATAAACATAAGGGCAACAAGAGAAGCATTACAGTTAAATCTTTTAGTTTGGAAAGTCTCTGGTTCTTACCTTTTCATGCAATGTCTGGGTAAAAATAGACAAGACAGCAGGACCAGAAAGCTTTGGAATGCTTGAGAATTTATGGATTGTCAAGCCCTTATCATATAATATCAGAACAGAAAGAAACCCTAGAATACAGAGCATTAGATCTAGAAGGGACCTTGGAACACAGAACATAGAATTTAAGAAGGGGAAAGAAGCTTAGAAGATTATCAAGTCCAATACCTGGAGGTGTTGAAAACTCATAAAACTGAGAGGTGGCATGTATAAATGATTCATTCCAGGTCACAAGGCAAAACTTGAATGAAAACCAAGGACTGAATACTTCCAGTACAGGGTCTCTCCGGTACCTCATGGTGTGAAGGAGTAGTCAACCATACCAGTGATATAAATTTGCATCTGGAAGAAACCTTAGTAAATAATGAATCCAATCTCCTCCTTTTAGTCTCTATTCTCTATCTTCTTTCCAGCTGCCTTACAATGGGGACTGCAGTCTATGCTCTGGGAGTTTTATCCTTTTCATCTCTGGAACTTCTGCCCTAGGCTCTGCTGTCCTGATGAGTGAGCACTTCTCCTGGCTCATGGTTTCAGGCAGGTACATCCACGTTTGGCTTGCTACTTATTCCCTTATTCCCTTACTCTCTAATTGCCAGCATGCGTGTCCTAAACCCCTCTTCATTCAGGAACCATGACCAAATTAGTTCAGAGGTTGCTACAGCAAGGGGTGCATCATTCTACTTCTATATGGTCCTACTTCCTATCCCTGCAATTTTCCAGACTTTCCTTGGCTCTCACACATGTTGTTTCCCACTATTAGAATATAAGCTAATTGAGGGGAAAGGCTGGGGTTTTGTTTTATATTTATATTCCCAACAGTACTTGGCTCACAGTAAGTATTTAATAATTGCTTTTTCATTCATTCATTCCTTTTTTCCCTACTTATTTTACAACTGGGGAAATCAAGACCCAGAGGGCAACATAACTTGCCCGAGTAATTCAGTGGAATTTATTTCTCCTTGAAATATTTGTCCGGAACAGAAATAAATTAATCTCCTTCTTATGGTCCTCCTGGTTCTTTGGCAGAAGAAGGCATACCACAGGCCGATAATGTACACTCTGTTCCCTGAATTATTGGTGTGCCATATGCTGTAAAAATCAGACTCCCCCAGGACCACACATTCAGAATCCAACCCTGGAAGTTATAAGCAACAGAAATCACCTCCTTTTTTTATTTTTTTACCTTCCAAGAGGGTTAATCCCCTCTCTAGTGCTTTATCAGTCTCATGAAGAACAGGCAGAGAAACCTGGCAATCTGAACAGAGTACAGTGCGGCAAGGAGGGGGAAATCACATTATTCCAGCACTGCACCTCACTGTAATTCACCAAACATCTCAGGCAGTAAAATTCTAATGCTGTCCCTGATTCTTTTATTGAAATGAGAATAGAAATTGATGCAACATCAATCCATTCTTATTGCAGTGTTAAGATTCTCCTAAAATACTGCCTAGTGTTCCAACTCTAGGGAAATACTCAATGAACCTATTCATAGCTGCCTCACCAGTAGTCTTAGATTGCCCAGGATTATAAAAGCCACTAAGAAGCTAGTATCCTGCCTCTTTTTTTCCCCTGCCTACCACCACCCATCTGGAGCTGACAATCACAGAACATGGAATATTCCTGTTCTTTGAAACTACCTGTGAAAATTAAATTGTCTGATCACTCCCACTCTCCCAAGTCAATCAGAGTACAAACAAGTTCTGGAACAATGCATTGCCTTTTGGTCCCAGGTAGGCTTTGTTCCTTCTTGAATGAAAACTAGGATATAGGCTTATAACTCAGCTGGCAGTTGCAGTATGGTAGGCAGCTAGGAAGCTTATATTTGTGGAAAGAATGCTGCCTGTGTAGTCAGAGGATCTGGATTCAAATCCTGGTTTCACTGTATCCTACCTCTGTGACCTTGGGCAACCTACTGAACCTTTACAGTCTTCAGGTTCTTCATCTATAAAATAAAGGGGCTGCAGAAGATGCCTCTAAAGTAACATCCATTTCCTAGAGCTCTTAACCCTATGAAGTAAGTCATACAAATATTATTATTAAGGAGACAAAGTGGTAAGGTAGAAATGGCACTCACTCTGAAGTCAGAGGACCTTGGTTTAAATCCCACATTTGCTATTTCCTGCCTATGTGACTTTTGGCAAGCAACTTAAAATCCCTGGGCTTTAGTTTCTTTTGTAAAGCAATCTGTAAAATTAAGGCGTTGAACTAGAGCAGGAGTTCTTATAGGAGGAAACACAGAGAACCTGCAGTGATAAATTTCATGGAGGGTCTAGGGATTCCAGATGGGAAAAAATATTTTTCATTATTACAATAGATGTGATTTCTTTTATAACCCCATGTATTTTACTTTATGCATTTAAAAACATTACTCTAAGAAGAAATACATAGGCTGCATCAGACAGGCAAAGAAGAGCATGATACCAAAAAGGTTAAGAATCCCCAAATTAGATTGTCTCTAGCTAAGTCCTTCTTGCTCAGGATCCATAAGCCTTTGAGGCAGATAGTACAATTATCATCATCATCATTATTTTATTATTATTAATATCATCATCATTACTCTTGTGTAACTGATAAAGAAACTAAGGCTCAGGGAAGAAAATGATTTGATCAACATCATAAAGCAGCAAAGTGGCAGAAAGATTTGAAATGATCATTGTAAGGCATCCTGTCCTTGTAAGAATGCACCTGGAGTGCTATATTGCATTCTTTTTCTGGTTTTTCTTTCTTTTTTTTTTAAACAAATGCTTTATTAACTTCTGTTTTACATCATTCATTTCTGCCAAATTTTGAGTTACAATCATTTTCCCCCCGTTATTCCCCTACTCAACCTCCCAGAATAGCAGTCCCACAAGATATCGCT
This sequence comes from Gymnobelideus leadbeateri, assembly GCA_011680675.1. NCBI lineage: Eukaryota > Metazoa > Chordata > Mammalia > Diprotodontia > Petauridae > Gymnobelideus > Gymnobelideus leadbeateri. The sequence continues at coordinate 274,870 of WOXC01009845.1, read as the reverse complement.
TCCTCCAATCTGCTCTCTCCCATACCTTCTCCCATACACCCTTCGACTTTTCCATTAGAGGAAGGTGAATCTTTGTGTGCCAATGCCTGTACATCTTATCTCCCAATTATAAGCAAAAGAGTATTAATAATAGTATTTATATATATTTGAAACATTTAATGTTAAGACCTCGAATTTCAGATACATTTCCTTCCTCCCTTGTCACCCATTCCCTCTGGGGAGATAAGTAATTCAGTATATGTTGTACATGTCTAGCTATGCAAAACATTATCATAGTAGATATATTGTACAAGGCTGCTTATACTTCCCTCCCACTCATCCCACCCACCACCTGGTCCATTCCCTACATGATCCTGTCCCTCTTCTATAGTGAGTACTTCCAACCTCCCCTCCCCCCAAGGATGCCATCCCATCCATCATCCCTCCTCTCATCCCCCTTCCCCCTATTCTGCTTCAGGTTGAGATATCCCATTTAGTATGTATGTCATTCTCTCCCTGAACCAAATTCAATGAGAATGTGGTTTTGCCTTTTTTGCCTTCTTAGTCTCCTCCTCCCTTACAACTACTTCCCCTTGTTTCTTCTACATGAGATAGTTTACCCTACCCTTTCTCTCCCCATCTCTTCTTGCCACTTTCCTCTCTCACCTCATAATTTCATCCCTTGAGTATTCTCCCTTCCCAACAAATTCAACCTATGCCCTCTATCCATATATAACTGTAACCATATACACACACATTCACATATGTATTCATATGACCACACTCCCTTCTTCCATTATTTTCATAGTGAGAAAGATATCATCAGTCACAGATATTGCTTTTCCATATAGGAATGTAAATAGTTCAACTTTGAAAAGTTCCTTTTGATTTCTTTTCCCTGATTACCTTCTCAGGCATCTCTTGCTTCTTGTGTCTGGATGTCAAATTTTCTATTCAATTCTGTTTTGTTCCTCAAGAATGCTTGAAAGTCCTCTATTCCACTGAATGACCATATTTTCCCCTGAAACAAAATACTCAGTTTTGCTGGGTAGGTGACCCTTGGGTTCATTCCCAGCTCTTTTGCACTCTAGAATATCATATTCCATGCCCTTCGATCCCTCAGTGTAGAAGCTGCCAGGTCCTGGGCTATTCTGATTGTGTTTCCACAATATTGAAATTGTTTTTTTCCTGGCTGCTTGTAGTATTTTCTCCTTGATCTGGGGATTCTGGAACCTGGCTATAATATTCCTGGGAGTTTTCTTTTTGGGATCTTTTTTCAGGAGGTGATCAGTGGATTCTTTCAACCTCTATTTTGCCCTCTGGATCTAAAACATCAAGGGCAATTTTCCTTGAGAATTTCTTGAAGGGTGATTTCTAGGTTCTTTCTTTGATCATGGCTTTCAGGTAGTCCAATAATTTTTAAATTATCTCTCCTGGATCTATGGTCAGTGGTTTTTCCCATGAGATATTTCACATTGCCTTCTACTCTTTTGTTTGTTTGGATCTGCTTAACAGCATCTTGATTTATCATAAAGTCATTAGCTTCCATTTGCTCCAGTCTAACTCTGAAGGAATGAATCTCCTCAGTGAACTTTTGAGATTCTTTTTCCATCTGGCAAATTCGACTTTTTAAGGCATTCTTCTCCTCATTGCCCCTTTGGGCCTCCTTTGCCATTTGAGTTAGTCTATTTTTTAAGGTGTTGTTTTTCCTCAGTCAGGCTGTTGACCCTCATTTCATACTTTTCCTGCATCCTTCTCATTTCTCTTTCCAATTTTTCCTCCACTTCTCTTATTTGATTTTTAAAGTCCTTCTTAAGTTCCTCTATGGCCTGCAACCCGCACATGTTTTCCCCTGGGGCTTTTGGAGCAGGACTTCTGACCTCACAGTCCTTTTCCCACTCTATGCCCCCAAAATAGGGGTCTAGGGTTGCATTTTTCTGTTTCCTTTGCCTTGGCATGTTGCCACTTAATTACTTGACTTTTGGGCTTGTTGCCACACTATGGCTTTAAGGCCAGATAGAGGAATTTTCGTCCCGAATGTGTGGGGGGCAACTTCCGTTTCTGGCAAGCTGTAAACCCATCCACGACTTCTACCCTAGATCACAATCCATATCCAGGGAGGTTAAAGCGAGAGTGATTACCCCCCCAAGACTGATCGCTGGATCTCCCTACAGTTTGGCAGGCTGGGAGCTGGAGCTGCCTCTGAAAACTACAAAATGGCATGTCTCCTCAGTGGCTTCTAGCCCCCAGGGGAGGGAGCTGACGCATTCCCCAAATACCGGTCCCAAAGTGCATAGGACACTAACCTCTTACTTTGTCCTAGGCATGTCTATGTTGATAATTCTGGAGTCGCCACAGTTGCTGGTGTTCTGGGGTCCCTCCAGCCAGCTGCTCGCCCTGCCGCCCTGGGGCTAAAACCTCGGCTCACAGGGACCTGGGCTCAGCTCGGCTAGGCTGGGCTTGGCTCCCACGCTCTGCTCGCTGCCAGCTCGCAGACCGCTGCTCTGGTCCTTCCTGCAGGGCTGCTGGGCTGTCTTCAGCGGGAGGTTAGCTTCTCTGTGTCGTTCTGTGGGTGCTGGGGCTCCAGAAGTTGTTCAGAGTCCCCTTTTACATAGTTTGGGGAGAATCTGGGGGCAGAGTGGCTTGGATGAGGGGTTTCTATTCCGCCATCTTGGCTCCGCCCACCCTGCATTCTTTTTCTAAAAAAATTAATAATAATAAATTTTTGGTTTCCAACATTCACTTCCATAAGATTTTGAACTCTAAATTTTCTCCCCCTCTTTCCTCTCCCCCCTCCCCAAAATGGTATGCAATCTAATATAGGCTCTCCATACACATTCATATTAAACATATTTTGACATTAGTCATGTAAAGAAGAACTTGAACCAATGTGAGGAACCCCAAGGAAGTACAGAAATATTTATAGCAGCTCTTTCTGTGCTGGCAAAGAATTAAAAATTGAGGGGATGCCCATAATTGGGGAATGGCTAAACAAGTTGTGGTATATGAATGTAATGGAATACTATTGTTCCATAAGAAATGATGATCTGGATCTGCCCCACACAAATTTCAAACAATGTGAAAGGGGACTCTGAACAACTTCTGGAGCCACAGCACCCACAGAACGGCACAGAGAAGCTAACTTCCTGCTGAGGACAGCCCAGCAGCCCTGCAGGGAGTGGCCAGCGCAGCGCTCTGAGAGCAGGCACCGCAGTGCTCTGAGAGCAGGCAGCACAGAGCTCTGAGAGCAGGCAGCACTTCGTGCTGGGAACCAACAGTGTGACAGTAGGGAATGGACCAGGTGGGAGGTGAGACGGGTGGGAGGGAAATATAAGCAGTCTTTTACAATATATCTACTATGGTAATGTTTTGCATAGCTATACCTGTACAACATATACTGGATTGCTTATCTTCTCAGAGGGAGTGAGTGACAAGGGAGGAAGGGAATGGATCTGAAAATTGAAGTTTTAAAATTAAATGTTTCATAAGATGTCCAGGCACTGGGGCTCAGAGATTTACCTTGCCCTAGTGGCAAAGTCGAAGGGGATATGGGAGAAGATATGGGAGAGAGCAGATTGGATGGGGGATATCTAGTGGGACTGCTGTTCTGGGGTGGTGGGTAGGGAAAAAATGGGGGAAAATGTAATTCATAATCTGGTGGAAATGAATGATGTAAACCAGAAGTTAATAAACCATTTGTTTAATTTTAAAAAATAAAAAAAAGAAATGATGATCTGTACTTTCAGAAAAACATGGAAAGACTTATATGAACTGATGCTGAGTGAAGTGAGCAGAAAAAGGAGAACACTATACACTGTAACAATAGTGATGACTAACTGTGATAGACTTAGCTCTTCTCAGCAATGGAAGCATCTAAGACAACTTCAAAAGGCTTATGACAGAAAATGTTATCCATATCCAGAGAAAGAACTATGGATTCTGAATGCACAGTATATTATTTGCTCGTGTTCTCTCTCTCTCTCTCTCTCTCTCTCTCTCTCTCTCTCTCTCTCTCTCTCCCTTCTTCTTCTTCTTCTTCTCCTTCTCCTTCTCCTTCTCCTTCTCCTTCTTCTTCTTCTTCTTCTTCTTCTTCTTCTTCTTCTTCTTCTTCTTCTTCTTCTTCCTCCTTTCTTTCTGTTTCTATATTATATTCTTGATATGGTATCTTAGTAAAAATCCTGACAAACTAAAGTGCCTATAGATAGGGTATTGGTGAGGAGGAGATAACTGAAGTCCATGCCATACGGGAATCAGCAGAGAGAACAGGAGAGCTTTCAAATACTTGAGTAATTGAAGCACTGCCAATAGCTAGTATATTTAGAAGGGTCAGGGAATGATCACAAAGAAACAGGATAAGTCTTCATCAGGATTGGATCTATCCAGACAAAGCTCCTTCTTTTATGACAGGACAGCTTCTCTGCTGGTTCAGGGGGATGCCATGGATATAGTTTACTTAGGGTTTAGCTAAGCATTTGATAGTCTCATGTGCTGTCCTCGCCAGAGTTGGAGATTCATGGGCTAGATGATGGAACAGTTAGGTATATTCAGAAGTACTTGAACAACCCAGCCAAAAGAGCAGCAATTAATGGTTCAATAACAACTCAGAAGGAGGTCTCTAGTGAAGTACCCCAGGGATCTGTGATTTTTAACATTTTCTCTGATTTAGAAAAAAACAGTTATAGATATATAGGTGTAATGAGGAATTGTTTTATGTGGGGCAAAAAAATTGAAGAAGGGTACAGGAGAAAGGCTACAGAGGAAAATATGCCAAGAGAAGGAGTGGGGTAGCTCTAATCCGCATCTTAATTACATTGTTGATTCATATTGAGCTTAGAATCAACTAAAACTTTTTCAAAGTACTACCTATCCACGACTCCCATATGTTATATTTTTGAAGTTGATTTTTTTGGATCCCCGGTGTAAGAATTTACACTTATTGTTATTAAATTTCATTTTATCAAATCAGGCCCAGTATTCAAGCTCATCAAGTTTAATTTGAAGGGGTGGAGCCAAGATGGCAGTGTAGAAGCAGGAAAACTCCATGAGCTCCCCCACAACCACCTCAAATACTTATAAAATATGACTCTAAACAAATTTTAGAGCTATAGAAGCCACAAAGTGACAGAGAGAAACAAATCTCCCACTGAAGGCAGGTTGGCAGGCTGGCAGGAAGGGTCCATCACAGCATGCTGGGAGCTGAGCCCAGCCCTGAGTGAGCCCATGGTATGAGCGCCAAGGTGGCACCAACCAGCCACTGCAGAGGAATTCCAGAGAGTGGATCGCCAGCAGCTCTGGTGGTTTCCAGAAATATCAACCCATAAATAACAAAGATTAAGTAAGAGGTCAGTGTAGAACTCTGTTGGAACTGGGGGGAAGAGAAGTGAGAAGCAGCAGAGGTGAGGCAGCTATGCAGCCACCTCCATATGGCTGCCTCCAGAGATCCTGGCCTATAGATCTTAGGGGGGCCAACCAACCATTCAGAGGGTAATCGCTCCTGCTTTAACTTGCCTGGTTCTGGACTGCAGTCTTGAGTGGAAGTCCTGAGGTATGTGGCCAGTAAGCTAGAGCTTGTGGGGGCTGTAGAGACGGTACCCTCCTAATATCTCTGGTAGATGCAAAAACCCCAGCAATTTGGGACAAAATTCTCCCCTCTAGAAGCAGAGTTCTACTGTGGTAAAGAGCTTAAAAGTGAGGTAATTGAATGGCAACATGAGCAAGCAAAGGAAGCAAATCAAGCAAAGCAATCCAACTTTAGATGCCTTTTTGGGGGACAAAAAGGATCAAAGCATGAAACAGGAGGAAGACAATGAAATCAGAACTACTGTACCAAAAACTTCCAAGGAAAATATGAACTAGTTACAGGCCATGGAGGACCTCAAGAAGGATTTTGAAAATCAAGTAAGAGAAGTGGAGGAAAAATTGGGAAGAGAAATGAGAACAATGCAAGAAAAACATGAAAAGAGAGTCAACAACCTAACTGAAGAAAATAACACCTTAAAAATAGACTAAAATGGCAAAAGAGGCTCATAAATGCAATGAGGAGAAAAATGCCTTAAAAAGCCAAATTTGCCAAATGGAAAAAGAATCTAAAAAGCTCACTGAGGAGATTCATTCCTTCAGAGTTAGACTGGAGCAAATGGAAGCTAGTGACTTTATGAGAAATCAAGATCATATTAAACAGATCCAAACAAATAAAAAATAGAATGCAATGTGAAATATCTCATGGGAAAAACCACAACCTGAAAAATAGATCCAAGAGAGATAATTTAAAAATTATTGGACTACCTGAAAGCCATGATCAAAAAAAGAACCTAGAGTTAAAAGGGGACTCTGAACAACTTCTGGAGCTCTAGAACCCACAGAATGACACAGAGAAGCTAACCTCCCACTGAGGACAGCCTGGCAGCCCTGCAGGGAGCTGCCAGTCCAGCGCTCTGGGAGCCCACAGTTCAGCACTCTGGGAGCTGAGCCCAGGCCCATGTGAGGCGTGGTTTTAGCACCAGGGAGACAGGGCCAGCAGCCGGCTGGAGGAACCCCAGAACACCAGCAGCTGTGGCGATTCCAGAATTATCAACACAGATATGCCTAGGACAAAGTGAGAGGTTAGTGCCTTATGGACTTCGGGACCAGTATTTGGGAACGCGTAGGCTTCTTCCCCTGGGGGTGAAAAGTGGTTGAGGAGCTGTGGCACAGCTGCCATTTTGCAGCTTCATTTGCAGCTTCAGCTCCTGGCCTGCAAACTGTAGGGTGATCCAGCTATCAGTCTTGGGGGGTAATCGCTCTTCCTTTAACCTCCCTGGATCTGGATTGCAGTCTGGGGTGGAGGTCTTGGGATGTGTGTCCAGCTTGCCAGAGCATGTGGAGGCTTCACAGAAGCCACCCAACTAATGCCTCTGGAAGTCAAGAAGACCCCAAAGTTTGGGACAGAAGCTCCCCTGGTGGCAGAGTCCTACTGTGGCAACAAGTCCAAAAGTCAAGTAATTAAGTGGCAATATGCCTAGGCAAAGGAAACAAAATAAACAGAAAAATTCAATGGAACAAGAGGAGGACTGTGAGGTCAGAAATCCTGCACCAAAAGCCCCAAATGAAAATATGAGCAGGTTACAGGCCATAGAGGACCTTAAGAAGGATTTTAAAAACCATATTAGAGAAGTGGAGGAAAAATTGGGAAGAGAAATGAGAAGGATGCAGGAAAAGTATGAAATGAGAGTCAACAGCCTGATTGAGGAAAATTACACCTTAAAAATAGACTAACTCAAATGGCAAAAGAGACTCAAAAGGGCAATGAGGAGAAGAATGCCTTAAAAAGGCAAATTTTTCAGATGGACAAAGAATCTCAAAAGCTCCCTGAGTAGATTCATTGCTTCAGAGTTAGACTGGAGCAAATGGAAGCTAGTGAAATTATGAGAAATCAAGATGCTGTTAAACAGATCCAAACAAATGAAAGAATAGAAAGCAATGTGAAATAACTCATGGGGAAAACCATTGACCTGGAAAATAGATCCGAGAGAGATAATTTAAAAATTAATGGACTACCTGAAAGCCATGATCAAAGAAAGAACCTAGGAATCTTCCTTCAAGAAATTCTCCAGGAAAATTGCTCTGATGTTTTAGACCCAGAGGGCAAAATAGAGTTTGAAAGAATCCACTGATCACCTCCTGAAAAAGATCCCAAAAAGAAAAGTCCTAGGAATATTATAGCCAGGTTCCAGAATTCCCAGATAAAGGAGAAGATACTACAAGCATCCAGGAAGAAACAATTTCAGTATTGTGGAAACACAATCAGAATAGCACAGGACCTGGCAGGTGCTACACTGAGGGATTGAAGGGCATGGAATATGATATTCCCCAGGGCAAAGGACCTGGGATTAAAACCAAGAATCACCTACCCAGCAAAACTGAGTATTTTGTTTCAGGGGAAAATATGGTCATTCAGTGGAATAGAGGACTTTTAAGCATTCTTGAGGAAAAAAACCCAGAGTTGAATAGAAAATTTGACATTCAGACACAAGAAGCAAGAGATGCTTGAGAAGGTAATCAGGGAAAAGAAATCAAAAGGAACTTATCAAAGTTGACCTATTTACATTCCTATATGGAAAAACAATAACTGTGACTGATGAAACCTTTCTCAGTATGAAAACAATGGAAGGAGGGTATATGGGCATATGAATACATATGTGAATGGGTGTATATATGTTTACAGCTATACATGGATAGAGGGCACAGGTTGAATTTGGTAGGAAGGGATGATACTTAAGGGGTGAAGTTAAGAGATGAGAGAGGAAAGTGGCAAGAGGAGATGGGGAGAGACATGGTAGGGTAAACTATCTCATGTAGAAGAGGCAAGGGCAAGTAGTTGCAGGGGAGGGGAAGAACAGGAAGGCAAAAAGGCAAAACCATATTCTCATTAAATTTGGCTCAGGGAGAGAATGACATACATACTAAATGGGTTATCTAACCCTGCAGGAGAGTAGGGGGAAGGGGGATAAGAGGGGGGATGCTGGAGGGGAGGGCATTTTGGGGGGAGAGGAGGTTGGAGGTACCCACTTTCAAAGAGGGACAGGATCAAAGTAGGGAATGGACCAGGTGGGGGGGGATGGGTGGGAGGGAAATATAAGTAGTCTTTTACTATATATCTACTAGGGTAATGTTTTGCATAGCTATACATGTACAACACATACTGAATTGCTTATCTTCCCAGAGGGAGTGAAGGGAATGGATCTGGAATTCCAAGTTTTAAAATTAAATGTTTCAAATATATATATATGAATATTCTTATCAATACTATTTTGGATGTAATTGGGAGATAAGATGTGCAGGTATTGGGACACAGAGATTCACCTTGCCCTAATGGTAAAGTGGAAGTTGGTATGGGAGAAGATATGGGAGAGAGCAGATTGGATGAGGGGATACCTTGTGGGACTGCTATTCTGGGGTGGTGGGTAGGGGAAAAATGGGGAAAAATTGTAACTCAAAATCTGGCATAAATGAATGATGTAAACCAGAAGTTAATAAAGCATTTGTTTTTTTAAAAAAAAGAACCTAGAAATCATCCTTCAAGAAATTCTCAAGGAAAAATTGCCCTTACATTTTAGAACCAGAGAGCAAAATAGAAATTGAAAGAATTCAGCAACTATCTGTTGAAAAAGATCCCAAAAAGAAAACTCCAAGCAATATTATAGCCAGGTTCCAGAATTTCCAGATCAAGGAGAAAATATTACAAGCAGCCAGGAAGAAATTATATATAATACATACACACATATATGTATACATATATATGTCTATATAGGAGGGTATATGGGCATATAAATACATATGTGAGTGTGTGTATATATGTGTACATGGACAGAGGGCACAGAAGCAATTGAATAGGGAGGGATAATATTTAAAAGGTAAAATTCTGAGGTGAGAGAGGAATATAATGAGAGATGGGAAGAGACAGAATGGGGTAAATTATCTCATATAGAAGAGGCAAGGGATAACTGTTACAATGAAGGGGAAGAACAGGAAGGCAAAAGGGAATGGGTCAACCTTACTCTCATTGAATTTGGCTTAGGGAGGGAATGACATACACACTTAATTTGGTATCTTGCCCTACAGGAGAGTAGGGGGGAAGGGGATGAGATGGGGGATGATGAGGGCAGTTGGGGTGGGAGGGTACTTAGAAGCACACACTTTTGAAAATAGGACAGGGTCAAAGCAGAGAATAGAACAAGTGGGGTCGGGATAGGAGGGAAGAAAATATAGTCAGTCTTCCACAGTGTTATCTACTATGGAAATGTTTTGCATAGCTACACATGTGCAATCCATATTGAACTGCTTATCTTCCCAGTAAGGGTGGGTGATGAGGGAGAAAGGGAAAAAATCTGGAATTCAAAGTTATAAAATCAAATGTTAAAAAAGTATTATTATTATTATTATTATTAATTACATGCAACTGGGAAATAAAATATACAGGAACTGCTGTATGGAGATCCATCTTGCCCTACTGGAAAATTGGAGGGGGTATGGGGAAGGATATAGGAGAGAGCAGATTGGGGGAGGGGATATACAGTGGGATCGCTATTTTGGGGTAGTGGGTAAGGGAAAGATGGGGAGAAATTTTGTAACTCAAAATCTTGTGGAAATGAATGATGTAAACTAAAAAAAACCTATAAAATTTAATTTAAAAAAGTTTAATTTGAATCCCTGTTCTGTTTTGCACCATGTAAGCTAAACGCAATGGGGTGGGATAGTGGACAGAGCACTGGGCCTGAATTTGGAAGATCTCGGTTCAAATCCAGACTCAGAAACTTACTTGCTCTGTGACCTGGGCAAGTCACTTACCTATGCTGCCTCAGTATCCTAATCTGTAAAATGAGAATTATAATAGCCCCTACCTGATGGAATAGCTTGTGACAGTAAAATGAAATAATATTGGCAAAGTATTTAGTATAATGCTTGGCATATATACATTCATATTAAACATATTTTCACATTAGTCATAATTACTCAGGTACTATATAAATGTTTATCTCCTACCCTCCCAAGCTACTCCTCTTTGCTTTCTATCATCTACAAATTTCATAAGCATACTTTATGTGGTTTTATCCAAATCATTGATAAGAATTTTTAATGGTACAGAATCAAACAGAGATCCTCAGACATTCCACTGGAGGCTTCCTTCTAAGTAGATCTTGAATCATTAGACTTTTCTTTGGGTTTATCTATCCATCCTATTCCAAATTCACTTAATTGTATTTTAATGTAGACTTCATTTCTAGTTTTCCCCCCACAATAGTAATAATAGCTAGTATTGATGTCGAGCTTCAAACTTTACAAAGTGGTTTTTACAAATATAATCTTATTCTAAAAACCTAGGGAGGTAGGTGGTGTTATTGTCCCTATTTTACAGATGAGGAAATAGAGGCTGACATAGGCTAAGTGATTTGCTCAAAGCCACTCAGGTAGATATATGTCTGAGGCAAGATATGAACTCCGATCTTCCTGCCTTCAGGTCCCATGCTCTCTATCCATCCCTCCAGCTAGCTATCTATAAAACAAGAGAATCTTTGCTAATCAGAACCTTTGCGAATTATTTGCTAATATTTCCATAAAGTACCTATTGGTCTAGTGACTATGTTAAAAGAAGGAAATAACAATAGTCATGCACAGTTTGTGATTAAAGCATGAAGGCTATTTCTAATTTCTGCTTCCTTTATGATATTCACCAACTAGTTTATCATCATCATCTTCCTTATCATTAATATCATTGACATTGATGTATTATATCATAATAATAACAATTTATTATCATTAATAGTATTATTATTAATTATATTCTAATCATTAATAATAATAATACATTCTTAAATTTTGCCAGTAATCCAAGTCAAATTCACTGACCTAAAAACTTCAGGTTACAGTCTCTTTGATCCTTAAAAAATTGGGATAACATTTGTCCTTCTTGAATTTTTTACTATTCCTCTCCCATCCTTTCTATTCAAAGATCATTGACAATGGCTTAGCAATCACATCTGCCAGTTCCCTAAGGAGCCAAGGATGCAGTTCACTTGGACTCATCAAGGGCAGCCAGGTGCTCTTTAACCATGTTCCTACTTATTGTGGGCATTAGCTTCATATTAGCATATTTGTTCTCTCCTTTCCAGTCCAAAAATCATTTCCCTTGGCAGAGAAAACAGAAATAACATTTCCATTTTTCTCCTTGTTGAGATTTTTTCTCCTATGTCTTTAGAACTTTATTCTTAAGAATATCTCCTCCTTCCTATGCTGGCTTTCTCTGAAAAAATGTAGGCCACAGGATTACACCTAGCTTTCCTTCCGAATCCTTTGACATCTGATTTTCCCAAATCTAGAGTGTCTGTCAGACTAAGTTTGACTTTTCTTTCTTTCTCTATCACAGATTCTGAGGTGGAGGAGTCATTTTCCCCAATAAAGCTAGCCATTTTACCACCTTGGTGACTGGTTTTTCCTTATTCATTAGAATGATGTTCAGGAAAGAATTGAATCTTGTTAATTTTTCTGATCTCCCAACTGTTAGTGTCTTCTTTCCTTAACAACATTGTTTCAAACTACCCTTTCTTGAATTTGTATTTATTCTCTTTATATTTATCTTATACATACACACAGATGTATCTATATACACACATATATGTACACACACATATATATACATACACATATACAAATGTATATATGTGTAAGTATGTGTGTGTGTATATATATATATATATATATATATATATATATACATACACTGATATATGTATATATACATGCATATGCTTATATAGATGTGCAGGTACTTACTTGCCTGTGCCTTCTTTTCCTAACCAAAATTTTGTTATTGTTGTTCCATCCTTTTAGTTGTTTCCAACTCATTGTGACCCCATTTGGAATTTTCTTAGCAAAGATAATGGATCGATTTGCCACTTCCTTCTCCAGTTCATTTTACAGATGAGGAAACTAAGGCAAACTGGGTTAAGTGACTTGCCTAAGGTCACACAACTAGGAAGTGTCTTCAATAAGATTTAAATTCAGGAAGATGAGTCTTCAGCTACCCCTGTCTCAAATTACCTTGTATGCATTAGTATTTATTCTCTCTATATTTATTCTGTATACACACATATGTATATATACACATGCCTCTGTATACACATGTGGCTTCAGTCTCTTATATTAAAGTATGAGCTCCTTCATAGCAGGCATGTTTCATTCTTTGCGTCAGATGCAGTGCCTGGTACAGAATAAGTACTAAATAAATGTTTATTGACTAACTCATAGGCTCTTATATCTTTTGAATAAAAGGAATTATCATTCAAGTAGATAAAGAAATTATGAACTGTTCTACTTTTGGTAGAAAACTTAAGCAAGTACCTGGATTTTTGGAGCCATTTAATATTTTATGCCTCTTTTCCAGATATGTGATAATAACAAACTGAAAAGCATCTAATGGAGAGAGACCAGGCTAGTGAAGGATATTAGGATCTATTGAAAGACCTAGGGATGTTTGATCTAGAGACAAGAAGATCAAGGATGAAGGGAAAGTGATAGCCATCTTGGATATTGAAGGCCTGTTGGATGAAAGACCAATTTATCATTGTTTCAGTCATGTCCAGTTCTTGGTGACCCTATTTGGGGTTTTCTTGGCAGAGAAGCTGGAGTGGTTTGCTATTTCCTTCTCCAACTCATTTTATAGATGGGGAAACTGAGGTTAACAGGGTTAAATGATTTCTCCAAGGTCATACAGCTAGGAAGTATCTGAGGCCAGATTTGAACTCAGGAAGACCAATTAGACTTCTATTTATACATAGAAGACAGAAGTAGGAATGATAAATGGGATCTTAGAGTTATCTGAAAGTGGAGGTAGAAGTAAGCTGAGCACTTGTTGAAGATATGCTATTTGTGCAATCTTATTTCTTTGGGTGCATTGCCCATAGCCAGTAAGATATTAATAAATATTCAGTTGAACTGTTTAGAGGATTGAAACTGAAGTACTGACCTCGAGATCTATTCCAACTATAATATTCTGTGACTCTGTAATGAACAAAGGAGGTATCTACAAATTGGATGCAGGACAACCAGGAGTCAAAGAGAGGAATATCTGGAGGCCAGATAGGATAGAATCTTCCTCAAAGAGAAGGCCATGTAATACACATAGATTTCAAAGGAAGATGTGGAACAATTTCAGGGTCAAAGGGAGCACCTGGAGTTCACATGTGTAGAAACATGCAGGAGGCAAGTACTAGAATGGACTAGACCCACCAGACCTAGGGCTGAAACCAATCTCAGGGAACAGGCCTGAAGGGCTTGGTTGGTCCAAAATCCAATATGAAGAAGGATGAAGGGACTAAAAGGCATCGGACTGGGTAACAACTGTGCCAAACCCAGTTTGAAGTCTCCACCAACCATGGAATTAGCAACAATATCACTTTCTTCTGAACTAACCACTTTTCACCTCACTTGTGTACCTATGTTTGAATTTATATTATATTTATCTTTGTATATGCCTTATTCCTCTGAAAAGATTATGAGCTCCCCGAGGGTAGAGCCAATCTGCTAGTAATTGCTGGTGAAGTAGAATGAACAATGTATTTGGAGTCAGAGGACATGGGTTACTGCTATTATTTAATCTTTGCAAACTTGGACTAATTACTTAACCCATGTCTCGGTTTCCTTACCTATAAAATGAGGTGTATAGACGAGATGATTTTTTAAAAATTAATTTATTTTAGTTTTTAACATTCATTTCCCAAAGATTTTTAGTTACAGATTATCTTCCCATTTCTCCCCTAGCCCCCACCCCAACATGGCAAGCATACTGAATATCCTTTCCCCCCTCTGCCCTCTCTTATATCCTCTCCCAAATCCCCCCTTAACTTTCTTTTTTTTAATTAAACAAATGCTTTATTAACTTCTGGTTTACATCATTCATTTCCATCAGATTATGAGTTACATTTTTTTCCCTACCCACCACCCCAGAATAGCAGTCCCACTAGATATCCCCTCATCCAATCTGCTCTCTCCCATATTTTCTCCCATATCCCCTTCGACTTTGCCATTAGGGCAAGGTGAACCTCTGGGCCCCAATGCCTGGACATCTTATGAAACATTTAATTTTAAAGCTTCTATTTTCAGATCCATTCCCTTCCTCCCTTGTCACCCACTCCCTCTGAGAAGATAAGCAATTCAGTATGTGTTGTACTTGTATAGCTATGCAAAACATTTCCATAGTAGATATATTGTAAAAGACTGCTTATATTTCCCTCCCATACGTCTCACCTCCCACCTGGTCCATTCCCTACTTTGATCCTGTCCCTCTTTGATAGTGGGTACTTCCAACCTCCCCTCCCCCCAGAATGCCCTCCCCTCCATCATCCCCCCTCTCATCCCCCTTTCCCCTACTCAGGAGAGTGAATGAGGGTAAGATATTCCATTTAGTATGTATGTGATTCTCTCCTTGAGCCAACTTCAATGAGAATATGCTTTTGCTTTTTTGCCTTCCTGTTCTTCCCCGCCTCTGCAACTACTTCCCCTTGCCTCTTCTATATGAGATAGTTTGCCCTACCCTGTCTCTCTCCATCTCCTCTTGCCACTTTCCTCTCTCACCTCTTGACTTCATCCCTTAAGAATCATCCCTTCCTTGGGGCAGCTAGGTGGTGCAGCGAGCAGAGTACCAGCCCCAGAGCCAGAAGGACCCGAGCTCGGATCCGGCCCCAGACACCCAACACACAAACAAATACCCAGCAGTGTGACCCCGGGCAAGTCACCCAACCCCAATTGCCCTCCAAAAAAAAAAATAAAGAATCATCCCTTCCCATCAAATTCAACCTGTGCTCTCTATCCATGTATACCTGTGAACATATGCCATGTACCCTTCTTCAATTATTTTCATAATGAGAAAGGTTTCATCAAACACAGTTATTGTTTTTCCATGTAGGAATGTAAATAGTCCAACTTTGATAAGTTCCTTTTGATTTCTTTTCCTTGATTACCTTCTCAAGCATCTCTTGCTTCTTGCATCTGAATGTCAAATTTTCTATTCAACTCTGGTTTTTTCATCAAGAATGTTTGGAAGTCCTCTATTCCACTGAATGACCATATTTTCCCCTGAAACAAGATACTCAGTTTTGCTGGGTAGGTGACCCTTGGCCTCAATCCCAGCTCTTTTGCCCTCTGGAATATCATATTCCATGCTCTTCCATCCCTCAGTGTAGAAGCTGCCAGGTCCTGGGCTATTCTGATTGTGTTTCCACAATATTGAAATTGTTTCTTCCTGGATGCTTGTAGTATTTTCTCCTTGATCTGGGAGTTCTGGAGCCTGGCTATAATATTCCTAGGAGTTTTCTTTTTGGGATCTTTTTCAGGAGGCGATCTGTGGATTCTTTCAACCTCTATTTCCCCCACTGGGTCTAAAATATCAGGGCAATTTTCCTTGAGAATTTCTTGAAGGGTGATTTCTAGGTTCTTTCTTTGATCATGGCTTTCAGGTAGTCCAATAATTTTTAAATTATCTCTCCTGGATCTATTTTCCAGGTCAATGGTTTTCCCATGAGATATTTCACATTGCCTTCTATTCTTTCATTTGTTTGGATCTGTTTAATAGTATCTTGATTTCTCATAAAGTCACTAGCTTCCATTTGCTCCAGTCTAACTCTGAAGGAATGAATCTCCTCAGTGAGCTTTTGAGATTCTTTTTCCATCTGGCAAATTTGACTTTTTAAGACAGTCTTCTCCTCATTGCCTTTCTGAGCCTCTTTTGCCATTTGAGTTAGTCTATTTTTTTTTGGGGGGGGGGGAAAGAAGTATTTATTAACTGCCTAAGATGTGCTAAACACAAAACTAAACACTTTATAAATCTCTCAGTTGATATAAAAAAAGGCTGAATGCAGAGCAGTTCAAGGAATCAGTTCATTTTTGATGAATGAATGGCAAATCTATCCCTCAAATACTGACATTTATACAATATTAACCAAATAAAAACAGAAAGGGAATAAAGGAGTAAACTGTTATCTCTCCAGTGTGAGAAGAGTGGGACATGACAAAAGGAAAAGGAATCAAGCATAAATGTTTGAAGATAGAAATTTTAAGAAATAGAATACATGGTTCTCTTTTCTACTGAAGAAAGTAAACTGTTACTTTGGCCAACTCACTATGATTTTCCTTTCATAAGCAGTGAGTGTAGTAAATTTAATAGTATTTTTCTTTGGTTATTTTTTTTCTTTAAACAAATACTTTATTAACTTCTGTTTTACATCATTCATTTCCGCCAGATTTTGAGTTACAATCATTTTCCCCCCATTATTCCCCTACCCAACCTCCCAGAATAGCAGTCCCACAAGATATCGCTTCCTCCAATCTGCTCTCTCCCATACCTTCTCCATACCCCCATCGACTTTTCCATTAGAGGAAGATGAATCTTTGTGTCCCAATGCCTGCACATCTTATCTCCCAATTATAGGCAGAAGAGTATTAATAATAGCATTTATATATATATATTTGAAACATTTAATGTTATGACCTTGAATTTCAGATCCATTTCCTTCCTCCCTTGTCACTCATTCCTTCTTGGGATATAAGTAATTCAGTATATGTTGTACATGTCTAGTTATGCAAAACATTATCATAGTAGATATATTGTACAAGGCTGCTTATAATTCCCTCCCACTCATCCCACCCCCCACCTGGTCCATTCCCTACATGATCCTGTCCCTCTTCTATAGTGGGTTCTTCCAACCTCCCTTCACCCCAAGGATGCCCTCCCATCCATCATCCCTCCTCTCATCCCCCTTCCCCCTATCCTGCTGCAGGTTGAGATATCCCATTTAGTATGTATGTCATTTTCTCCCTGAACAAATTCAATGTGAATGTGGTTTTGCCTTTTTAGCCTTCCTTATTCTCCCCCTCCTTTGCAACCACTTCCCCTTGCTTCTTCTACATGGGATAGTTTACCCTACCCTGTCTCTCCCCATCTCCTCTTGCGACTTTCCTCTCTCACCTCATAATTTCATCCCTTGAGTATTCTCCCTTCCCAACAAAATCAACCTATGCCCTCTATCCATATATAACTGTAACCATATACACACACATTCACATATGTATTCATATGACCACACCCCCTTCTTCCATTATTTTCATAGTGGGAAAGATATCATCAGTCACAGATATTGCTTTTCCATATAGGAATGTAAATAGTTCAACTTTGATGAGTTCCTTTTGATTTCTTTTCCCTGATTACCTTCTCAGGCATCTCTTACTTCTTGCGTCTGGATGTCAAATTTTCTATTCAATTCTGGTTTTTTCCTCAAGAATGCTTGAAAGTCCTCTATTCCACTGAATGACCATATTTTCCCCTGAAACAAAATACTCAGTTTTGCTGGGTAGGTGACCCTTAGGTTCATTCCCAGTTCTTTTGCCCTCTGGAATATCATATTCCATGCCCTTCGATCCCTCAGTGTAGATGCTGCCAGGTCCTGGGCTATTCTGATTGTGTTTCCACAATATTGAAATTGTTTCTTCCTGGCTGCTTGTAGTATTTTCTCCTTGATCTGGGGATTCTGGAACCTGGCTATAATATTCCTGGGAGTTTCTTTTTGGGATCTTTTTCAGGAGGTGATCGGTGGATTCTTTCAACCTCTATTTTGCCCTCTGGATCTAAAAACATCAGGGCAATTTTCCTTGAGAATTTCTTGAAGGGTGATTTCTAGGTTCTTTCTTTGATCATGGCTTTCAGGTAGTCCAATAATTTTTAAATTGTCTCTCCTGGATCTATTTTCCAGGTCAGTGGTTTTTCCCATGAGATATTTCACATTGCCTTCTATTCTTTCATTTGTTTGGATCTGTTTAACAGCATCTTGATTTCTCATAAAGTCACTAGCTTCCATTTGCTCCAGTCTAACTCTGAAGGAATGAATCTCCTCAGTGAGCTTTTGAGATTCTTTTTCCATCTGGCAAATTTGACTTTTTAAGACAGTCTTCTCCTCATTGCCTTTCTGAGCCTCTTTTGCCATTTGAGTTAGTCTATTTTTTAAGGTGTTATTTTCCTCAGTCAGGCTGTTGACTGTCATTTTATACTTTTCTTGCATCTTTTTCATTTCTCTTCCCAAATTTCCCCCCACTTCTCTTATCTGCTTCTTAAGGTCCTCTATGGCCTGTAGCCAGCTTGTATTTTCATTTGGGGCTTTTGGTGCAGGAGTTCTGACCTCACAGTCCTCCTCCACGCTTTGAGCCTCTTTGCCCCTAAAATAGGAGTCCAGTGTTGAACTTTTCTGTTTATTTTGTTTCATTTGCCTAGGCATGTTGCCACTTAATTACTTGGTTTTTGGGCTTGTTGCCACAGTAGGACTCTGCCACCAGACAGAGGAGCTTCCGCCCAAATGTGGGGTCTTCACAACTTCCGCCAGTTCTGTGGCCTCTGTAAAGCCTCCACCCACTCTGGCAAGTTGGATAGCCACCCCAAACTTCCCCCCCAGACCACAATCCAGATCCAGGCAGTTAAAAGCAAGAGCAATTAACCCCCAGACTGATTGCTGGATCTCCCTACAGTTTGCAGGAGCTAGAGCCACTACTGACGCTGCAAAATGGCTTCTGTGAAGCTGTTTCTTCAGTAGCTTTTCGCCCCCAGGGGAGGAAGCCACACGTTCCCCAAATACTGGTCCCAAAGTCCATAGGGCACTAACCTCTCACTTTGTCCTAGGCATATCTGTGCTGATAATTCTGGAATCGCCACAATTGCTGGTGTTCTGGGGTCCCTCCAGCCGGCTGGAGGCCCAGGCGCCCTGGGGCAAAAACCGCGGACCTGGGCTTGGCTCTGTGAGCTGCGCTGTTGGTTCCCAGTGCGCTGTGCTGCCTGCTCTCAGAGCGCTGTGCTGGCCACTCCCTGCAGGGCTGCAGGACTGTCCTCAGCAGGAGGTTAGCTTCTCTGTGCTGTTCTGTGGGTGCTGGGGCCCCCCCTTACTTTCTTATAGAACAAGATGGATTTCTATTCCCCATTGCCTGTAGAACTTAATTCCCAGTTGCATGTAAAAAGCATTTTAACTATTATTTTTGAAACTATTTTAACTATTATTTTGATTTTCAGATTCTCTCTCTTCTCCCCATATCACCCACCCCCACTGACAAGACAAGCAACTCAATATAGTTTGTAAATGTGTAGTAATGCAAAACATTTCCATAGTAGTCATATTGTTTCCCTCCATCCTATCCTGCCCCCATTTATTCTATTTTCTCGTTTGACCTTGTCTCTTTTCAAAAGCGTTTGCTTCTACCTACCCTTTCCCCCAATTTGCCCTCCCTTCTATCATCCCCCCTCTTATTTCCTTCCCCCCTACTTTCCTATAGGGTAAGATACCCAGTTGAGTGTGTACATTATTCCCTTCTTAAGCCAAATTCAATGTGAGTAAGATTGACTCATTCCCTTTCACTTTTATGCTCTTCCCCTCCATTGTAACAGCCTTCTCCTGCCTCCTATATTTGAAATAATCTACCCCCATTCAATCTTTCCCCCTCTCCTTCACCCAATATACACCCTCTCTCACCTCTTAATCTTTTTATATCATTTCTTCACATTCAACTCATCCTATGCCCTCTCTATGTATGCATGTACACACATATACACACCTATACAAACATATATAATCCCTTGAACTATCCTCATACTGAGAAAAGTCTCATGAGTTACAAATATCATCTTTCCATTTAGAAATGTAAATAGTTCAACTTTAATAAGTTCCTTATGATTTCTCTTTCCTACTTGCCTTTTCATGCTTCTCTTGCTTCTTGTATTTGAAAGTCAGATTTTCTGTTCAGTTCTGGTTTTTTCATCAAGAATGCTTGAAAATCCTCTATTTCATTGAAGATTCACATTTTCCCCTAAAGTATTATATTCACCTTTGCTGGGTAGGTGATTTTTGGTTTTAATCTTAGTTCCTTTGACCTCTGGAATATCATATTCCAAACTCTTCAATCCCTCAATATAGAACCTGCTAGATCTTGTGTTACCCTATTGTGTTTCCACAATACTCAATTTTTTTCTTCCTGACAGCTTGTAATATTTTCTCCTTGACCGGGGAACTCTTGAATTTGACTATAATATTCCTAGCAGTTTTCTTTTGGGGATCATTTTGAAGTGGCAATTGGGAAATTCTTTCAATTTCTATTTTGCCCTCTGGTTCTAGACTATCAGGGCAGTTTTGCTTAATGACTTCTTGAAACATGATGTCTAAGCTCTTTTCTTTGATAATGGCTTTCAGGTAGTGCAATAATTTTTAAATTATCTCTCCTAGATCTATTTTCCAGGTCAGTGGTTTTTTCAGTGAGGCATTTCACATCGTCTTCTATTTTTTTTTCATTCATTTGGATTTGTGTTATAGTATCTTGATTTCCCATAAAGTCTTTAGCTTCTATTTGCTCCAATCTAATTTTGAAGGAATTATTTTTTCAGTGAATTTTTGAAATTCCTTTTCCATCTGGCCAATTCTGCTTTTTAAGGCATTCTTCTCATTGGCTTTGTGGACCTCTTTTGCCATTTGAGTTGGTCTAATTTTAAATTGTTATTTTCTTCAGTGAGGCTGTTGCCTCATTTTTCAAGTTTTTCTTGAATCATTCTCATTTCTCTTCCCAATTTCCCCTCCACTTCTCTTATTGGATTTTCAAAATCGTTCTTGGGCTCCTCCATGGCCTATGACCAATTCATATTTTTTCTTGTAGGCTTTTGATACAGGAATTTTGATTTTGTTGTCTTATTCTGGTTCTATGTTTTGATCCTATTTGTCTCCCCCAAAAATATATTCTATAGTCTGATTATGCTTCCTCTGTTTGCTCATCCTGCCAGCCAATTAATTACTTCATTTTTGAGCTCTCTACCACAGTAGAATTGTGCTTCCAGAGCGGAGAGTTCTGTGTCCCAAATTTCTGGAGTTTTGCACAGCTGCTGCCAGAGCTTTTCCCAGGCACCTGCCTCAGAACTGTGAGGAATTTCTTTCCATAGCCTCAACAAACTGTGCCACCAATGCTCCTCATCCCAGGACTGCCACTCAAAACTGCAACCTATATCCAAGCAGGGTAAAGCAAGAGAATCATACCTCAGTGCCAGCAAGAGATTCCTCCAAATGCCGTCTGGTTAGTCACTTGGTCCCCCTACTCTCTGTAGGCCTGGAGCTGGAAGCAGCAGCAGCAATAGTTGTAGCCACTGGCATCTCCGCTACCCCAGGGGCGGGGGCTGGACAGTGCTTTTCTCTCACACAGTTCTAATAGAGTTCTCTCCCTGACCTTTTACTTTCTCTTTGGTGTTTTTGAGTTGAGAAGTCTGAAAACCTCTACAGTTGCTAGTAATTCACTCTGCTGAAATCTGCTTTGGCCAGTCTCTGACACAAGTCTGGGCTGGTGTGGCTCACAAAGGACTTTGCTTTGCTCCCTTCCTGTTGGCCTCCCAGGCTGCCTTCAGCAGGAGATTTGTTTCTCTCTGTCACTTTGTGGGTTCTATAGCTCTAAAATTTGTTTAGAGTCATTTTTTACATGTATTAGAAGTGGTTGTGGCTGGAGTTCAAGCAAGTTCCTGCTTTTACTCCACTATCTTGCCTCTGCCCCCCTAGACTAGATGATCTTTATGATCCCTTCCAACTCTAAATCATATAATCCTATAATCTCCAATTTACTACATATATGTATATGCACACATATAAATACATCCAGATCTGCATATCCATATCTATATGTGATATCTATTTATCTATCCATCTCTCATTTGTATGCAGTTGTCTGTAGGTTGTCTCCCCCATTAGACTGTGACCTCCTTGGGATCAGGGACTGTCTTGACTTTTTTTGCATCTCCAGCCCTTAGCATAATACCAGGCACATAGTAGGCATCAAAGAAATGCTAGTTGACTGACACATTGACTGAATTCTCTATTATTCTGCAGAGTTTCTTGTACACTATATTTAATTAAACTATATTAAACTAAATTAAACTATAATTTAATTTAACAAGCACTGGATTTGGGGTCGGGAGACCTAGATTTGAGTTCTAGCTGAACCATTCATGAGCTATATGGAATTAGATAAGTAATCTCACTTCTCTGAGCCTCAGTCTATACATTTGTAAAATAGGAATATTAACATTTGCATTATTTACCTCACAAAGTCAGGGGAAAGATTGAATGAGATTGTGTTAAGCACTTTGTAATCAGTCAAGTGCTATAAAAATGAGTCATTGTCATCACCATCATTTTTTGGAGAATGCATGAACAAACCAATCAAACTCATTTCGGTCTAGATTTTGCTACTTTTGACTTAGAAATGGATCCTTTGTTATTTTGAATATTCCCATGCTTTTTATATTATATTTTGTTAACAATGATGAGGGGAAGTTGGGAGGAGTAGAGGAATTCATGTGTGAGGAAGACAGTTCTGCTAAGATCAGCTCCAGTGTTCTGCCTTCATTCATTTCCCTGCTTAAATGCCTTTGAGTGAGGAAGCAATAACCTCTATAATCCTCTGAGTGGGGATGGCACTAGTGACCTGGTCTCTCAGCTTGGATAAACATAAAGCCCTGAACACATAGTACTATTTTTATTTCTATCCTTGTTGTGTCCTTTCTTTCCTGGCTTGTGAAGGAGTATTGGAGACACAACAGACTAGACCGCAACTTGGTGAACTTTGAAAGGCTAGAAGAACACTAGACTCAGGAAATGGAGTCCAGGCTAGAGTTTGTGGGCAGCCAAGTCCAGTAAGGAGTAAAGCTCTAGAGAACCTGCTTGATCCAGTCTAGCAATGTGTTGATACTGCTTATACCTAGCGGCAGATTGACACTGGCTTCAGCAAGCAAGGAAATGACATTGTCCATCAGCTATGCTACATCTGGAGCACTTGGTGGTATGAAAGCTTTGTAATTTGAGTTTGAGCCCACTCTCATTAGAGACAGAAGTGATATAGGGAGTGTCTGAGGTATGGGTTTTTTTCCTATCTATTCTTGCTATATCTTAATAAACATTCATTTTAAAGCTTCTATATAGCATTTTATTTTTCCTCAGTTAAATGTAAAAGCAATTTGAACATTCATTTTTAGAACTTTGAGTTCTAAATTCTCTTCCATCCTTCCTCCCTAACCCCTACCCCCATTAAGAAGGTAAGCAATTCTATATAGGTTATAAATATGTAGTCATGCAAAACATATTCATAACAGCCACATTGTGAAAGAAAATAAAGACAAGAAAAAAAAAAACTAAAGGAAAATGAGACTGTATTCAGACACCAACAGTTCTTTGGGGCTGGATAACATTTTTCATCATAAGTCCTTCAGATTGTCTTGGATCATTGCATTGCTGAGAACTGCTAAGTTATTAATGGCCGATCATCTTACAATGTTGCTGTTACTTCATAAACAGTACATTTCACTCTGCATCAACTCATGTAAGTCTTTGCAGTTTTTTCTGAAAGCATCCTGTTCATCATTTCTTATAGTACAATAGTATTCCATCAAAATCACATACCATAACTTGTTCAGCCAAGCCCTAAATGATGAACATCCTCTCAATTTCTAATTCTTTATCCCCAGAAAAGAACTACTATAAATACCCTTGTGCATACAGGTACTTTTGTTTTTTGTTTTTTCTTTTTTTAATCATCCTTTTAGTGTTTAGTATCTATGTATTAGGTACTAGGGATACAATGACAAAGATGGGGCACACCCTTCCCTCAGGTCCCTTATATGCCATCAGGTATGATGAGATAACATATAAATGTATAAGTATATGATATATATGCATATATATAAACATAAATGTATACATATGTAACATACACATATGTGCATATACACATATACATAAATATATACATATATATGTAATAAATGCAAAATATATACAAAATAAATTCAAGGTAATTTGGGGACTGGCAGAAGGGAGGCATTAAGAGGCTAGAACATGATTAAGAAAGATTTTATTTGAGCAGTTTGAAGGAAATTAACAATTCCAAGAGGCACAGGTGAAACAGCTTTAATTTTTTGGATTGTTTTCCTTGCACTAAGCTTGAATTTGAAGGTAGGGAACAGTTTCTACCATCTAGTTCTGCTCCCTGGGGTGAAACAAAATCATCTCACTTCTCTTCTTGGTTAAGTGCCCTTTGGTTCCCATTCAAAGAAAAAGGCTAACCAAGCAAGGGCTACCTCTCATTTATGTCTATGTATACACTGGGGAGAGTGACCATGAAAGTACCACTCTATCATTTACTTGGGGCTGTGGAAGAAAGCAGCATGGAGTCCAAGACTGGGGAAAATAGACCCATAATAAGCCAAGTGCCCTTAGATTGAGTTGCATGCTGAAGGACTGAAGCTTCTGCCAGAAGACTTCTCCTCTCTTTAAAAGCCTACCCATTCCAGAGCCTGTGGCCTTTGACAGCTGGTAAAAGAAACAGTTTGCATTAAGTCTCCCATTAATAACAAGGCCAGGGCAAGATAAGGATATGTTCAGAAGAATGCCAGCCCTTAAGAGAAAACTCCAGCCCAAGCACTTTTAGCTACTGCAGACCAGGACTGGTTGCTCAATCTCTAGTTACTCTTTTAGTTAAAGCTGCTCATGGTGTCAGTGCTTTATTAGAAAATGATAAGGTTGGAATGTGTTCTAGAAGACAAAGGAAATTTATTGAGTACCCCAGACCTGCAGCAACTCAGAGCTGGAGGAAGCCAGGTACTGGGAAAGCTATAAATCTCCCAATGGGTGACCACCAATAGCATCATGTTAGGGAATACCATCATTCTCCTGGCCCCCTGCCATCTATCCAATTCATGATATACTACATATATTGCATATCCTTCACAGCTTGTTTTTCTTTTTTCTTTTTAAAATAATATAGTAGGACCCTATTTTTAACTTCTAAAACACTACAACTTAATATACAATACTACAGAAATATTGTATCCAGATTAAGGAAGGTGATTCTACCACTGTCCTCTGCCAAGAGCAAACTACATCTGGAGTATAGGATCCCCATCTGGGCACTATATTTTAAGAAAGACATAGTGGAGAACATTTATAAAAGAATATCCAGGATGGAAATGGGGCAGGAAATCATGTCAGGTGAAAGAAATAGGCATAGTGCCTGGGGGTATTTAGTTTGGAGACTATAAAACATATTGGATAAAGGGCATAGCATTGAGCTCTTCAAATATATGACGCTTTATCATGGGGAAGAGGAATTAGATTGACTTGCTTGACCTTGTAGCATAGAACTAGAACCTTTGGAATATCCATGGGGATACACAAAGAGTGGAGATATCAGATGTTATTCTAGATTGGAAAAAACTTCTATCAAACTGTTCAAAAATTCAGCTCTGAAGTTTCCTTCCTGTACTTATCAAGATCATAATCATAATCATGATACATAGCAGATTGGAAACTGACCTTGGAACCAGGAAACTCTGCCTATAGCATATACTGGCTCTGTGACACTGGGCAAGTCCCCAGTTGAATCCTGTTGGTTTCTATCATGCTGGGAACCAGATGTACATACCATTTCCCAGTCATCTCCCCAGCAATGCTGCCTGCACTCTGGTTGTGATCTTCATCTCCTCTTCTCCATACCTTCTCTAACTGTGCAGTCTGCCCTTGAGATGCTGGGCT
The DNA here is from genome assembly GCA_011680675.1 of Gymnobelideus leadbeateri. NCBI lineage: Eukaryota > Metazoa > Chordata > Mammalia > Diprotodontia > Petauridae > Gymnobelideus > Gymnobelideus leadbeateri. The sequence goes on along the minus strand of WOXC01009845.1, from coordinate 248,774 downwards.
CTGATAGATGAGCCTTTACCTTACTCTGTGTAGCACCAGGCTGCTCCACCACTTACCCACTATCTCCATACTAACCTTACCTTCCCCTCTCTACTTTCTATCTCCACTTTCTATGCTGTCTTCCTCTATTAGAAAAAAAAAAAGCTCTTTAGTATTGATTAGAGAAATGAAAATCAAAACAGCTCTGAGGTACCACATCTCACCAGTCAGATTGACTAAGATGACAAAACAGGAAAATAATAAATGATGCAGAGGACATGGAAAAAGTGGAACACTAATGCATTGTTGGTCGAGTTGTAAACTGATCCAATCATTCTGGAGAGCAATTTAGAACTATCCTCAAAACAGCTATTAAATTGCACATACTCTTTGACCCAGCAATACCACTTCTAGGGTTGTATCCCAAAGAGATCATACAAGTGAGAAAAGGACATTTTGATGTACAAAAATATTTGTAGCAATTCTTTTTAGCGGTGGCAAAGAATTAGAAATCAAAAGGATGTCCATCAATTGGGGAATGGCTAAACAAGATGTGGCATATAAATGTAATGGAATATTATTGTGCTATAAGAAATGAGGAGCAGATTAATTTCATAATAACATGGAGAGACATATATAAACTGATGCTGAGTGAGGAGAGCAGAACCAAGAGAACTTTGTACACAGTTATAGACACATTATATCTGTGATGACTAACTTTGATAGACTGGCCTCCTCTCAGCAATGCAAGGTTATAAGACATCTCAAAGATTCATGATGGGAAGGGACACCCACATCCAGAGAAAGAACTACAGAGTCTGAATGCAGATTGAAGCAAACTACTTACTCTCTCTCTTTTGCGTTTTGTTTTGTTTCATTCCTTCTTTCTCATTGTTCATTCTGTTGGTTATAATTCTCCTTTACAACTTGACTAATTAATGTAAAGGTATTTGTAGAACCTATATTGGATTGCATGCCACCATGGGGGGAGGGGAGAAAATTTGGAACTCGCGAGATTGTGAAACTGAATGTTGTAAACTAAGTAAATAAATAAATTTAATAATTAAAAAAAAAAAACGGGGGCGGCTAGGTGGTGCAGTGAGTAGAGCGCTGGCCCTGGAGTCAGAAGGTCCTGAGTTCGGATCCGGCCTCAGACACTTAGCACACACAAACAAAAACCTAGCCATGTGACCTTGGGCAAGTTACTTAACCCCAATTGCCCTCCAAAAAGAAACAAAAGAAAAAAAAGAAAAAGGATAAGCACAACAAGAAAAAAAGAAGAAGAAGAGCTCCTTGAGGGCAGAGACTATCTTGCTTCCTTGTACTTGTATCCCAAACTCTCGGTAGAGCTCCTGGCATATAGTGCACCAAATAAAAGTTTTAACTATCTGTGTCTATGGACAACTCTCTAAGACTCTAAGTTGAAGAGAATGTGCCAGCCTGCTTGGTAGAGGAAATTCCCTTACACAGACATTCCCTTTATCAATAAAATTGTAGGTCCATTCCTTACTCCAGTCCTGACAATTGTAATAATAACCTATTTTAGAATACATTAAATTTAAAGCAAAAAGTTTCAAATTTTAATCTCATTTAAGTCTCTCAGCCCTTTGAGGCAGATATTAAAGGTCTATTGTTCTTATTTAACAAATGATGAAACTGAGGCTTCAAAAGATGAAATGACTTTCTCAGGATCAAAGAGCTAGCAAGATTTGAACTCAAATCTCCCTGACTCCAGGTCCATTGTGCAGTACATTATACAATGCTGCCTTTTGTTCTGTGTATGTGCTTGCCTTTCTCATGAGCAATTGAAGAGTCATGTGTCCCCAGAGACATATGAAGTCCGTTCATCCATTATCAGTCAATTAGCATTTATTAAGCATTTTTTTTAATGTGTCAGGCACCGTGTGATGTTCTGGGAATACAAAGACAAAAAAAAAGTTCGACAATTACTCTCAAGGAATTCAATTTTTCTCAGGGGAGCAAGTAAGTGCCTATGTAAATATATGAAATAAGAACAACCTATAATTTCGTCAGTACAATGAATTCTCAGATGAGCAAACTCTCTCTACCAATGCAGGTCAGCATCTTCTCTCAACTTAAGGTCTTAAAGGCTTGCCTAGAGCACTGGGAGTTTACATGATTTATCCTGGGTCACAATCCTAGAGTGTTAGAGATGAACTTTGATCCCAGGTCTTGCTCTCTCTATGCAACTATATATACAGTGAGAGAAATGATTATTTATTTCTCATATTAATAGCCAATTATTATTACTACTGTTATTAAAATTGACTGGAACATAATAAACATAAAAAAGCTGGAACATATTCAGCTTTTCCATGTCCTATTTCCTTGTTCAATCTCTCAAAACAGGGTTGATGGAATATAGCATCAACATTCACCTCTTTGTATGTATTGCTACTCCAACCAACTAGATCAGACTTCTTTTTTTTTGGGGGGGGGGGTTAACAAGCTTACTTTAATCAAACAAACATATATTACCTAGTTCAGGGAGAAAAGGTCAGCACCCCGAACTTCAGAGTATACAGATAGATCAAACAGACAGGCTTCCAAACTGTCCAACCATTATATCAATACCAAATCACAGTTACCAGAGAGGGAAGCATCAACATCTGGGTTTTCAAAGCCGGGGGGCTCTCAACAACGGCTTTCCAGAGTCTCATCTGGTCAAATCACACAACACTTCCCAAAGTGAGCCCCAAAGCAAAGCCTCTCCTCAGGGTTTATATAGCCTTCTCCTGGCTCAGAGAAAGTAACAACCTTCTGGACCCACTGCCCAATCACAAAGTATCAAGGTGTGGGCTTTCCTGAAAAACAAGCCTCCCACCACAGACTCCAGGTGCACTTAAGCTAGGGGCAGGGAAGATCTTTAAATTTGCATTTCCATTACATTCGGCCCCAAGATCTTTCATGCCCATAGCATACACAATTTGCATTTGAATTAGCCCTAAACATCTCTTAAGTCATATTTTCAAGGTACATCTAAAGTTACCAAAGTGGCCACTGGGCCTTAAACACAAAATACAAAGCATTATCACATCAATTCACAAAATACAAAGCATTATCACATAAAGTTCTCCTTGGAGGAGGGGGGGTGTCCTTCCCATAACACTGCTCCAGCCCCTGCTTTCAAGTCCAGAGAGGGGGCTGGGCAACAAAACCAAAGTGGGGTCCAAGGCACTTCACCCCACCCACCAGTCACAAGTCCATCCTCTCCCTGGGTCCCAAACTGTGGGATGCAGCAAGGAAACACATTCAGTGCCCCTGCTTTGCCACACAGGCCTTATCTTGTCCTGTGGCTGAACTCTAAACTCCTGGGTTCCTTCTCCTCCAGCAGAAGGCAGCAGCTCCTGGCTTCTCCACAGGTCTCCATGCAGGCAGTTCACCATTCCTGCTCTCAGCTCAATGAAGTCAGCATGCAGGCTGATGTTCTCTCCTGCTCCATGGCTCCACAGAATCACAGCTATCACAACTGGGAAACAGACAATTATCCCAGCCCCCATACTTTCCTTTTACTCAGCAGATCCCATCCCTCGTCGCCATTTTGTAGCGGCAAGCACCCCAACATCCCCAGAGTAGCTGCCAACACAGGTTCTTAGATCTGCTTTTGTAAAAGAAAGCAGCTCAAAATCAGTTAACAAGCTTACTTTAATCAAACATATATTACCTAGTTCAGGGGGAAAAGGTCAGCACCCTGAACTTCAGATTATACAGGCAGAATTTAACAGATCAAACAGACAGGCTTCCAAACTGTCCCAACATTACATACATCAATACCAAATCACAGTTACCAGAGAGGGAAGCATCAACATCTGGGTTTTCAAAGCCGGGGGGCTCTCAACAACGGCTTCCCAGAGTCTCATCTGGTCAAATCTCACAACACTTCTCAAAGTGAGCCCCCTAGATCAGACTTCTAATCTAAGGTGAAACTCCCTTCTGCTCAGACTGGAGTTGCCCAAGGCTGATGGTAACTTAGAAATAAATAACATAATCAAAGTTCACTAGAATAGGTTCAGCCACTCACTGTAACATGTCTGTCATTGTTAACTTCAGAGTTGATTGTCACCCTTGGGAATACTCATTTTCCAAGGGTATATAAACTTGAGCCTGCAGTAATGATCCTCTTTGGTCTAAGAGAGATGGCCAAATGACCATCCGTTTTATTAAGAAACATTCTGGTATTATTAATGAAATGGTTAAGTCACCCAGGTATTATGTCTTGAACTTTTTAAATATTACAACAAAATGCACAGATATACATATTTATATTATATATATGTATATATACATATATATATACATCTGTACCTATATATGCAACACAATTTTATACACACACACACACACACACACACACACACACACACACACACACACACATATATATGATCATTTAGTATCATATTTTGGCCAAAATTTGAATTAATCAAACAGACTGCTATGCCTCATTTTACAAAAATGGCTCTCTTTCTATCTCAGCCACTCTAGAGACTAGATAAGGCTGGGAGTAGGGTTTAAAACAGGCACCCTGATATCATAAATTCCAAACAGACCCAGCTTTGTCTTGCTGTCAGAGAACCCTTCTCCTTATGTTAACAAAGCAGAAGAGGCCTCCTTTATGGCCCTTCAGGACGAGACCCTCAACTTGAGGCATTAACTTGAGTAACGGGACTTTTTCTTATCTTAAGATTTGCTGGGCATATACCATGTTATAGAATGTTAATGGTAAAGAAAACACAGATATTCTGGATCATAATTTCAATTGACACTTTGTCATCTCTCTTGTTTTATTGTATTTACCATTTATCCAATTAAGAAAATTCCTTTCTCATACAATGATTAAACCATTATGGGGATCATAAATTTGTGTGATTCAGCCACCCTTTTTGGAATGGTCCTAAAATGTACTTAAGCTCTCTCATCCTTTTGTTCATCAGTCAGGACTCTGTCCTGCACTCCTTGTCTGTCTCCTTTAACCAAACCTTTTCTAGAGTTCTACAATATATGCATATCACATACACACACACACACACACACACACACACACACACACACACACACACACACACATATATATATACACACTCACACACACACAATATATAGAATGTATTTAGGGAGGGAAGGAAATAGCAGTTAGAAGGATCAGGACCAGCTTTGTGTCAAAGGTGGAACTTAAACTGTGTCTTAAAAGGAATTAGGGACTCTTTGAGGCAAAGGTGAAGATACAGTACATTCCAGATAGGGGGATGGTCCATAAAAAGGGAATGGAGAAAAACAGGAGATGAAGCATGGTTTGTGAGGAGCAAGGTAACTTGAGTCTTTCAATGTTCTAAAGAGCAGACCACCAGAGACCCTTCCTTAATGGGGGATGAACCTGCTTGGCCTCTTTAATCCTTGGGATTGGCTCTCAGTTGGACAGATCCATGGCCATACCTTGCCTTTTCTCCTAACTTCCTGTAGCAGCAAGCACCCCAGCATCCCCAGGGTGGCTGCCAACACAGGTTCTTAGATCTGCTTTTCTAAAGGAAAACAACTCAAAATGGGTTAACAAGCTTACTTTAATCAATCAAACATATATCGTTTGCCTAGTTCAGGGGGAAAAGGTCAGCGCCCTGAACTTCAAAGTATACAGACAGAACTTACAAGACAGAGAAACAAACAGATCAAGCAGACAGGCTTCCAAACTGCCCAACCATTACATCAATACCAAATCACAGTTACCAGAGAGGGAAGCATCAACATCTGGGTTTTCAAAGCCGGGGGGCTCTCAATGGCTGCCCAGAGTCTCATCTGGTCAAATCACACAACACTTCTCAAAGTGAGCCCCAAAGCAAAGCCTCACATCAGGGATTATATAGCCTTCTCCCGGGTCAGAGAATGTAACCACTCTCTTGACCCACTACCCAATCACACAGCATCAAGGTGTGGGCATTCCTGAATGCCTCCTGCCTCCTGCCACAGGCTCCATGTGACCACATTCAGCCTATTAGGGGGCAGAATATATTTTCAAATCAAGGAAGGTTCTCAGAGTCTCTTAAGCCTATCAAAGGTCCTAGGGGTAGGGAAGATCTTTAAATTTGCATTTCCATTACACTTCCTTATGTACCTTTTCTTAAATACCTCCCTCACATAGCAAAAGAAAGGAGATAGAAAGATCTCATGAAAAAAAATGAATTTTCCCTCTTGGCTAGTGCAGGGGATCACCCTTGTCTACTACTTTGGGTTTTTATGTTGAATAAAACAATCATTAAACATTTATTAAGTGCCTACTGTGTGCCAGGCACTGTACTAAACTCTGGGTGTACAAAGAAAGACAAAAGGCAGTTTGTGCCCTCAAGTAGCTCAGTCTAATGGGGGAAATCAACTCAAAAAAAGAAACTAAGACAGGTGGAGAAGGAAGGTACCTGGGCTAGTGGAGCATAATGAAGTTCTGCAACTCCTGGGAAATGATGAGATGGCTACACAGGGGACTCTCCTTAAATAGAGGATCTATGAGCAGCTCTCCAATGTACACTCTCAACCTTGTCAAGCTGGAGGAAAGAGACCCAGGAGCAGGAAGCCCTAAGGAAGTGTAAGTTTCAGAGCTGATGTGACCTTGTAGGCAAATTTCTAGAAATAATAATGAAGGCCAGGAGAACAGCAATGTGGGAAATGCTGTATATGGGGTAATATAGTATACCTGTGTGTTATGGACTTACCCTCAGGAAAGAGACTCCCCTGTGATAAATAGCCTAAAATCACCTTGGGGAATTTCTCACAATTCTGCCACGTTGTCCCTACCCAGGAAAAAAACACAATCAAAACCAATACAGGAATCTCACTAAATAATACCAGTAATTTTTTACCATTTTTCCTTACAAGTACATGGTTCACAAAGTACAAAGGTGGGGAGCAAATGTATGTATTTACATTTTGAATAAAATAAATAGAGATCTTTATTATAAATCATAGAAAATGTAGATACTTCCCCCTCCATCTCTCTCTCTATCTTTCTGTCTCTGTGTCTCTCTGTGTCTCTTTCTCTCTCTTTCTGTATGTCTCTGTCTTTCTCTCTGTGACTGTCTCTTTGTCTCTCTGTCTCTCTCTGTCTCTGTCTTTCTCTCTGTGTCTCTGGCTCTGTCTGTCTGTCTGTCTGTCTGTCTCCTATGACTCACAATCAGCCACTAGATAGGGTCCTTAGATATGTTGTCTCTTCCAGATCTAAGTGTGCAGTGTCTCTTGCCTCTCTCCATAATTCCCTGCGGTGGGCACCCATCCCTCTGCCTATAACTTTCCACAGTCACCAGAGAATGCTATCAATCAATCACTCTTCCTTACTTTCTCCAGCTATTTTCTAGCTCCTGAGTTTTCTATGCCTGCAGTCCATGCCATTATCTAGCAGGTGGCACCATTAGCTTTTATTTTTCAGAAGAAAAACCATTATGGAGGAGCCTGCTCCTTGTGACAGAGGGAAATTTCAGGGGTGTCAGTTCAAATACCAAACTAGAGGTTCTTGCTTCCTAAAACCTTGTATTACAATTCCTGTTGGCCGTTGGGCTTCACACAAGTCTACCGAGCAGTCAGGAACATAAACTGACCACTCTCCATTCCAGAGTAGTGTCTGTTATTGGCATTGCAGTGGATCAGAGTGAATCCATTTGGATGCCCCCTTCTCCCCTACCACCTGACTGATTTGCAGCAGATCCCATAAACCTAAAAGTCTGGTAACTGCACCACCCCCACCCCCACTCCTCTCAATTTCTCCCCAGTTGTCTCTCAAAATTCACAAATTCTTCCAAGGTCAGGCATCTTCAAAGTACAATGGGCAGCTTTCTTAGACTCTTGTATTCTGCAGTAGGTCCAAATCCTCCCCATGTCCAAAGAGTAAAAAGAAGGAAAACATTAACATTTAAGCCCAAGGCATCTCCTTATTATGTTGTCTACAATCCGACCATTATTTTTATCTCCTACTCCTTCCCCTTACTCCAGGCATGGACTGCCCCTGAGACCCTGGGCCCCAGTAGGCATGCCTTTCTCTTATCTGCCCCAGAACCAGGCCTTTACCCCACTTCCTGCCCACCTCAGCACCACACAGCCCCTCATACACTACCTTGCCCATTTGTTTTCCCTTTCATATGTTGTCTTTGCATACTAGAATATACATTTTTTGAAGGCAGCACCTTTGTGCTTGTATCCCCAACACTCAGCACATAGTAAGTACTTACTAAATGCTTTCTCTAGTAATCAATCTATCTAAATTTATGTTGTAAACCTGTAAATATTTCCCTGGGGCAATATGGTATAATTAAAAACATTCTGAACATGAGGTGAGAACATCGTTCTTTATATCCCAGCCCTGACAGTCCCTATAGCTCTGTGACTATGAGTAGGTCACCTCATATCTTATTGTCAGTTTCTTTAGCACTCTGGACTTGGAATCAGGAAATGTTTCCATTCTCTCTCTACTATTTCCTACCTGGTTGATCTGGTGAAAACTCCTTGATTTCTCTTGTCTCAATTTTTCTCATCTGAAAAATGAAGTTTTGAACTAAATAGTCTCTGAAGTCCTTTCTCTAAGGCAGCAAGGTGGCACAGTGGGTAGAGTGTTGAGCTTGTGACCAATCAGAACTATTCATCTTGCCTCAGACACTTAGTGGCTTCATAAGCCTAGGCAAATAATTTAACCTCCCTCAACCCAATTTCCTAATTTGCAAAATGGGGATAAAAACAGCATCTATCTTCCAGGGTTGTTGTTGGAAGGAAATGAGACATTTGTAACATTTTTATTTTTTTTTGCCTTTTGGAGGGCAATTGGGGTTAAGTAACTTGCCCAAGGTCACACAGCTAGGTTTTTGTTTGTGTGTGCGTTAAGTGTCTGAGGCCGGATCCGAACTCAGGACCTTCTGACTCCAGGGCCAACGCTCTACTCACTGCGCCACCTACCCACCCCCTGTAACATGTTTTGCAAACTATAGTGATGGTGATGATGATGATGACAGTGATGGTTTCCACATATAAGTCCTATTCCTGGAAATGAGAATAATATTCTCACATCTTATCTCCCAGGTTGGTTGTGAAGAAAGTACATTGTAAAATTTAAAGTTTGATATAAATATGAGTTTTTTCATTATTATTAGCATTTATTCAAGTATATAGAGGATATGTTTGCTAGAAGTGATATAATTATAAAGAAATTGAGAGGCTGATATATAAAAAGATATCTGTAGGAAGGGAAGATTCCAAAGGCTTGGAAAAATCCTAAACTTTATTTATACAAAAAAGGTAACTGAGCAAACATCAATGCCAATCTATATGCCTACTCTTCCATCTAGACAAAATCTTTTTGAAGGTCATCTATACATGAATTGAGGACATCCTCTAAAAGGGAATTATTAGCAAATAAGCAGACTTTCACAACTTTTACTCAACCACATCTTTACCATATCACAATTTTCTATAAGATGTAGAAAGTAGAAGATCCATTGTGCTTATTTGTGTTGGTTATTTTTTAAGGCTCTTTTATAAGAAAGTGTCTACTAATTCCATATCAGGATCATTGGAAGATATAAAAACAGAAATAGCTCTGTTAAGTGATTTTCTGACAATAAACATTAGGCAAGGGAAGCAACAAATATGAACTTGGACAGGCTCTGAGAGATAGTTGAGACAAGAAGGGCCTGGTGTGCTATGGTCCATCGGGTCACAGGGAGTCAGACATACTAAATGACTTGTCAGGACCCCCACCCCAATACCACTAATCTTTTTACTCCTCTCTTTTCTTACTATTAGGAGGCACCTTGATTTCCAGAGCTAAGGTCAGCAAGCAACCTGTGCCCTGAGCTTGGCATAACAACAATAATTTGCGCTCACCCTCTGGATGAACTCTGCTGTAGCCAAATCATAGAACTGGCTCAAACTAATCCCAGGTTGTCCCTGAGCTTAGACAAGCACCTGAATGAACCATATTCTCATGAGACCCTGGTAAGAATAGACTTTTTCTCACTAGGCAAACTTGCCTCATTGTTGCTGTTCCAACATATTGCTGTGGGTACCCCTCACTGCTTGGTTTTTTGTCTATCACAATAATATATATCAAGGCTTACCCTCACTGCCTTGGGTCTCCTCAGTCTTAGAGGAAATCCTGGCATGCATGTCTAATTTACCTCCTCAAACAGAATAAAGAAGACTTTTTGCCTATAAACTCTGTGAGGTCTTTGGCTTTATGTTATTTTTCAGAGTTAGCAGTTGGTGTACAACCTTTATGAGCCATCTGGTAATTTCAGAGTTTACAGTTGATACATAGCCTCTGTGGCTCTTTGGTCACTTATTTTCAGGGTTTAACAGATTGAACAACAACAAAAGGGATAAAAAAGAAGCTCACCTGTGAAAACTACTGTGATGGAGGAGATGTAGTATAGAGTCTAGAACAAGTGCATATTGCTGTGAATAGTATAGAAAGGTTCTCTGGATGCTTTTATTTTCAGATGCCATTCTATCAATTCCCAAGACAATGTTGAGTTTCCTAATTACAAAACACTCAAAGCAGTTTGACCTGTCCAGCCACAGTGGAAAGTTCAAGTGGATGAGGAAAGTCTATTTGATAAATTTCAACTTGTATATGACTAGACACTCAACAAAGTTTGGGTAAGATAAGGGACAGACAATGCACACAGACAATTATCTGCTCCTAGAGAAGGAAAGGCTATAATAATGACAGTAATAGTATAAATGGAAAAAATAACAACCAAGTTCCAAAGAAGACATAAGGAAAGGCATCACCTCCACCCCAGTCTTTGCTGAACTGTTTCCCTCTCTTTTATATTGTCTTAGTGAATGGCTGTCAGGAAGAGGGAGGGAACACATATAGGTAATGTAACAGGAAAAGTCACTAATAGTAATAGTAATGGAATTTGAAGATCCCCTTGTATTGGCAAGCTAATAGGTACTTAGCACTTAGTTTCAAGCTAATCATATCAAGCCTCTGTTAAGAAACAGAAGGTAGGAAACCCTGTTGCTGATGTAACAGGAAGGGGAGGAACAGGGAGGAGCTAATCATATATATATATATATATATATATATATATATATATATATATATATATATATATATATATATATATATATATATGGAAAAGTACAAGTTGGGAGAGTCAGAATTTCTTGGAGTAAGCCATGTGGAGGCTGAGGAGGAGAGGCCCAGGCTAGAGAAAGTGATTTTGATTTTTAGAACAGAACTTGTGGTGGTGGAGCTTCTTCTAAGAGCCAGCCAAAACTTCTTCTGAGACCTTCTGAGAACCAGCCAGAGCTGCCAAGCCTTTCGAGGTCCAGCCAGAGCTATCATGAGTGAGAGAGGAGCATCCCTGCTAGAGGGAACCTGTTCTGTTGTGAAGGCTTGGGAATGTGGGTGTTCACTGCATTAACCATGTGTACCATGTTCATGGTTACTGTAATGACTTTGACTTTCTGGTTCTGGGACTCAATTTCCTGGTATTTGAATAAGGACTTCAGGTGGACTAGACACTATGAGCTTTAATATGGAGCAGGAACTGTATGGAGAGCTGGACAAGGAACTGGGAACAGTCTGCCTTTGAACTCAGGTGGCAGTTGGTTAGATTTGGGCAGGAGCTGGGACCATGGTAGAGGAACTGTGGAAACTGGGAGCCTGCCTCAAGTCAAGATGAAAAGACCTCTCCTTGGGTATTTAATGCTGACTAATGATACTGTAACTCACTTGTGACCTAGGGGTGGATGGTCTTTGTACCTTTCACTACCCCTTAAGAGGGTACTTAGCAGTGACTGATGAAATTGTAACTTAATTGCACCTCATGGTTGGATGACTTTGACTTTTGTACTTTGTGATTGAATTAAGGACTTTGTTATTGACTAGTGAATGTACTTTACTTAAAACTATGTGACCACTTTGGTGAAAACTATGTGTCCATTTTAGTGATAAGTTGTGAAGTTAAAACATTCTGAATGCTGTACTTTGTTTATTGTGAATGTTTTATCTTAGTTTGTTTCTGAATAAATAGAGAGTTCACTATACTGTGTAATCAAAATCTTGAAAAGCTGTTCACAGCAGCAGTACTCTGGAAAGCTGCTTGTGCTTGGTTTTACACTAATAAAATTTATTTTTTAAGTAAAGACAACTGTATAATCACTTGTTACCAATGCTATGGAGGAGATTCTTGACCCGGAACAAGATAGAGGACATGACCTCAGGGGATTCTTCCCAACCCTGAAGAATTTCTATAATACCATTTCTATAAGCAATTTAATCAGCTCTTTGATTTAAGTTTTGTTTGCTGGGTTAGGCTTCAGGACAATCCACTCACAGACTCTTCCCCTTTACTTTGAACAAATGTGGAGGGGGGGGAGAGAAAGTTTACTTTTAAGAAAGTAAACTGAAAAGACTTGGTGGGAGTTCTGATTCTAAGCCTTAAAAATATTGTGATTATTCCTTCCCTGGGCCTCAGATCCCTCAGCACTTTTCTTGTTATTGTTGTTGTTAAGTCATTGTCCTGTTGTTTACTAAAGACCTGCAATCCCAAGGTAGGGAAGGGTTTGGGGGGAGGGGAGAGCTATCCAGTCTTTACCCACAGGGAGAACTAGCAGTACATGTGGCTTGGACACATTTCTCTGTCACTAGCCAGTTAGTATGACAGGCTTTGCAGAACTAATACAGTGCTATGGGTAAGATTTATGATCATTACAGACCCATTTCCCTATCCCATGGGCCAAATCAGGACTTCACTAAAGGATAGCATGTCCATAAATAAAATGGGCATTAATATTACCATTTTACAACACTGTGGCACTTGACCAAATGCCTACTAATGACGTATCATCAGCACCTTCCCATACACCACTAATAGCAATTCCCTGAAAACAAATACATTATTTCCCGAGCCCTAAGAAGCCATTTGCTATACTGTGCTGTAACCCTCTTAAGTGAGTGCCTGATAAATTAATGGACCTGTTAAAAACCATTCATTGTGAATTTCCACCCACATTCATTTTACCTTCGTTGCAGTCATCCAAGTTAAACAGCTTACAGGATGTATGAGAGAACAGTGTCTGTGTATATGGATACATTTGAAAGAATGCCAGTCTATATAAATGTACATGAATGTGGGAGAGGCCACATAAATGTGGGTAAGAACTCAGGACACTCAATTCCTAGTCTAAGGTTCCCTCCAACAGTCAGAACAGTAGAATGGAATCCCTGGACTGGGAATCCCATGACTGAAATCCCTGAAATACCTGGACCCCCAGATTGGAAGAGCTGGATTCAAATAGCAGCTTTGCCATTTACTAATTTTGTCACCCTGGGGCAGCCTTTGCCTTTCTGGGTCTTCCTTTTATTCCCATCTGAAAGTAAGGGTAAAGACAACATAGTATAGTGAAGAAAGCACTGGATTTTGCAGCTAGGTGGTGCCATAGTGCATAGAGTGCTGGGGGTAGAATCAGGAAAACTCATCTTCCTGAGTTCAAATCTGGACTCAGGAACTTACTAACTGTGTGACCTTGGGCAAGTTATTTAACCCCATTTGCTCCAGTTTCCTCATCTGCAAAATGAGCTGGAAAAGGAAATGATAAAACACTCCAGTATCTTTGCCAAGAAAATCCTAAATGGGGTCATGAAGGGTCAGGCATGACTGAATAACAACACAAGATGAGATTGTTCCAAAATTCATGGTGAAGATAATGGTGAGGTTAACATCTTATGTTGAGTTCCTGGTAAAAAGTTACTGTCTTCCTTTGGGGGGATTTTAAAATTGTATTATTAAGGGAATAGAAGGCATTTTAGACACCGTTTTATCTCATTTCCCATAAACCCCCAGTTTTGTCATGTTGTCATCCAGTCACTGTTTAAACATTTCTAGTGACCTGGATATCACTACTTCCAGAGGCAGCCTGTTCCACTGTTGCATGACCTTGACAACTGGAAAGTTAAGAGTGACCTGAACCTGTCTTTTTGTAAATTCCATCCCTTGGTCCTACACATTGGCAGCTACACCAAAGAAGACTACTTTCTCTTCCCCAACGTAGGTCTTCAGATATTTGGAGACAGTCCCATCTTTACTCTTACTTCTTTCTTCAAACCAAACATCTCCATTTCCTTCAAAGTGCTTCATAGAAAATGTTGTCCAGATTCATTATTCAATCAATAGAATGAATTGAACATTATAAAGGCAGCTTGGTGGCAGTAAACCTGGAGTCAGAAAGACCTGAGTTCAAATCCTACCTCAGACACAAGTTGTGTGCCCTGGGTAAGTTGCTTAACCATGGTTGCCTCAGTTTCCTCATCTATAAAATAAACTGGAGAAAGAAAGTCCCTTTGCCAAGAAAATCCCCAAAAGTGTCATGGAGAGTTGTACATAGCTGAACAACAATGACAAAATTAAAAACCTTAAAGCACTATAGAGATATCAGCTATGATTATCATTATTATTAGTGTGTATATCCTTAACCTAGAGATAAAGGAGGAAAGGAAGGTCTGATTCTTACCCTCAAGAAGCTTGTAACCTATTGAGAAGATAGAAAGTAACAATCAAAAACTTAAGCTTTTTTATCAATGTTTGAGCAATTTTATCAAGGGCTTAGATAAAAGGAAAGGTGTCTTTGAAATTCTTAGTAAAATCATAGATGACATAAAACTATCAGGGTTAAGTAAGGCATGGATGGCATGGAAGACACAATCAGAATTTTTTTAAAAAAATGTTCTTGATATGCTAGAACATTGGGCCTAATCTAGAAAGACAAAATTTGATAGGAATAAATAAAAAGTCTTACACTGTGATTCAAAAAGTCAGGTTCAAATAACACACACAATATGGGTGAAATGCACCTACACAGCAATTTGGCTATAAAAAATCATGTAGTTCTAGCAAACTTAAAGCTCAATATGGATCAATGGTACAATTTCTCAGTCCCCCAAAGACTCCAACAATCTAAGGCTTAATTGAGAAGCTAGGTGTCCAGAACGAAGGAGATGACTTCTCTACTCTACTCTCCCCTGGTCCTACCATGTCTCTTACAGTCCTGTGTTCAATTCTGGATACAACATTATAGGAAAGTCACTGATAATATCGAGAGTATCTAGATAAATCAGGATAGTACTAGGCCTCCAGATAAACCAACAGAACCTGGGATGTGTGAGGAAAGTAAAACATAAGAAAGGATCTGATAGCAGTCTTCCAGTATATGAAAGAAAAGAGTAGAAAAATAAAAGAAAATCTCCTTTGGCCTACTTGGTCCCAGAGGGCAAAAATGTGAAGAAATTGCAAAGGGGCTTTCTGGGTAGGAGAAGGCCTAAGCCTTTTTAATATATACTTAGGATATACTTAGGAAGGTATTTCATTTAAAAACAAAATCAAGGAGACACAGAGAAAGGCAAAAGACAGTCCAGTTCATGAAGAACTCACAGTCTAATGAAGGATACAATATATTTAAAAATCTGTGTAAACAACTTATGCACAGGATAAACTGGAAATAATCAATAGAAGCAAGGCACTAAGATTAAGGAGGGCTAGGAAAGACTTCTTGCAGATGGTCAAATTTTGGATGAAACTTGAGGAAGCTAGGGAAGATGAAGAGTGAGAGCATTCTAGGCATGGGGGAAAGCCAGAGAAAAAGCTCAGACACATAGAATGGAATATCATGTGCAGGGAACAGTAGCAAGAAGACGAGTATCTCCAGATCACAGAGTATGGACAGGGAAGAAAGGTGTAAGAAGGCCAGAAGAATAGAAAGAGGTCAGGTTATAAAAGGCTTTAAAAGCCAAACATGGGATTTTATAGTTGATTTTAAAGGTAATGGGGAATCATTGGAGTTTATTGAATGGGGGTGGGGGTGGGGAATGATATGGTCAAATTTGTGTTTTGAGAAGACCAATTTGACAGCTGAATGAAAGACAGATTAGCATGGAGAGATAGTTAAGGCAAGGAGACCAACTTACTCCTATTACCTAAGATAGGTAGATAGATAGATGATAGATGATAGATAGATAGATAGATAGATAGATAGATAGATAGATAGATAGATAGATAGATAAGAGTTATATATGTACACATACAACTCTCTCTCTCTCTCTCTCTCTCTCTCTCTCTCTCTCTCTCTCTTTCTCTCTCTCTCTCTCTCTCTCTCTCTCTCTCTCTCTCTCTCTCTCTCTCTCTCTCTCTCTCTCTCTCCCTCTCCCTCTCCCTCTTGTACCAGAGATGCTAAGAAGATAGAAATAGCAGGGCTAGTTGACTTCCGAGGCCCCTTCCAGTTCTAAATCTCTGATCTTATTAACAGTCAAGAGAAAGCAAGTTCTATCATTTTTCCCCAAGAAAGCAAGGGATTTGATAGAACAGTGTGTGAGTTACCAGATCTTTGGGCATTATTGTGACCTGAGCAAATTCTGCCTATGATTAAAGATTTAACCCTCACGCCTGGCTGCCTTATGTGTAGTTTATTGGGAGGAGTGTAGTATTCTAACCTTTACCCCTTCAGAGAGGAGAGGATGCTGAGGGTGGGGTGTCAATCCAGGCTAGAGATAGTAGCCTGGTTGTGAGATTAGAAGTAATGACCTTGTCCTGGGAGGGGTACCTTGTTTCATGGATTGGAAATCAGGCAGAGTAGCTATTTCAAAGTGGGAATAAGTTCATCCCTTCTCTGTCCTTTTCTGTCTGGTCATTCTTAGTCCTGTCTGACTCAACCTCATTTGGGGTTTTCTTGGCAAGTATGCTGTAGCAGTTTGCCATTTCCTTCTCCAGCTCATTTTACAGAAGAGAAAACTGAGGCAAACAGGGTTAAGTGACTTATCCAGGGTCACACAGCTAGTACGTATAGGAGTTCAGATTTGGACTCACAAAGAGGAGTCTTCTTAACTCCAGTCCTGGCACTTTATCTGCTGGGCCACTTAGCAGCCCTCTTCTCTGTTCAGATACCCACAATGGGAAGGAAGAGATGGCTAAGCCAAGTATAGTGCTTTTTTGCATTCCCTTTAAAACCAAATGAATTCTAAAGTGCCAGATTGGGGAAGCACTTTCAAACATAGGATCTCAGGAAGGGATCTCAGAACAGACAATATGCAATCACACAGTTAGAAGGCAAGGTAAAACATTGAAAGTAGCATACATGAACTGGAAAAGGCCTTAGAGCTTAGACTATACAATGTCAGAGACAGCTGGGGAGGTAGGACAGATCATATAGAATTTGAGGTGAAAGGGGCCACAGAACAGTAAACCCAGAATTTCAGAGCTAGAAGGAGGACTGTTTCTTGCTCCTTCATTAGGAAGGAGCAAGGGAAGCCGAATGACTTCCCTGATCAAGGTCACCATAGCAGAGCCTTTACTAGAACTCCTCTTTTTCCGGGACACTTTCCACCTCACTTTGGATCCAAGTCTGTCTTTGTGTGCGTGTGTTTTGGAGACCCTGGTTATTTCCATGACGTATTTGCAGCCTTTTTATTCTAAGCTCCCTCTCCAGCTGTCAGTCAGCCTGCACATTGTTCTCGTGTGCTTTTACTCCCTCTCCCTTGGAGCTGCAAATTCAAATGAAACTTGGGCCTTTGGGGTCTTTGATTCCATAGCCAACAATGACAGCTCTTTCCCATTCACTCTGACTGGAGAAATCAAGTGAACAACAAATGTTCAATGCTGACTGATTAGCTGCTCAGGTCTGGGATTGTTCTCCTTCAGTCAGAATGTGGAGCCCCAGTGGTGTCCTGAGGCACAGAACCAATATAAGACAGCTTCTGGTGCTGGCCAGTGATCCATGGAACCAAGGGATGGAAATTAACTCTTCTCTTTCCTGAAGTAGCAGAGCATGACGGATGGACAACTAAGCTCAGAGTCTGGAAGACAGGGTTCCACTTCGGCCTCTGCCTCGCTAAGTGTGAGTTTCCTGTAGAATGTACATTCTAACTGGAGAATGGAAATAATAAGTCTTTTACTGCTCACTCCAGTTAGTTAAGGTGAAGAGAGTGATTTGTTCTGGCTAGTCTTCTGGTTCCAAGTCTCTTCCCACTCCAGTCCATCTTCCACTGAGCTGCAAAGGGATCTTCCTAAAACTCAGATCTGATTACGTCATCAACCCTTGACCCACACACAATAATCTCCAGGGGTTCCCTATTACTTCCAGGATCAAATATACAATCTACTGCTTGGTTTCTAAAACCCTTTACACATTAGTCCCTATCTACCTTTCCAGTCTTCTTAGACTTTATTTCCTTCCACATACCCTACAATTCAGTGACCTTGGCCTTTTTACTAGTCCTTGAACATGACATTCTATCTCTCAACTCTGTGCTTTTCCAGTGTCTGTGTCACATACTTGGGAAACTTTCCTACATTACCTGGCCTCCTAGCTTCCATGGCTTACTTTAAAAATAAGTTTAAATCCCATATTCTTCAAGAGGTCTTTTCTGCTGCCCAGCCTTACTCCAATGTCTTCTCTCTAAGATTACTCTCCATTTCCACTGTATATATCTTGTGTAGTTATTTGCATTCTGTCTACCTAACAATTGTGATTTTCTTGAGGATCATGTTTTTGCCTTGTTTTTTATCCCTAGTACTCAGCACATTGTCTGGCACACACAAGTGCTTAATAAATCTTTTAAGTGATTGATTTACAAACCTTGAGACATTGTAAGAATGACAATTATTTTTATTATTACTAGAATCATACTGAGTTCAAACCCAGGCTTTGCTGTTTACTAGCTGGTAACCTTAGTCACAATAGCCTTGAGAATCAGTTTCATTCTCTATACAATATGGGGGTTGGACTAGATCCCTTCCATTTTTAAATCTCTGATTTTATGGCACTATAGCATCATAATGGAGAGTTGTTCATTCGTCCAGTTGTGTCTAACTCTTTGAGACCTCATGAACCATAGCATGCCAGGCCCTTTTATGCTCTACTATCTCCTGAAGTCTGTCAGGGTCTTTTCAAAGAGTCCTGTCTTCTCATTATGTGCCCAAAGTATTTTAAGCTTTGGCTTCAGTATCTGACCTTCTGGTGAATAGTCTGAATTAATTTCTTTAAGTAATGACTCATTGGATCTCCTTGCTGTCCTAGGGATTCTCAAAAGTCTTCTCCAAGACAATAATTCTAAAGTATCAATTCTGTGGTGCTCAGCTCTCCTTAGAGTCCAATTCTCACAGTCATACATTACTACTGGAAAAACCATAGCTTTGACTGTATGAACCTTTGTTGGCAAGGTGTTGTCTCTGTTGTTTAGTATGCTGTCCAGATTTCCCATAGCTTTCCTTCTAAGGAGCAAGCATCTTTTAATTTCATGGCTGAAGTTGCCATCTGCAGTGATCTTTGAGCCCAAGAATAAAAAATCTGATACTGCTTCCATTTCTTTTCTATTTGCCAGAAAGTGATGAGACCAGTTGCCAAGATCTTAGTTTTTTTGCTTTTGGTTTGAGGAGATACTCTCAAATTCATCCCCACCCACCACCCTCCCAAACTCCAACTTTAAGGCTGAATTATTCCCTAGTATGCTGGTTCAAAGAAAGGCCTAAGGAAACACCAGACCAACAATTGTCTCACTGAGCAGACAAGAAGAAAATGCATCCAATAAGAATGACAAGATTGTGGTCAATTGCAGACCACTTTTTCAATTTACATATCAAGAAGCCAATCTACCAAATGTTCTTCTCAATTTCTTTGCAAGGGGTCAGCAGGGGATGCTGGAGCAGGCAAGAAAGTCAGATATTATCTGCACCCCCACACACACACATATTTCTAATGCTTTGTGCTTCATGCACATGGGGATATTTAGAAATTATTTCAAGTTCAGCACACACAAAATAATGCCAGATATTGAGTCAAGCTGGAGAAGGGGATACAAGGAGAATGCAGCCTATGGGGGAAAAGGCAGTGAGGTAAGTCAGAAGCTGGGGCTTCAGTAAAGAAAAATTCATCCTTAAGACTGCCTAGAGAGTTAAGTGAGCCCCTCATAACTGAAGGTTTTTGAGCAGACTGGTTGGCCACTTGTTAGAGCCACATTAGAAGGGATGCATTTTTCAAGTAGGAATTGGACTATAATATGACCTCTGAGATTCTTTCCAAATCTAAGATTACATGATTTTAAGTTTCTGTGACTCTAACTTTCTATAATTCTGAGGGCTTAAAACACTAAGATTCTATTAGTCTAAGATTCTTGCTCTGTATTTAATTACAAAAGTCTCAGATTTAGTGCTAACATTTTCTTTATTCTCCTCAATTTATAGAAAAAGGAGTTGAAGTCCAGAGAGGATGTGACTTGTGAGCTTTCTTAACCAGTAGGGGCCATGGCCAAGCGTTCTGGCTAAGTCATCATCATTCTTCCTACCTTGCCATGCTGAATGGCCAGATTTATGCCGTGGGAAAGGATTTTGGCATGCATGTTGCAGATAGATTGTAGACAGCTGAGAGTGAAAATAAGATTTCTATTTTCTGGTCAGGTAGTAAGAATAGAGGAGAATTGGGGGGGATCTGTTAGAATTTTATGGGAATCTTTCTTAGGAACTTTGGCCCTTTCCTACACAATTTTCTCTTAATGAGATTATTTGCATAAAGTACTTAGTACAGTGCCTGGACCATAATTTGTTGTTCTTCAATCAGTTCAGTCCTGCCTGACTCTTCATAGCCCCATTTGGAGTTTTCTTGGCAGAGATACTGTAGTGTTTTGCCATTTCCTTCTCTAGCTCCCTTCATAGATGAGGAAACTGAGGCATACAGAATTAAGTGTCTTGCTCAGGGTCACACGGCTAGTAAGTGTTCGAGGCCAGATTAGAACTCACAAAGAGAAGTCTTCCTGACTCCAGGCCTGGCATTCTATCCACTGTGCCACCTAGTTGCCCCTGACACATAATAGTTACTTAATAAATGCTTGCTTTTACTTAATAAATGATAGTCATTTAAAAATGCTTGTTTCTATTTAATAAATGTTTCCTTCTGCCAGCCCCATGCCTACCTGAAGATTAAAAATATTCAATAAAATTTTTCATGCTGTGCTCATGAGCAAAATGAAAAGACATGGATTAGAGACAGAATAGATAGGTGTGGCTTTGGAATTGGTTGAATGAATAGGGGCCCCGAAGAGCCTAGGGCAGGGGCAGCAAAGTCAAACAGAAACAGAGCCATTAAATCACACATAAATATCCTTATGGGCTACATATTTACTTAAAAACCACATTGTGTGTGTGTGTGTGTGTGTGTGTGTGTGTGTGTCTATGTGTGTGTGTTTTGTTTTTGAGGGGGGAAGGCTAGGCAACTGGGGTTAAGTGACTTGCCCAAGATCACATGGCTAGTTAGTAAGTGTTTCAAGTGTCTGTGGCCAGATTGAACTCAGGTCCTCCTGACTCCAGGGCCAGTACACTATTCACTGAGCCACCTAGCTGCCACAGAAAACCAGGTATTAACATTATTTATATTCCCTTATATTGTTCCTTATTTTGTTAAATATTTCCCACTTACATTTTAATCTGCATGTTTGACACCTCTACTCGAGTACATAGAAGAATTGTGATAGGTCATTTAGTTCAGTTGTTTGTCTAAAGACAAGACTCCAAATTAACTAGTCCCAAAATTCTCGTATTTTTCAAGTCCTGGTTTTCCCTTTTCCTAGATGAAAATTGGACTGGGTAGATCCTCCTCTCTCTCTTTGGTGCAGGAAGAAAATGAGGATTTATAGAGATAATTTTATCTAACTGCTTTTGTGGTCCCCAGAGGGAGGTATTAGGTGAATATTATTGGAGAGTTCCTGCTTGGTATAGGGTTAGGTTAAGATTGGATTGTTACTTATTTGCTGAAAGCCTTCTCACAGCCTCATGTTCAGAGTGTGTTGAACACAACAAAAACAGCCAATTAGATAGAAAACAAATAGGTTGAGGTGGCCCAGTGAATAGAGCACCAGCCCCAGAGTCAGGCGGACCTGGGTTCAGATCCGGCCTCAGACACTTATCACAAAAATTAGCTGTGTGACCTTGGGCAAGTCACTTAACCCCAACTGCCCTCCAAAAAGCAAAAACAAAAAACAAAAAAACCTAAAAATCCAGATAGGTAGGGCAGCAAAAATCCCACTGCCTGTCAGGCTCTCTGGAGTAGGAAATGCCAGGGACAGCATGGCAGTAGGCTCCCATCCTGGAAATGAGCAACCCAGGGCTCAGTTAGGTCAGGAGAGAAAAGTTGGAGTTTGTTAAAGGAATGGTACAAAGGTCCAATTTAGCTAGAACATATGGTTGGCCAGGAAGAAGAAGGGATCAAGGAATAAGCATTTATAGAGTACGAACCTTGTGTTAGGTACTGTGCTATGTCCTTTACCAGTATTACTTTATTGGATCCTTACAACAACCCTGTGAGATAGGTACTATTATTATTCCCATTTTCAATCTGAGGAAACCAAAGTTAAGTGACTTGTCCAGGGTCACACAACCAGTATCTAAGGCTAGATTTCATCTTAGGTCTTCCTGACTCCAGGTCCACTTATTTATTTACTGTGACAGTTTGCTAGGTCATAAGCACAGAAGGCCTTGAATTTGGGCTAAGAAGTTTGGGCTTTACTTTGTGCTTAAGGGAAAGCCAATGAATGGTTTTGGTCAGAGATGTTACTGTAGGAGGACTAACCTGGCAGCAGGTGTGAGAGAGATTGAGTTGGATGATGTTAAAAGACCCTGGAGAGCAGTCATAAGACTAATAGATTAATTCGAAGGAGAATGAAGTCCCAGACTAAGGATGAATAATTTACCTCTTTTTTTCCTGGTTTTTGAAACTATGAATACAATTTTACTTTTACAACCATTAAATTTCATCTACTTGGGTCCTTGAAGGCCAAAACAATAAAATGCAAGCTCTGGAGGATTCTACCATGCAAGAAAGACATTGAGCAATATTGGAAGAACAGATAAGAGTCTACTTTCTGAGTACCAGCTTTTCTGAGTATGATGAAGTCATTGTTGTTCATCCTTCACTCTTGAAGAGGATCAATGACATCAGGACACCCTTGACTTGCACAAGTGAATTGGATTTAAATGAGACAGAGCTATGTAAAGTTGTCAGCCTCACTCTTTCCTCCAGAGTCATGGGAGTCCAATGGCAAAAAAATATATATCAAGATTATTGGTGATGGTCCTGAATGCAGTGGGAGACCTTGTTCTTTTTAAGTCAAGGTGTTTCCCAGGTCTCAGCTTGTCTGAGGCAACACCCATTCAAGGATTAAAGGCCAGGTAAGAATTGAAGCAAAGGATTGCCTAGTTTGCTTTCACAAAGAACTAATGTGGGAGGGGAAGACCCTCCCAGATTAAAACAGAAACAATTGCTCTGTATTTACTTTGAGCCATCAAAACCAAAATAACGAGAATGACTCATCACCAAAAGGATGACCATTTGATTATGAATATTTTGTCCATAGCAACCCACAAAAATGGACTTTTTTAAATGGCCTCCCATCATGTAAGCCCTTTCTGCTTTTGCAGGGATGGTAGCAGAGTGGCAAAATAGAGAACAGAGGGTGTTAAGATTCTTATAGTTTTTAGACCACCAACATTAACAGCTGATGATACTTTAAATGTGAGATTGATCTGGTGACCAAGTTGACATACTATTCAAGGAAATAAATCATAACAATAATGTATTGACATTTTTCACTTTCCATGAACCAAGTAGACAAAAGGAGGATGTAGCTAAATAGAAATATTATAGCTTTGGCTATACGTCCTTGGAGGAGGAAA
Source organism: Gymnobelideus leadbeateri (assembly GCA_011680675.1). NCBI lineage: Eukaryota > Metazoa > Chordata > Mammalia > Diprotodontia > Petauridae > Gymnobelideus > Gymnobelideus leadbeateri. The sequence goes on along the minus strand of WOXC01009845.1, from coordinate 225,087 downwards.
TAAAGTACCTGGTGAACTTGCTTTTATTAGGCATCCAGAGGCAACGAAAATAACACTTCATATTGCTCTACTCACCATGTATTACGATGTTTATTATTTGTATTTGTTAAAATCTACCAGAAAGATGATTGTAACTTACATGCCAACAGTGGCTACATCGGATGGGTACATAAAGAAATTACACAAAAACATTTATGAAAACTCTCAAAATTAAATTAGTATATATATATATATATATATATATATATATATATATATATATATATATATATATTAATACCTGATTTTAATGCATATGGGCATAGTGTTAAACAACAAAAATATATTTGAAAGTATGGTTCAAAGATAAGAAATGAAAGATATTAAAAGGTTTTATGCCTTTATACCATAAATATTTTCTTGAAGAAAAGAGCTGGAATACTGCAAGCACCAAATAATATCATAAAAATGCACAGATTCTAATCAGGGAATACTTGGTTACTGATGTGGGAGTGATTTCTGCATTAAGTTATCTGCTTAGTCAGAACATTGACCTATCAAAGATTCAATAAAAAAATTAGAAGACATTACATGCAGTTGAGGCAACTTAATTCTGAGCTAACTAAACAAGTCACTGTATCTTAAAAGGACAGATATTAAAACAGACCATTACCATTTCATTAAAAAGTCTAACCACTGTAAAACCAGTCTCCATAATAAAGAGACTAAAAGAGCTTAGAAACTACCTTATATGGGCAGCTAGGTGGCACAGTGAATAGAGCACCAACCTGGAGTCAGAAGGACCTGAGTTCAAATCTGGCCTCAGACACTTAACACTTACTAGCGATGTGACCTTGGGCAAGTCACTTAACTCCAAGTGCCCTGCCCTCTCCCTCCAAAAAAAAAGCAAAAAAAGAAAGAAACTATCTTGTAGAATAAATACTTGAACTCCTTGATAAGCCAAGAAATGTGGCATCTAAAAACAACCCTGCTTTAGAATATAAATTGATTTACAAAATCTAATAGGGAACATGATAGAAGATTATGAACCGCATCACTTCATAAGATAAGATATATTAGAAGGGAGGGAGGGTGGAGTCAAGAGAAGGGAAAACAAGGTTGCCAAAAGCTTGGCCAGTGACCCAGTTAAGCCACAGCCATCTGAAAACATTTAAAGAAGGAACTAAGAGGAAGAAAAAAGATCAAATGGTGTCAGGATTGACTCCGGCAGCCTGTTAGTTGAGGAGCAATGTAAAAATGATATGAGACACTTCTAAGCCATTTTGCCATTAACAAAAGTCAATTAGCCATAAAGAAACAAGCACGTGAGATGAAGATCTGATAGCACTGAGCTTTGGCAGCCATTCCTCCCCACTCCTCTCATCTCCATATAAGAATCTATCTTCCAAAGGGCAGGATGTGGTGACTCATATTATCTTCAAATATGAATAATGCTGACCCCATATGCCGCAGGTGACCAGAGAGTGGGTCAACACCTACAACTAGCAGAAAGTTGAGTCAATGGAGGCAAATCTTGAGTCCTTAGTCTTCCTTCAAATCTCCTCCGCTCCTTCAAGCCCTAACTGTTGATTATTAGGCAAATGTATGACCACAAAAGGATATAAGTTGGTTGAGTAGCAAAAGCATGAAATAGCAGGAGGACAGCTCATACTTTTCATTCGTTTTCCACTCAATGTCAAGAGGAAGAGAGGAAGGTACTATGATCTCTGGGTAGGTCCCCTGTGAAGAATTTATCTAAGCATATGAGCAAGAATCGCAAAATGAGAATGTGGTGATATGATTTGTACCTTTGAAAAGAGTACTGTAGCAGCAAGCACCCCAGCATCCCCAGAGTAGCTGCCAACACAGGTTCTTAGATCTGCTTTTGTAAAGGAAAGCAACTCAAAATCAGTTAACAAGCTTACTTTAATCAAACATATATTACCTAGTTCAGGGGGAAAAGGTCAGCACCCCGAGCTTCAGATTATACAGGCAGAACTCAACAGATCAAACAGACAGGCTTCCAAACTGTCCCAACATTACATACATCAATACCAAATCACAGTTACCAGAGAGGGAAGCATCAACATCTGGGTTTTCAAAGCCGGGGGCCTCTCAACGGCTACCCAGAGTCTCATCTGGTCAAATCACACAATACTTCTCAAAGTGAGCCCCAAAGCAAACTTCACATCAGGGATTATGTAGCCTTCTCCAGGCTCAGAGAATGTAACCACCCTCTTGACCCACTGCCCAATCACACAGCATCAAGGTGTGGTCATTCCTGAAAACTAAGCCTCCTACCACAGGCTCCATGTGACCACATTCAGCCTATTAGGAGGCAGAGTATATTTTCAAATCAAGGAAGGTTCTCAGAGTCACTTAAGCCAATCAAAGGGCCTAGGGGCAGGGAAGATCTTCAAATCTGCATTTCCATTACAAGTACCCACATTGATGATATGACAAATTATCTGATCCTATTAAGAGCTTTGGGTATACTGACTCTAATACACAATGTATTAGCTATCTCTCCCAGCTTCCTGTCAATTGTAAATTCAAGCAGCATTCTTTCTATGCCTTTGTCCAAGTGATTAGTAAAAATATTGACCAGAAGAGGCCAGGGACAAATCCCTGGAGTACTTCACTGGAGACCTCCCTCCATGTTGCCAAAAAAAAAATTTTGACTGTCTTTTATACACTTTGATCCTGTGACCTAAGGCAATCGAATGAATGTAAGGGTTGGAAGAGACCTAAGTTTTCATTTAATTTAGCATAAAGTGAATAAGAATTCCCTCAAAAAATCACAATAAATAATCGTTGTGCCTTTGGTTGGATTTCCATTGATTGGAAACATGACTTCACTTTCTAAGAACTCATAAACTTCCTTTTCATTTTGCATTTTCAAATTTTGTCAGGAATCCAAATTAAGCTTAGCAGACTATAATTTAGAGAATGACTGTGAAGTCTTAGTGATCACCCTCCTGAATGAGAAGGAAATGGAAGAGCTGAAGAAAATCTTTTGGACAAACCAAATTATTTCACAGTTCTAGTTTGGAAGATCTTTTTCTCCTACAGTGAGTCAAAATATGCAACTTTTACCCTCTCTTCCTAGTTCTTTGCTTAGTGGTCAAGCAAGCAAGACAAATTTAATCCTTTTTCCACATAAAAGCTCTTCCCATTAAATCTTAATTTCTCAAGATGAAATGTTCCCAATTCCTTTGACCAATCCTCAATGCCCCAATTCATCTTACCATCTTTTTGTCTTTTTTTTTTTGTTTCTTTGTATCCATAGTGCTTAGTATTGTGTCAGGTACAAAGTAAACATTTACTAAATATTTGTTGATTTGATGTGACTTAATATATTAGTTTTCCTTCATTGGATGTACTCCAGGTTGTCAATATTCATCCTAAAATGTAATGCTAAAAACAAAACAATTACTCCATTTATTTAATCTCTGACCTGCTGTAATGGGAATGGGAATTTGAAGATCTTTCTTGCCCCTTAATAGACCTAGGGAGGAATTTGAAGACCTCCCCTGCTTTGAAAGTAAACTGCCCCCTAATAGGCTGGATGTAATCACATGGAGCCTGTGATGGAGGGAATTTGCTGAAGGGTGCAGCAGACCCCACAGTAAGCTTCCCTGCTGTGAAGATAAACTCTGTCCCCTAATAAACTGAATGGAGTCACATGGATCCTGTGGTGGGAGGAGTTTTGCTGAAGGGAAGCAGAGCCCACAGGAAGCTGGTTCAGAGCTAGCCAGACTCTGGAGGGAGAGGACAATCATTAAGGAGATGGAGAAGTTTGTGAGTAAATATTGACCTTGTACTGGTTTTGGGGAAGGCTGAAGGATGGCATGGCTCTCAGTGTTATAATGGCTTCTGAATATCTTTGCTACTATGGTGGAATCAGCTTACTGGTTTTGGGTTTTGGTTTTCTGGTGTCTAAATAAATGTTTCAGTTCTATTCTCTATCTGGAGAATCTGGTATATTTTGCGATTGAACATCATATGATACTTATAGTCACTGTCTTTATAGTGATCATGGGCACTGTACATATTGCATTGGCACTACACATGTCAGTTTTGTTACCCTAAAAAAAAGGGGAAGTAAGAGTATTTCATGACTTGTTCCTAATGAACCCATGCTGGCTCTTAGTGATCATTTCTCTTTCAAAGAACTCACAAATCATCACTTTAGTAATACATTAGATATTTGCAAGGAATCAAAATCAAGATCACCAACATAAAATTTTAGAGAATTTACTCTTTTCCCTCCCTTTAACAATTGGAACAAAATTTTGGTCTTTCTGCAGTCCTGCTATATCATTTCCGTTCACCACAATTTGGCAATCATTCAATGTCCTGAGATATAGTTTCCTGGAGCGTTGTGACATGACCTCATTGACAGTCTGTTAGGTGCTCTCTTACAATATTCTCACTTATCTTAAGTTTCAATTATCTGTAGACAATTTTTTATATCTTTCCCATTCTGAAGATCGTTCTTCTTGGTAGAGAAAACAGAGCAAAAACAGGATCCAATGGTTTTGTCTTCCCCCATAATTCATTATCTACTTCCCATCTAGCCTGAGCAGTGGTCCTATCCTTCCTTTGATCTTCCAGGGACCTAAAGATAACTTTTCAATAGGCCTTTTGGTCATGCTTAGAATTCACACAAATCTCTACTCCTTTGGGGGCTTTTGTATTTCTGACACAGTTCTTTAATCACTATATTACTCTTTTGCCTTCATTCTGAGTTACCTGCTCTTGCTTCCATCATCTATATCTATCTTTTAAAAAAATTCTAATTTCATCAGGGAGCTTTCCATGTAGCCACATTGCTTCCTTTGCATGGCTCCTCCTTTTCATTGTCATTGTAATTTTTTGTATTTTCAGAATTTTGTTTTTAAGAGTACTCTATCCTTGACTCCCTTCAACCTCAGCTTACTCATCTGTAAAATGGATGTTCTAAGACTTGTTCTATGATGCGATATTGTAATGGAGGGAGGACATTATAAGTAATTAAACACTAAAGAAATACTGGTGAAATCATCATGATATTACACTGCCACCTTACTAAAGAAGACTAGGGATATAGGAGAGGGTGCTAATTCTGTCCAGCTTTACCAAGTTGGGTAAATCATTAAATGTTAAATTTCCTGGTGCCCAAGAAACCTGCAGAGTGAATTCAGAGGCACTATCTATTTGGTCTACATAGAAACCTTGCAAAGCTCCTAGGGATAGGAATTACATTGCTCCCATTTCAGGCATAGGCATCCTAAGGCATAGAGCAATTGAATAAATCTTCCAAGTTCATGCACTCTCATAAAAGCGAGAAGTAGCCATGTTTTCATCAAGTAAATATAAAGTGGAATGATTTGCTTTATGCAGTAATACGTTCTCTATCACTAGAAATGTTCAAGGTGGTATTGTCTGTCATCAGTCAGGTACACTTTAGGAGGCATTCCTTCATCAGATCGGACTAGTTGAACTTTGAGTTCTCTTCAACTTTTGATTGGATATGCCTTCTACCCCCAAATCCTACAATTTTGTTTTCCATGGGAAGGATTCTCCCTTGTTGACAGTTTAGCTTCCTTCCTGAGCCCCACGATGGGGAGGTGTGACTGAGTTGTCTCCTGAATGAGAAGAAACTGGCAGGGTTGATGAGAATCTTTTGGACGCTGTCATGGCTTACCCAGCCCATCACTCATCTCTGTCTTTTTTTTAAGACAAGGCAGAGAAATCATTTGTCTATTCCCATGATGTTAATTACTAGCAAGGCCAAAAAGGCTTGGACATTTACTGTTTGTCAGAGAGACCCACTTAATAGCTTAACAACAATAGCCACAATTCACATTTCTAGCAGCCCTTTCAGTCTCACAAAGTTGTGTTTCGTTTTGTTTTTTTGCAGCATTACCTCAAGGGAAGAAATGCAAATATAGATATTTTCTCAGAAAAATAAATGAATTTCCCCAATCCCATAAATTAGGAAGTATCAAAACTAGAATTTGAAACTATGACTTCTGACTTCAAGTATAGTGGCTTTTCTGACCCTCTTAAAAATAAATTCTCCTGGACAGAGGTGCTAGTACCAGGTTTCAGGATAATTCAATCCAATAAACCTTTATTAATGACTACTCTGTGTGAAGCACTAGAAACAAAGTATTAGCAACCACTCTGACCCATAAGAATCCCATAAGTCCCTTACCTCAAAGTTCCATGGTGTGTGTGATAGTGGCAATGGTTCTGAGTCATGGAAGCAACCCTCAAAAAAAATCTTAGAAAGCTGGAAAGGTCAATGCCCTGTGTGGCTTGTTATAAGTGGTTATGTCTACACTGTGGTACACATTTGAAAGGAAAATGAAAAATCAAGTTCAACAACTAGACGATTACACATATCCAGATGGGTGTCATGGCAGACAGAATTTTGGATTTGAAGTTAGGAAGACCTGAGTTCAAATCCTGTCTCAGACACATTTACTAGTTGGGTGACTGTGAAAGTTATTTAATCTTTGTTTTCCCTTGTTTCCTCATCTATAAAATGGGAATAATAATGGCAAATACCCCCAGGGTTATTGTGAGGATAAAATGAAATAAAATTTGTTAAGAGTTTTACAAATCTTAAAGTGATAGGCAGATGGACTAGTATATATATATATATATATATATATATATATATATATATATATATATATATATATATATATAAAAACTTATATAAATATATATAGTATGTGTGTATGTATGCATGTGTATACATATATATAAATTATATAAATATATAGTATGTGTATGTATGTATGTGTATACATATATATATATATATATACATACTAGATGATGATGATGATAAAAAATTAAATGTATGTAATTCTTTTAACCCAGAACTAGATGTTGGAGTCAAAAGACATGAATTCAAGCCCTGTCTCCCCCACTTGTTATCTGTGTGATAAGTCATTTTTCCCTCTTTTGAGCTTCAACTGCCTTGTCTGTGAAATGGGGATAATTCCTCCTACCCTGTCTATCTCTAAGGGCCCTGCTTAAATGAAAGAATGCTTGGAAGTTCTATAGAAATATCAGCTCTTATTGGAATGGTTCTTCCAAGGTCTAGTAAGCTAAGAGTGTTTCTTTGGAATGAATCTGAATTTAAAGCCTGAGCCAAAGCTGCTGTAAACTGAGTCGCTTCTAGATCCAGCCCCTTCTCCCCCCTCCAGCCCTCAGGCAGAGTGATTGTCTCAGAAAAACTGGCATATCGGCCAGATAACATTTCCAATTTATTGCTTCCATGAAAGTGGCTCCAGGACAAGTACAAATACAGTCTGTGTTCAATCTATTCAATTAGAACAGAACAAGGCATTTATTTCTACATGTACAAATCAGGGAGGCCTATTCTTGCCCAATCCCATTCATTCAGCATTTATGCAGGTCTAATTAAATCACCAGCAGGGGCTTCTGGTGAGGAGAATGCCCTTCAGAAAATATGCTCGCTAAATACTCTTTAACAACGAGGGGGGAAAATATAAATAAATGATGTCGCCTGGTTCACTGAGTCCCCTGCATTTCCATCTTTCAGTGCTGGGGCTAAAACTCTTTGCTTGTAAACATTCAGTTCAGCCAAAGCCACCCATGTGTTAATGAGGGCTGGTGGAGAGCAGTATTATGCTAAGTGATTCATAAACATCACACTTTCTGGGTGGTATATTTTAATCAGACACCCTGCAGCAGGGAGCTCACAGACCAGTGGGGTGCCACTCTTTCTTTCTTTGTTTTTTCTTTATTTATTTTTATTATTCAAGAATACATCACTCTGTGGAAAACCAGTGGGACAAAATACAAATAGTAATAACCCTTACTCTTATTAGTAGTAATAGTAGTAGGGACTAGGTCTGTGATCTCTTTGGCATGGTAAATTCTCTGGTGAGGATGCTACCTCTACAATACCTCAACACCTTCTCTATAACTTGTAGTCCTAGAGATCACCCATGGGCACTAAAAGGTAAAGTCACATAGCCAGGGTCTCACAGCTAATAGGTGTCAGAGGCAGGTTTTTCTGACTCTGAATTTCAATCTTTATCCACACTGCCTCTCAGTAATTGTTTTTACAATGATAAATCATAACCATTTAAAGTAGGCCAAATTACTTTAGTCAATTTGTTTTATTTCATTGAAACATTTAAGTAAAGTATCTACTATGTGTGATAGGTGTCTAGTATACAGTGACAAAAATGGAATAATTTCAACTATCATGGAGCTTACATTTTACCAGGGATATGCAACCTGTAGCAAGTCAGCAAAAGCAAAGTAATTTGAGGAAGGAAAGAGCTCTATTGATTGGGGAATAAGGAAAAGCTTTGATGAGGAGGTATCACCTTAGCTGAACCTAAGGTTTTAGAATAAGCCCCTGGAGGACATTCCAGGTATGAAGCACAGTTTGGGAGAGTACATGGAGGTGGTAGAGTTCAAGGAATGACTAGTAGCCTTGTTTGATTGGAATGTAAAGCCTGTGAAGGAGAATAGTATGAAAGAAGATGCAGATTCTTAGTGTCACCAAATCTCAAAGCTAGAAAGGATCCCAGAGGCCATCTAGTCCAACCTGTAATTAAATAAGAATCCCTTCCCCAGCTTGCCCAACAAGTGACTTTTCAACCTCTCCTGAAAGGCTTCCTGGGAAGAAGAAATCAATATTATCCAAGCTACCATTGCACATTGGGATAGCCCCTAATTGTTAAGAATTTTCTAACCTCTTGATGGCAGAGTAGAAACAGCACTTCCTCAGAGCTCCAGCCCACACCACTTCAAAATTATGCTATAGGGGGACTCTGAATGACCTCTGGAGCTCCAGAACCCACAAAATGACACAGAGAAGCTAACATCCCACTGAGGACATCCCAGCAGCCTCCAGGGAGAGGCCAGCACAATGCTCTGGGAGCCGAGTCCAGGACCGTGTGAGTTGGCGGTTTTAGTCCCAGGGTGGCAGGACCAGCAGCCCACTGGAGGGACCCCAGAACACCATCACCTGTGGCTTTTCCAGAATTATCAACACATAGATGCCACAGACAAAGTGAGAGGTTAGTGCCTTATGGACTTTGGGACTCATTAGTTGGGAGAGCATGTTGGCCTCTTTCCCTGGGGGTGAGAAGCCTCTGAGAAGCTGCAGCACATGATGGGCACACACAACAGCTTCAGTTACTGCCCTGTTAACAGTAGGGGGATCCTGCGATCAGTCTTGGGGGTAATCACTCTTGATTTAACCTTCTTGGATATGGATTACAATATGGGGTGGAGGTCTTGGGATGTGTGACCAGCTTGCCAGAGGGTGTGTGGGCTTCAGAGAGGGCACCCAACTAATAGCTCCAGCAGTTGGGGAAACCCCAGTGTTTGGGATAGAAGCTCCCCTGGCTGGTGGCAGAGTCCTACTGTGGCAACAAGCCCAAAAGTCAAGTAATTGAGTGGCAACATGCCTAGGAAAAGGAAACAAGATAAACAGAAAAATTCAACATTAGATTCATATTTTGGGGGCAAAGATGATCAAAGCATGGAACAGGAAGAGGACTGGGAGGTCAGAACTCCTGCACCAAAAGCTCCAAATGAAAATACAAGCTGATTAAAGGCCATGGAGGACCTTAAGAAGGATTTTGAAAGGCAAATAAGAGAAGTGGAAGAAAAATTGGGAAGAGAAATGAAAATGATGCAAGAAAATTATGAAAGGAGAGTCAACAGCCTTACTGAGGAAAATAACACCTTAAAAATAGACTAACTCAAATGGCAAAAGAGGATCAAAAAGGCAATGAGGAGAAGAATGCCTTAAAAAGCCTAATTTGCCAGATGGAAAAAGAATCTCAAAGGCTCACTGAGGAGAATCTTTGCTTTGAATTTAGAATGCACCAAAGGAAAGCTAGCGCTGTTAAACAGATCCAAACAAATGAAAGAATAGAAGGCAATGTGAAATATCTCATGGGAAAAACCACTGACCTGGAAAATAGAGCCAGGGGAGATAATTTAAAAATTATTGGACTACCTAAAAGCCATGATGAAAGAAAGAACCTAGAAATCATCCTTCAAGAAATTCTCCAGGAAAATTTCCCTGATGTTTTAGAACCAGAGAGTAAAATAGAGGTTGAAAGAATCCACAGATCACCTCCTGAAAAAGATCCCAAAAAGAAAACAGCTAGGAATATTATAGCCAGGTTTCAGAATTCCCAGATCAAGGAGAGAATATTACAAGCAGCCAGGAAGAAAAAAATTGAATACTGTGGAAACGCAATCAGGATCGCACAGGATCTGGCAGCTTCTACACTGAGAGATTGAAGGGCTTGGAATACGATATTCTGGAGGGCACAGGACCTGGGATTAAAACCAAGAATCACCTACCCAGCAAAACTGAGTATCTCTCCTCTTTCAGGGGAAAATATGGTCATTCAGTAGAATAGAGGACTTTCAAGCATTCATGTTAAAAAAAAAAAACAGAATTGAATAGAAATTTTGACATTAAGATACAAGAAGCAAGAGATACTTGATAAAGTATAAAGGGAAAAGAAATCATCATGAACTTATCAAAGTTGAACTGTTTACATTCCTACATGGAAAAACAATAACTGTAACTGATGAAATTTTTCTCAGTATGAAAATAGTTGAAGAACAGTATTTGGGCACATGAATACATATGTGAATGTGTATATATGTTTACAGGTATACATAGATAGAGGACACAGGTCGAATGTAATAGTAAGGGATGATACTTAAAAGGTGCAATTAAGAGGTGAGAGAGGAATATAATGAGAGGCGATGGGGAGAGACAGAATGAGGTAAACTATTTCATATAGAAGAGGCAAGGGAAAATGGTTACAAGGGAGGAGAAGAACAGGAAGGCAAAAAGGCAAAACCTCTCATTGAATTTGGATCAGGGAGAGAATGACGTATGGACTAAATAGGATATCTCACCCTACAGGAGAGTAGGGGGAAGGGGATGAGAGGGGGGATGATAGAAGGGAGGGCAGGAAGGAAGGGGGGAGGGAAGTTGGAAGCACCCACTTATGAAAAGGGACAGGATCAAAGTAGGGAATAGACCAAGTGGGAGGTGGGATAGGAGGGAAGGAAATATAGTCAGTCTTTTACAATATATCTCCTGTGGTAACGTTTTGCATAACTACACGTGCACAACATATACTGAACTGCTTATCTTCCCAGTAAGGGTGGGTGACAAGAGAGAAAGAGAATAAATCTGGAATTCAAAGTTTTAAAATCAAACGTGTAAAAATGTATAAATACTATTATTAATACTATTTTGCATATAATTGGGAAATAAGTTGTACAGGCATTGGGGTACAGAGATTCACCTTGCCCTACTGGGAGAGTTGAGGGGGGTATGGGAAAAGATATGGAAGAGAGCAGATTCAATGAGGGGATATCCTGTGGGACTGCTATTCTGGGTTGGAGGTAGGGAAATAATGGGGAAAATATTGTAACTCAATATCTGGCAAAAATGAATGATGTAAACCACAATTTAATAAAGTATTTGGGAATAAAAATAAAAGTATTTCCTAACCTCAAGTCTAAATCTGCCCCTTTGTAGTTTCTATTCACTGCTCTAAACATACCCTCTTGGGTCAAACAGAACAGGAATAACAATTCCATGCAACAGTCTTTCAAATCCAAATTTCTTCTAGATCTTTTTTAGCTCCCCAGTTCCTCCATTTGATCCTCATATAGCATGAATTAGAGACCACTTGACATATTGCTCTCCTGCTACTGAATGACCCCCATTTTATTCACTTACTTCCTAAAATGGAGAGACTAAAATTGAACACAATGCCACAAATGTGATCTGTTTGTTTCATGTTCTCTCTTTCCCACACTCTTTATTCTAGTCAAACTGGCCTGCTAATTAGGACCTTTATATTATATTCCATCTTAGCTTAGAACTCTGCAGGCCCATGTAGTATCATGCTGACTCCAGTCATTTAACATTGAAACCTGTGTCCTCTGCTCCCTGTGCCCTGCACACCTCCAACCCAGGCTTTCTAATTGTTCTTTTAAAGACTAATTAAATCAACACTAGGGTTGTCTCTCTATTGTTCCCTTTTTGATCCTTGTGAGTTTTAAAAATATTTTATTTTTTCTAATAATATATATATATACATATATCTGTATCACACACACATATACATATTTTTTTTTATAATTTTGAAGTCTAAATTCTCTTTCTCTTTCCTTTCCTTCTCACCCCTCATTGAGAAATCAAACAATTTGATATAGATTTATGCATGTTCAGTCACACAAAATATTTATATATTAGTCATGTTATAAAATAAAACAGAAAAAAAAATGAAGAAAAATAAAGAAAAAATTTAAAAGTATGCTTCAATCTGCATTTAGACTTCATCAGTTTTTCAAGGTGGATAACACTTTTCATCATGGGTCCTTTGGAATTGTCTTAGATCATTGTCTTGCTAAAAATAGTTAAGTCATTCACAGTTGATCATTGTACAATATTGTCACTGTGTACAATGGTCTCCTGGTTCTGCTCACTTCACTTTGCATCAATTCATGTAAGTCTGTCCTAGTTTTTCTGAAAGCATCCTGCTCATAATTTCTTATAGCACAATAGCATTCTATCACAATCATATACAAAAATTTGTTCAGTCATTTCCCAATTGATAAACATCTCCTCAATTTTTTATTCTTTGCCACTATGAAAAGACCTACTTTAAATATATGTGTTTATATGGGTTCTTTTTTTTTTTAAATCTCTGATTTACAGACCGGTACTGCTGAGTCAAAGGGTATGCACAGTTTTACAGACCTTTGGGCATAGTTCCAAATTGCTCTCCAGAACTAGATTAGTTCACAATTCCACTAATAGTACACTAATATCCTAATTTCCTCACATCCTCTCCAACATGTCCATTTCTTTTTCTGTCATACTAGTCAATCTGATGGGTATGAGGCGGTACTTAAGAATCGTTTTAGTATGCATTTTTCCAAACCTTATTGATTTAGAGCATTTTTCATATGGCTATACATAGATTTGGTTTCTCCTTCTGAAAACTGCCTTTTCATATCCTTTGACCATTTATCAATTGGAGAATGATTCATTCTTATAAATTTGACTCAGTTCTCTATATATTTGAGAAATGAGGCCTTTATCAGAGAGATTTATTATAAAATGTTTTCCCCAGTTTTCTGCTTTCCTTCTAATCTTGGCTGAATTGGTTTTGTTTGTGTAAACCCTTTTCAATTTAATGTATTCAAAATTATCCATTCCATATCTCATAATGCTCTCTATCTCTTGCTCGGTCATAAATTCTTCCCTTGTTTATGTATCAGACAGGTAAAATTTTCCATACCCCCTCCCTAATTTGCTTATGGTATCACCCTTTATGTCTAAATCATGTATTCATTTTGACCTTATCTTAGTATACAGTGTGAGATGTTGGTCTATATCTAGTTTTTGCCAGACTGCTTTCTAATTTTCCCTGAAGTTTTTGTCAAATGGTGAGTTCTTGTTCCAAAACTTGGCTCTTTTGGTTTATCAAACAATAGACCACTAAGATCATTTATCACTATATACAGAGCAGGGCTTCTTAAACATTTTTTTACTCATGACCCCTACAGCATTTCTTAAACTGTGGGTTGTGACCCTATATGGGATACAGTTCGTCTAGTACACTGATTCACCACTATTTCTTACCAGATTGTTTTGATGATTACAGCTTTGTAATATAGTTTGAGTACTGGCAGGCTGACTTCTTTCACATATTTTCCATTGATTCCCTTGATATTTTTAAATTTCTCTTCTTCCAGATGAATTTTGTTATTATTTTTTCTAGCTCTATAAATATTTTTTGGTAATTTGATTGTTATGGCACTGAATAAGTAACTTAGTTTAGGTAGAACTGTAATTTTTGTTATATTGGCTCAGCCTATTCATGATCAACTAATATTTTTCATTTTTTTATTTGACCTTTATTCTTATAAAAGGTGTTTTTTGTGTTCATATGGTTCCTGGGTTTATCTTGGAAGACAGACTCCCAAGTATTTTACATTGTCTATAGTTATTTTAGATGGAATTTCTCTTTCTATCTCCTGTTGCTGGATTTTGGTGGAAATATTTAGAAATGCTAATGATTTGTGTGGGTTTACTTAATATCCTGCAACTTTGACAAAACTGTTGATTATTTCAGCTAATTTTTAGTTGATTCTCTAGAATAATTTATTTCTTTATTATCTATTCTAATTCCTTCAATTTTTCTTCTTCTCCTATTGCTATAGTTACCATTTCTAGTACAATATTGAATAATAGTTATGACAGTGGGCATCCTTGCTTCACCCATAATCTTATGGGTAAGACTTCTAGCTTATTCTCATTACAAATAATGCTTGCCGATGGTTTTAGATAGATATTGTTTACCAATTTAAGGAAAGCTCCATTTATTCCTATGCTTTTCAGTGTTAGGAATGAGTATTGTATTCTGTCAAAAAATTTTCTGCATTTATAAACATAATCATATAAGTTCTATTGGTTTTGCCTGTGACCAAAATATACTTGCTTCACCAACCTTCCCCTTAGCTGCATTATTTCCCTCAATTAGAATATAAAGTATTTGAGGGAAGGGACTGTCTTGGTTTTTCAATTTATATACCTAGGACTTAATATTGTGCCTGTGGTATCCAAGTACTTAAGAAATACTTTTAAATTAATCCTTTCATTCATCTTCTGCTTCTGTACCTTTTCTCAAGTGTGGTCTCTGATGTACTGAATGCTTTCCCTCTTCACATGCACTTCTTACAATCCCAGCTGATGATGAACTCTCCCACCCCACCTTCCCCAAGACAGCATGCAATCTGATATAGGCTATACATGAGCAATCATATTAAACATATTTCCACATTAGTCATGTTACAAAAAAAAAGAATTAGAATAAAAGAGAAAATAGTACTAGTTGATCTTCATTCAGACTCCATAGTTCTTTTTTCTGTATATGGGTAGCATTTTCCATCATGAGGCTTTTGGAATTGTCTTCTATCATTCCATTGCTGAGAAAAGTTAAGTCTATCAAAGTTGGTCTGAGATACAATTTGTAAATCATTTGGCACAGAGCCGGGCACACAATAAAGACTTATTAAATGTTTGCTTACTTCCTTCTTCAGTGAAGTATGTTCCAGTGCATCCTCCCGTCATTAATTGTTCATACTTGTTTCCTCTTTAAATACTGGTATTACTTTTGGTATTTTGTATCACTTTCAACATACCTCTTATTTGTTTATTTGTCTGCATGTTGTATTTTTCCTCCTAATAGAATGTAAACTCCTTGAGAGCAGAGGTTATTTTGTTTTTGCCTTTGCATCTCCAGGACTAGCAGAGTGTTCTGTAAATCATAGGTGCTTGATGAATGTTTGCTGAATTGAATTGAAGTTAATTAAATTATCATCACTCTGGTCTTGGACACAATGTAGCTGGAAATCCATGTTAATTTTTTGGCAGCTGTATCATGCTGTTGACTCATATTAAG
Source organism: Gymnobelideus leadbeateri (assembly GCA_011680675.1). Taxonomy (NCBI): domain Eukaryota; kingdom Metazoa; phylum Chordata; class Mammalia; order Diprotodontia; family Petauridae; genus Gymnobelideus; species Gymnobelideus leadbeateri. The sequence goes on along the minus strand of WOXC01009845.1, from coordinate 209,602 downwards.
CTTAAGTAGTCCATTAAAAATACCCATCTTTTTCAGACTGTCTAGTCCTTCCTCCCCCGTATTGTACTTGTGAAGATGATTTTTTTAGCTTAATTGTAAAACTTTGCTTTTAGCCCTATTGAATTCCATCTTATTTGGTTCAGCTTTAATGTTCTAGCCTTGTAAGATGTTTTGGAATCCTCACTCCATCATTCAATGTAATTGCTCTTCCTTCTAGGTTTATGCCATTTACAAATTTGAAAAGTATGCCCTCTATGCCTTTATCCAAGTTATTGAGAAAATTTTCAATAGCCTCAGGCTGATTGAACTCTTTGAGGCACTCCACAAAACAAACACTTCCCTCCAATATGAAATCAGGACATTAATGAGTATTTTGGGGTCTAACATTTCAATCAGTTTCTGATCTAGACAACCATCATCTAGCCAATATCTCTACTTTTTTTTTTGCATAAGTCAATCAAATGCTTTCCTTGTTCTGGGTAACCTTGTCAAAAAAGCAAATGGGTTTAGTCTGGCATGTTTTGCTCATCCTGTTTTTCTTTGTTTTTGTTATCATTACTTCCTTTTTCAAAAGTACAATATCCCTTTAATAAAATACTCTAGGACTTATCTATGAGTCAAAGTCAAACTAACTGGCCTATATTTTGCTTAATCCAGCCTCTTCTTTGGAAAAGAAGGTAAGAATGATATTGTGGAGGTCTTAAAATAACATTCTGAGGAGTTTGCATTTCTTCTTTGGCCACTGAAGATTTGGGAGGCAATGGGGTATTTTTATTTTTCTTGTTTTGTTGTTACTGAGTCTTTTTTTAAGCCACATCCAGGTTTTGGGTTTTTTTTTTTTTTTGTGACTTCATTTAAGGGTTCTTGGCAAAGATGGTGGGGTGGTTTGTCATTTCCTTTTCTAGATCATTTTCCAGATGAGGAAATTGAGGCAAACACAGTTAAGTAAGTTGACCAGGGTCACACTGCTAGTAAATTTCTGACGTTGGATTTGAACTCAGATTTTCCTGATTCCAGGCCCTATGCTCTATCCACTGTGCCACCAAGTTACCTTGGAGTAATGTTGACAGATCAACATTTCAGGTGGAAAAACAGTGAAATGAGGTAGCTAAAAAGAGCTTTGGACTAAGAGTCAGGAATTTTGGATTCTAGTTCCATTTCTGCCACTAATCCATTATGTAAGCTTGAGCAATTCATTTTACCAATCTAATGAATCTTTTTATTATGATAATAACAATAATAAATGATGGCAATTGTGCTAAATAGATCCCCTCCCCATCAAACATTCAGTGTCAGAAGCCAACTTGAACTCACTGAGCTATAATGGACCTTAGAGATCACAAAGTCATAGATTTATCAACCTTCAGATTTAGCACCACCAGTTTAGAAATGAGAAAACTAAAGTCCAAAAAGCAAATATGATTAAACCAAGGTCTTAGAGCAAGTTAATGGCAAATCCAGTTAATACTTCATTCCCTGCTAAGGTTCTTTCTATTATTCTGGGAATATCCTTCATTCTTCAGTCTTCTCCACCTCTACATCAGGTGCCTTGCCCACCTAAGGATGACTTCACCCTGAGGGGTCCTCACTGATCAGTGAGCTCCTCTGTCTGGGACTGCATTATCTTGAGGAATCCCAGCAATGCTGTTCATTTAATTTCCTGCTAATTCTCCATCTCTTCTACTTCTACACTAGCTGCCTTGCTTTTGAATGCTTATCCTTCCCCCTTTTTCCAGTTCCTCTTTATGTTTTGTTTTTCTCTATTAGAATGTAAACTCCTTAAGAGTAGGTACTATCATGGTTTATTGATTTTGTTTTGTTTTTATCCCTAGTGTTTAGCACAATGTCAAGTGCATAGTGAGTGCTTTATAAATGCTCTATCATCCATCCATCCATCCATCCATCCATCCATCCATCCATCCATCCATCCATTCTATCTATCTATCTATCTATCTATCTATCTATCTATCTATCTATCTTGCCTCTTCTAACCCCTTTATTTTATAGATAAGGGAATTGAGCTCCAAAAAAATAAAATGACTTACCCAACAAAACCCAGTGAGCTGCCTCTGTTGCCATACAATAGCCTTTCCATTTCCTTAGCAAAATGCTGAGCACATAGCAAGTAGTTAATAAATATTTGTTCATTTATTCATTCATACATTCATATGGCTACCTCTCAATAATAAAAGCCCCTTACATTTGCCTAACACTTTACATTTTACAAGGTGCTTTCACAGACTTTACCTCACTCATCCTTCTGCTAGTCCTGCTAGAGAAGGGGTACAAGAAGGAGCTTTTATGGATTATTAAACTGAGACTGAAAGAGGTGATGTGACTTGGCTAAAGTAATATAATCAGTGTGTAGACGAACTGCTACCTGAAGACATGTCTCTTGCTCCTGAGTCTAGTATCCTTCCTGTCTTACCATGCTGTCTTTCCCCACTGAATTTATCCTAGGTCCAGCTTAGAAGAGAAGAATAGATAAAAGTAACCAGATTTTCAGTGTATCAAATGGTTCCCTCTTTGATCAGCATCTCATATCTTTTGGGATTCCTACCTATAGTTTACCAATGGAATAAGTGTCACGTAAATAGATAGACAGATAGAAAAAAATCTAAAATATTTAAGCCACTCAGTTAAAAAGGAATGAGATCCAAAGTCAGAAATGTCACTAGTTAGGCATTTTGGGATCCCTGTATTCACAGCATGGGGCTAAGACCTGCAGAGAACAGTTTAAAGATTCAAATGCAACTTACAATGTAGTGCACTCCCCCTTTGTATATCGGCCTTAGGAGGAAAAGACTGCCTTGATGGTTTTCAAAGGATCTCCCAGGGTGGAAATATTTATTGTCCTGGAAAAGAACCAAGGTAATGGCCCTCAAAGTGTTTCTTCCGGATAAACACAGTAATGATACCACATCTTGAGTTTATGTACCAGAGATCCTTGTGGAGAAACTTACAGCTAATTAGACATGAAGGAGACATCCAGCATATTAGCAGGTTAGTGGGATGAGGGGAAGAAAAGGTTACATTTCAATTAGTTAAATCTCATTGCCCTAATCTCCTCTCATTGAACTCCAAGTCACCAAGGATTGTGGTGTTTATTCAGACAACTATTGCAAATAGAAATCCTTTTAATATCCACAGGCGTAGGGGGCATCACAGCATCAATGAGCCAGAAGGGACTTTAAGGATCTTGAAGTTATAGCCCCACTGAATTTCCAAGGGGAAAGAAACCTTACATATTATCTAGTATAGAAGTTCTTAACCTGGGGTTTATGAACTGTATATGTGTTATATATATATATATATATATATATATATATATATATATAGTTTTATATATAGTTATATATATTTATAAATAGTTATATATATTTTATATAGTTATATATAAAAACATGCAATAACTGAATTGGAGTATAATTTCTTTTCTTTATAATCTTAAGTATTATATTTTATGCATTTAAAATACTATCCTGAGAAAGTGTTCATAGACTCCACCAGACAGCAAAAAGCATCTATGTCACAGACAAAGAGTATGGACCCTTGTTCTAGCCTACTGTAATCCATTCATTTTTTTCCAGAGGATGATACTGAGTCCCAGGGAAGGGACATGACTTGTTGCTTGTCTTTTCTTTTTGGAGAGGACCAATGACATCACAGGGTGATGTCTTGACTCAAGCATGAATTGGATCTAAGTGAGGAAGAACTGCACAAAGTTGTCAGTCTTGTTCTCTCTACCCAAATAACTGAAGTCTAGTAGCAAGACAGAAGTCAGGCTGACGAGTGATGGCCTGGGATGCAGTGGATGACCTTGACATCTTTAATGTCTGACCAAGCTCTAAGAACTCCACTGCACCTGCTTCAGCTGCCTTCATGGTCATTGGAACAAATTGTACTCATTCCTAACATTTAATGTGAAGGTATTTGTAGAACCTATATCCGATTGCATGCTGCCATGGTGGAGGGAGGGGGAGAAAATTTGGAACTCAAGAGATTGTGGGACTGAATGCTTTAAACTAAAAGTAAATAAATAAACATTCTTTAAAAACTGTATTCATTTACCCATTCTACCAGGGGAAGTCTTCACATGCTTAGGGTAGAATTCAGTACTCACAAACCCATCAGCTATCCTCAACCTGGCCTAGCCCGGCGGTTGAGATGGTTTACCAGTGTGTGGGGGCAATTCTATAGCTTCTTGGAGTCACAGCCTGAGAGCTGAATGTCAGGTGGACACCAAAGGTGAATGACCAAGCCCCAAAAAGGCTCAGCAAACCCTCACGCCAGGGGTGCTAGTCCTTCTTGAATACCTATATACCGCAGGGATATGATTTATAAGATAATTGAATTTAGAGCTGAAATACGTCCCCAGTAAGCAGCACATAAAAGCAAGGAGATCCTTAACCTCTGGTCTTATGTTATAGACTGGCCTATTTGTCTGACTACTTCATTTTACAAATGGAGAAACTAAAGCCTAGCAAGAGGAAGCAAGTTAGAGTTTCTTATCATTTAAGAGCAGACATAAAATTTGAATATTATTTATTTCAACACCTCCCCTCCACTTTATGAAAGAAGAAAGAAAGACTTGAGAAAGTTCAGACTTAACCTAAGCTGGCACACTTCATATACAGCATCACACTGGGATTTGAAACGAGTTCCCCTGATTTACCCAAGGTCTCACAAAAAGACAGTGACAAAGACAGCTGAAAAAATCAGATGTCTTGACTTACTTTCCCTTCATCTACACAGCCTCTCTAACCTCTTGAGACAGTAAAAGATATGAGTACCACCTGTGTGACCTGCCAAGGTATGGTGACACAACAGGCCAAATGTTTTTACGAAGAAATAGATAAGAAGTGATTTAGGAGGTTAAGACAATGATAAGTGATGGGCAAGGGAGAGATGAATTGCAGCTTCAAATCCCAAGGTCAAAGCCCCATTCCTATGTTCTTAGAGCAATACCTAGGTTTTAGTATGGTCTTTTGACAGTACTTTCCTTACAGAACTGTTAGGGGAGTAATGCCAGGATTATTGTCTCCATTTTGCAGATCAGGAAACTGAGACTTAGAAAGGGGAGCTATCTTGTCCATGGATACCCAGCTAAGAAATGACAGACTTCTTAGCAGTAGGAAACTCAGCCAACCAACCTTTGCCATCTCCAGGGGGCTACCAGACAACAGTCTTGGATGGGGAAAAGAGCACTGATTCCTCTCCTAGCACTGGAGGTCAGAGTAAAAGATGTTAATCTGTAGGCTCTCCCTGGTCTATTGCAGATTTCAAACTGTCATTTCCTTTCCTCCATGGCCACTGGGCTGTGTGAGCCATGCATGCAAGCAAAAGTATTTTGAACCTATTCTGCTCATAAGAAAAATAAGACACCCAGGATCTGTAAATTTGACTGAGTTTCTTCCCCTCTCTCTCCTGTTTCTTGTCACGGGCTAAGTTGGTGTGTTCCTTCTCCCCCTTCTTCCATTCTGCCTGATTCATGTGTTGATTTCTAAATTCCAAGACAGCTGCTGTGTTGAACTGTGATATTACAGGCAACATTAGCAGTAAATGAACATGTCAGGATCAAATTGGGGAGCTTGGGGAAACTGATAATGAGAAGAGATACTGCCCCAAGTCTTTGAGGCCAAAGAAAAGTGTGCTTCAGAAAGTAGTTAGCTTTGTGACCTTGGGTAAGTCCTTTGCTCTTTCTGACTCCAATTTTTCTCAACTATTAAATGGTAAAATACTATTTGTACTTCTTCTTTCACAGTCATGACAAGAAGGGTAGTTTGTAAAACATTAAGTCAGCATAAAAACGTAAAATACTATGATGATGATGATGGCTGTTATCATCATTATTTCTTATTTCTACTTGAAGAAGCATTACTTGCAGACTCTTATTTTTTTTTTTTCATTGCAAAACTCAGTTGTGGTGATTTGTAGCTCGATTCTGAAAAGAAATCACATGACTGGGTCATTTGGCACATGCAGGGTCCACCAGAACCAGTAGGGGGCAGGAAATTTCCTGTTGTGTCCCAGAAAAGTACACCCTACCAAGATGGGGCACAAGGAGCCCAGATCCCAGAATCATAGATTTAGAACTAGAAGAGACCTTTAGATTTAGTCCAATCCTTTCAAATACAAATGAAGATCTGAGGCTCATTGAGGTCAAGTGACTTGCTCAAATTTACACAGGCGATGTGTAAGCTAGGACCAATCTAGGATTCAACTCCAAGCTGCCAGTTCAAAATTTGTGACTCCTATATATCATGTCACTTTCCAAATACACAATCCACAGTTATGAGTCCAAGATCAGAGAATTAAGCCAAATACAGGATCAAGAAAAGCAAATTGTTGGGTCATAAAGGTGGAAAAGAGCATATATGGGACATGTGTTAATTGGACAATGTTCGCATAATCAAAGAGACAGAGCAATTGACCTAAGTGAGCAGCTGTTGTCATAAACTTAATGAGGGCACCAGCCTCTTTTCTACTCTGAGCCTTCCCACAAGCAGCATATAAACACAAGAAGATTCTAAAACTCTGGGCTTTTTTTTTTTAATATATATACTTGCATCATAGTACAGTTGAGTCCAAGAAAACCAAGTTAAGCTTCTTTTTGCTCTTTGTGACAGATTTCCAGGGGCTTTTATTCCTGGTTGGTTGTGTATGAGTGTCTCTCTCTCTCTCTCTCTCTCTCTCTCTCTCTCTCTCTCTCTCTCTCTCTCTCTCTCTCTCTCTCTCCCCCTCCCTCTATGTGCCTGTCTATTTGTCTCTCTCCCTCCTTCCCTCTTTCTGTCTGTCTCTGTCCAAAGCTTTAGACAGCCCACAGAAAGGTTTTGGAAACAATAAATCTTTGTCCTAAGGTCAGCAATAGCTGCCCCTTCCTTTGCTCGTTTCCTATAAAATGAGAGGATTGAACAAGAAATCTTTTGAGCTCCCTTTTAGCTCTAGATCAGTAATCCTATGATCTATGATATTTGTGTTCTAGATTCTAGGGTCTCTTCTTAACATTTAATGTTCTCAAGTCCCTTGGAGTTCAAAGTACCTTTCAGATCTAGCAATGTTAGAATTATAGGTATTAGGTTCTAGGGTTCCTTCAAGGGTTAATATCATATGATTCTATAGTTCTGTGTCTTCTGGGCAACTGCTTTCACTTCCAGGATCACACAATAAAGTAGTAGTAGTGCCAAGAGAAGAAATTACTTGTTTTGTGTTTGGTTAACTATTCTATATCGGTTGCCCATCTAAGACATAAAAACAATGGTATTTCACTCAAGACAGAAATGAATAAGGTTTTACATAGTATATTTGTGGGAAGAAAACTCATATATTTAACTCTGTGTGTGTGTGTGTGTGTGTGTGTGTGTGTGTGTGTGTGTTTAAAGAAACAAACAGGAAAATGTAGTTATAGAAATTCCACCTCTGGACTGGGCAAGGCAAGGAAAAATAGCAATCTTTTCTCTGATAAATTTAGAAAGACTTTGTGAAAGAGTGGTAACCTTAAATAATTTAAGGGATTGTGTTGTATGAGGTCAGAGGACTTGGATTTGAATCTTTACTCTCCCTGGGTTACTTAATGGGGCCTCAGTTTCATGATAACCAAAGGCATAGAGTACTTAAGCAATTTGCTCAGGGTCACACAACTAGTAGGTATCTGAGATCAGATTTGAACTTAGGTCTTCCTAACTCCAAGTCCAGCACTTTACCCACCATTCAATGCTGCCTTTCATACAGAGCAAATCACTTTGGTCAAGACTTTTCTCCTAAACTGGACAAACCTGTATTCTGTAGTTATAGTAAGAACCTACAAAATGAGCCCAACTCCATGTACCAAGAGTCAGGTTATGCTTTCTAGTGATAACTCTGCTAATAGCTTATTATAAATGCTTTGGGGTATCATGTGCCTTTTTATAGCCCTATGTTTGTTCATCTGTGAAATGGGGGTATTTTACTAGGTGATTTAAGGACCTTTCCAATCCTAACTATTGTTCTATGTTTTTATTAACTTATCCATCCATAATATGTTCTCTTAATAAACTTTATCTGGATAACTTTGAACAAATTTGGAGTAGTATAAACATTTGGACAGGTGTAGAGTAGTATGAATTCACAGAACACTGGGACCAGAAGGGACTTCCGAGGCAATGTTTTCCAACACATGTCTGAACAATCCTCAATTAAAGTAACCATGGTAAGTAGTCATTCAATTTTTACTTGAAGACCTGCAGTAATAGGGAACGCACTACATTGTTAGACTATTATAAACAGTTAGAAAGTTCCTTCTTAAATTGAGTTAAATTAGCTTCCCTATACTCCACTCATTGTTCCTAATTCTATTCTGTGGGGTCAAGTATAGCAAGTTTCATATCTTCCACATAAAAATCTATTACAGGTTTGAAGACAGGTATCATATCTCACTTTGTCTTTTGCAAGCTAAATAACTCTGTTTCTTTATATATATTCTTTCTCAGGAATAGTTTGGCATTATCTCCTCACCATCCTGATGACTCTTCTCTGGATATACTCCAGCTTGACAATCCTAAAATGTGATGCCTAGAAGTGGACACAATACTGTAAATAGAATTAGAACAGAGGAAAGTATAATTGTTTCCATCTTTCTTTTCTTCTGAGTGACATACTTATATTTTTTTTAATTTCTTTTATTAAACAAATGCTTTATTAACTTCTGTTTTACATCATTCATTTCCACCAGATTTTGAGTTACAATCATTTTCCCCCCGTTATTCCCCTACCCAACCTCTCAGAATAGCAGACCCACAAGATATCGCTTCCTTCAATCTGCTCTCTCCCATGCCTTCTCCCATACCCCCTTCAACTTTTCCATTAGAGGAAGGTGAATCTTTGTGTCCCAATGCCTGCACATCTTATCTCCCAATTATAAGCAAAATAGTATTAATAATAGTATTTACATATATTTGAAACATTTAATGTTGAGACCTCAAATTTCAGATCCATTTCCTTCCTCCCTTGTCACCCATTCCCTCTGGGGAGATAGGTAATTCGGTATATGTTGTACATGTCTAGCTATGCAAAACATTATCATAGTAGATATATTGTACAAGGCTGCTTATAATTCCCTCCCACTCATCCCACCCCCCACCTGGTCCATTCCCCACATGATCCTGTCCCTCTTCTATAGTGGGTACTTCCAACCACCCCTCCTCCCAAGGATGCCCTCCCATCCATCTTCCCTCCTCTCATTCCCCTTCCCCCTATTCTGCTGCAGGTTGAGATGTCCCATTTAGTATGTATGTCATTCTCTCCCTGAACCAAATTCAATGAGAATGTGGATTTGCCTTTTTGCCTTCCTATTCTTCCCCCCCCCTTACAACCACTTCCCCTTGCTTCTTCTACATAAGATAGTTTACCCTACCCTGTCTCTCCCCATCTCCTCTTGCCACTTTCTTCTCTCACCTCATAATTTCATCCCTTGAGTATTCTCCCTTCCCAACAAATTCAACCTATGCCCTCTATCCACATATAACTGTAAGCATATACACACACATTCACATATGTACTCATATGACCACACACCCTTCTTCCATTATTTTCATAGTGAGAAAGATATCATCAGTCACAGTTATTGTTTTTCCATATAGGAATGTAAATAGTTCAACTTTGATAAGTTCCTTTTGATTTCTTTTCCCTGATTACCTTCTCAGGCATCTCTTCCTTCTTGTGTCTGGATGTCAAATTTTCTATTCAATTCTGGTTTTTTCCTCAAGAATGCTTGAAAGTCCTCTATTCCACTGAATGACCATATTTTCCCCTGAAACAAAATACTCAGTTTTGCTGGGTAGGTGACCCTTGGGTTCATTCCCAGTTCTTTTGCCCTCTGGAATATCATATTTCATGCCCTTCGATCCCTCAGTGTAGAAGCTGCCAGGTCCTGGGCTATTCTGATTGTGTTTGCACAATATTGAAATTGTTTCTTCCTGGCTGCTTGTAGTATTTTCTCCTTGATCTGGGGATTCTGGAACCTGGCTATAATATTCCTGGGAGTTTTCTTTTTGGGATCTTTTTCAGGAGGTGATCGGTGGATTCTTTCAACCTCTATTTTGCCCTCTGGATCTAAAACATCTGGGCAATTTTCCTTGAGAATTTCTTGAAGGGTGATTTCTAGGTTCTTTCTTTGATCATGGCTTTCAGGTAGTCCAATAATTTTTAAATTGTCTCTCCTGGATCTATTTTCCAGGTCAGTGGTTTTTCCCATGAGATATTTCACATTGCCTTCTAATCTTTCATTTGTTTGGATCTGCTTAACAGCATCTTGATTTCTCATAAAGTCATTAGCTTCCATTTGCTCCAGTCTAACTCTGAAGGAATGAATCTCCTCAGTGAACTTTTGAGATTCTTTTTCCATCTGGCAAATTCGACTTTTTAAGGCATTCTTCTCCTCATTGCCCTTTTGGGCCTCCTTTGCCATTTGAGTTAGTCTATTTTTTAAGGTATTGTTTTCCTCAGTCAGGCTGTTGACCCTCATTTCATACTTTTCCTGCATCCTTCTCATTTCTCTTTCCAATTTTTCCTCCACTTCTCTTATTTGATTTTTAAAGTCCTTCTTAAGGTCCTCTATGGCCTGCAACTCACTCATGTTTTCCCCTGGGGCTTTTGGAGCAGGACTTCTGACCTCACAGTCCTTTTCCTGCTCTATGCCCCCAAAATAGGAGTCTAGGGTTGCATTTTTCTGTTTCCTTTGCCTTGGCATATTGCCACTTAATTACTTGACTTTTGGGCTTGTTGCCACACTATGGCTTTAAGGCCAGATAGAGGAATTTTCGTCCCGAATGTGTGGGAGGGCAACTTTTGTTTCTGGAAAGCTGTAAACCCACCCACAACTTCCACCCTAGATCACAATCCAGATCCAGGGAGGTTAAAGCAAGAGCGATTACCCCCCCAAGACTGATCGCTGGATCTCCCTACAGTTCTGCAGGCTGGGATCCGGGGCTGCCTCTGAAAACTACAAAATGGTGTGTCTCCTCAGTGGCTTCTAGCCCCCAGGGGAGGAAGCTGACGCATTCCCCAAATACAGGTCCCAAAGTCCATAGGACACTAACCTCTTACTTTGTCCTTGGCATGTCTATGTTGATAATTCTGGAGTCGCCACAGCTACTGGTCTTCTGGGGTTCCTCCAGCCGGCTGTTGGCCCTGCTGCCCTGGGGCTAAAACCTCGGCTCAGGCGGACCTCAGCTCCTGCTCGGCTTGGCTTCCCGCGCTCTGCGTGCTGCGCACTGCTGGCTCCCGGCTCCCAGACCTCTGCACTGGTCCTTTCTGCAGGGCTGCTGGGCTGTCCTCAGCGGGAGGTTAGCTTCTCTGTGTCGTTTTGTGGGTGCTGGGGCTCCAGAAGTTGTTCAGAGTCCCCTTTTACTTAGTTTGGGTGAAATCTGGGGGCAGAGTGGCTTGGATGAGCTGTTTCTACTCCGCCATCTTGGCTCCGCGTGACATACTTATATTAATAAACTTGTTGTTGTTTACATTCATGTCCAACTCCTCGACCCCTTTTTGGGTGTTTTCTTAGCATAAATAATAGAATGGTTTTCCATTTCCTTCTCCAGTTCATTTTATAGATGAAGAAACTAAGGCAAACAGGGTTAAGTGACTTGCCCAGAGTCACAAAGCTAGTAAGCCTTTTTTTTTACATCAAAAAACCATATTTTATGTTATGTATAGCAATAAATTTACATATTAAATAATACTATCATAGAATGATTTGATATAGTTTTAAACAGAACCAAAAAAGGTAATTCCTCAAGTTACAAAACCCCCCAAAAACAAAATGGAAAAAACCCCCAAAACAAAACACCACTTTTTCCAAAATGGGTCCAGTGCAACAGATGTGTTTAATGACTGATTAGGCTTAATTCCTATTGCCCTCTGACAATGGAATGAAAAAGAAAATCCAACTTTCACAATCACTGCTTCAAAGAAAGAACATGGCATTGGATTCTTTTGGAATGTGATGATGGTTCATGATACTTTCAGTACACAGAAAGGCTGTATTCACATATCCACCACAAAAAAAAAAAAAAAAACCAAAACAACAACAACAACAACAACAAAAACTATGGAGTTGAAACTAGAAAAAAATCAGCTTTATATGAAAATATAAAATTCTATGATCATATACCATAGATACAGAGTTCCCAGAAGATGCTTATCCAAGCAAAAAATATTTACAGTTTTAATGATTTTTGCTATTTCAAAATGAAGTCAAAGAAACATGAGTCAACATGAAGGCCCAGTTCCTTAGAAACAATAGCTGCTCGCTAGTTTCAAATGTCTTAACAAAAAGAGTCACTTCCCCAAATGTTGGGAGGTCATGACAACTTATAAAATTTATGGTCTCCTCTTCTGGAGACATGTTTATTCTTTTTTTTTTTTAAAGCAATTGGGGTTAAGTAACTTGCTCAAGGTTACACAGCTAGTTATTTATGTGTGGGTGCTAAGTACTGAGGCCTGAACCAAGCCTGGGTCCCTACTCTGGGGCCGATGCTCTTACTCACTGCACCACTTAGCTGCCCCTACTCTTAAAACTCAAGAAGTTTTTCTTGAAATTAATCAGTCCTCTGTAGAAAATGTTTCCCTTTGTAAATATTTAACAAAAATACTAAAACGTTTATTTTTTTTAATAGATAAGACAGAGTAGAGGGCCAAATATCTTTATTACAATTCCATCTCAATTTTTGCATGTCTTCTCCCTAGAGATCAGCAAAGCCAATGTCTCATGTTGAATGACAACTTAGGGCAAATTCAAAAGTTTAGTAAGATATCTAGTTATAGCTGTTAAAGAAAAAAAAAGCAGGCATTTTCCCTTCATATACAAATTTGCTGGCACCAAGGGAATAGAAACTTCAGAACACAGGAGTTGGAAATGCATCTTAAAGCATGACTGCTAAATCTTTAAGACAAACTATGTTTCAATTTTTCCTTAAATTATGATGGGTTTTTGTTGTTCTATTTTATTTTTTGCTGAGAATTAGTAATATGTATCTTTGGTAAAACTGGTATCTCTAGTTTAACTTTTAAATATATCAGGTTGTTGTTTTTTTTAGAGCAAAGAAATTCTGAGCTGGGCAGGCTAGTAAGCTTCTTAAGCCAGATTTGAATTTAGGTCCTGTTGACTCCAGGCCCAGCCCTCTATCCACTGTACCAACTAGCCTCCTAATTAACGAATTTAACTGAAACTAGTTTCTGATTGCCAAAGTCACATCTTTGCTTGCCTTATATTTATTTTACAGACCATTAGAACTTGAGGCCACTTAAACATATGAATTGCTATATAGGCATCCCTCCCTCATCCTCTATGAGTTGATTTTTTGAACCTGAGTACATTTATCTCTGTTAAATTTTGCCTTGTTAGATGCTGGTTTGCTTTAAAATGCTGGCCTGAAATTACACTGTGATTATTATTAAACCTCATTGAAAAGACAGTGATTATAAAAAGATGAAATGAATCCTCAAGGCCAGAACCACTAAGTGATAGCCCCAAGTTCCTAAGTGATGGTGACAATGATGGCTGTAGGAAGGGAGGTATTCATGTAATAACCTCCTAATTGTACTCTCTACTTTTAGCTCTATGCTAGGCCCACAGTGTGGTGAGTGAGGGTTATTTTTTTTTTAAGTTTGTACATACACACACACACACACACACACACACACACACATATATATATATATATATATATATATGTGGACACACATACATACAGTAAGATAACATCTAGACCATTGTCTTTGCTTTTGGACAATACACTTTAAGATGTATATCAACATCCTTCTGTGAAGGATGAACAAGTAAGTGAAGGGCCTGGAGACTTTGTCATAGAGTGATTGCTTAAAGGAACCAATGGTGTCTACTCAGGGAAAAGGGAAAGAAAGCAGTTGTCTTCATATATGGAAAGGGTTATAATGGGTTTATACTCTAGACAAGGGTGGGGAACCTGCAGGCCTCAAGGCTACATTTGGCCCTCTAGGTCCTCAAGTGCAGCCCTTTGACTGAATCCAAACTTCACAGAACAAATCCACTTAAGAAAAGGATTTGTTTTATAAAACATGGATTCAGTCCAAAGGAAACACTCAAGGACCTAGAAAGTTATATGTAGCCTCAAGGCTGCAGATTCCCTACCCATGCTCTAGAACATGGAACTATATTTTATTTCATATGGTTAAAAACATTACTCTGAGAAGGGATCCATAAGATCCATTACACACACATGCAAAAGGTTAAGATCTCTGCTCTTGAAGGTAGAATTAGTACTAGTGAACAGAAGTATGATTTTAACTCCATACAGGGAATTCCAAAAGTCTTAGGGCAGTTTTAAACTTTACAAAGCTTATATAATCTATAAAAGGAATTTTGCAGAAAAACTGTCTAACAATGGAATGGACTGTCTCAGGAGGTAATGATTTTTTAAGCATTAGAAATATTAAAGGAGAACCTGAATGAGTATTTCTGAAGGATGCTCCATCTTCCTAATCTCTTAAGTTTATAATATCACAGTCATCCTTGACATCGTTGAATCTTTCTTCCCTCCTCCCAATCACTATATCCAAATAGTTGACAAATCTTGTCCATGAGACCTTCACATTCATCTCATCTATCCCTTCTCCACTCACATAGCCACCCAAGTTAAAGCTTTGGTCACTTTTCCCCTGTGTTATTGTAATCACATGTAATTGGTCTCTGTGATCCCACCTTATCTCTTGCCATTTCAAGCTCTACACATTTTCCTGCATGTGCAGGGGCTTCCTAGGGGCAGCTAGATGGCACAATAGATTGATTTCAGGGGCCTGGAGTCAGGAAAGTTCCTCTGCCTGAGTTCAAATCTGACCTCAGACACTGGCTAGTTTTGTGACCCTGGGCAAGTCACTCAACCCTGTTTGCTTCAGTTTCCTCAGACAAGCTGGAGAAGGAAATGACAAACCACTTAAGTATCTTTGCCAAGAAAACCCCCGATGGGGTCAAAAAGACATGACTGAAACAACTGAACAAGAAATATCACTCTGGTAGCTGAAGAAGAGCTTGAAAATAAGAGTGACTTGAGTGAGATAGAACAATTAGAAAGTTACTGTAATAGATAAGGCAGGGGGTGATAAGAGCGTGAATTGGGTCATCCTCATGTGAATAGAGAGAAAGGAATGAAGGAGATGTGCTGACTAAAAGTAGAATTGACAAGACTAGGCAATTTGTTTTCATAGTCTATGAGTTGTAATACTTAAGGAGTTTATATTCTAACTGGCAGGACAAGATTTATATTCACAGTGCACGCAGAAAACTAGTTACTATCAGGACTATTGAAATTTCAAGTGAGGGAAAGATTATAATGAATGGCCACAACACTCAGAACTGTTCATTAGCAATTTTTGGCACCTAGGAAAATTCATTATGGGTAGGAAGAGGGAGAGAGATCAGGGCGACACTACAGGGTCAAATGTAGGGATGCTTCCATATGTATAATGAGGAGGGAGCAGAGTGGTGAGAACATATTGGAGGGTGGCCATGGGAAAAGAAGTAGAGTCATAGGTTAACTCCATATTTTAAGTAAAATATTTTCACTAAGTACATTTTAAACTTATTTATGAAGAAGGAGAGTGAGTGCTTCCTATGCACTCCATTTTAGCAGCCTGGGGGCAAAATCCTGGTTGCCCCACTTTAGTTATAGCTCTTACAACAACTTTTTTCAAATGTAATTCTGCTACCAGATCAAAAAACAGTCAAAAGACAGAACAAAAATGCAAGTCAAATACCTTCCTGGCAGGAGATTTTCTTTGCAATCCCTTGAATATCTTCTGAGCCACCCTCCTGAACTGCTGCTGAACCCCTGTATGTCTTTTAATTATGCCTGTTCCTTTTGATGGTCTATTATCAAAAGAAGAAAGAAAAAAGTCTCAATTAAGAAACTCAAAAGAAACTGAGCTAAAGAACTATCCAGAAATCCTCTTTTTGTTTCCTATTCTGAATGTGCTGAGCCTGTTCTTATTGGACCACTGATTTTCAGCCAATTTGGAAAATGGAGCTTATATTCATTAGCCTTGAAGTCAAGACCCCTTCTACCTGCTGCAATGTTATCTGTCAAATCTCTCTCCAATGGGGGTTTCCCACCATGAAATCTAGTGCTGTGTGACCCAAGAATATTGCTTGGAATTAGTCGTGCTTCCCCACATCAATATCTGGGTTACCTGGGCCATTTCTTTCCTGGCCATAGCAAGGACCTTGTATTGGCAGCTGAGAGGACTTTGTTTAAATACTTTCATTTCAGTTGGCAGGGCTCTTCCCTTCCTAAGCTACCTTTTTTTTTCCTCTTTCTTTTTCTTTGCCAGAGGTTTATGCTCCTTGAGGTTTGCCCTGATTTAAGCTGTTGGATTGTAAAATACAGCTTGCTCTGATGCCTCCAGGGAACTTGGTGGAGAGACTGCTGGCAGCTGATTAGGTCAGAAATGCAGACATCTCAAACATACCTATTGACAATCCTTCTTGAAAGCAAAGAGCTTCCAGGCTTATTAGGGCTGCTGGAGTTTTCCTTATAGCTGTCTGTGTCTAATGAGGAGAGAGAGAGAGAGAGAGAGAGAGAGAGAGAGAGAGAGAGAGAGAGAGAGAGAGAGAGAGAGAGAGAGAGAGAGAGAGAGAGAGAGAGTTCAGGGAAGGACAGTATTTTTCTGTAAACCAGCAACTGAATTCTCCCTAGCATAAAGAAGTGGCTAGTTTTCCCCTCTGGAGACAAAGTTGGTGCTCAGCCTGCTGCAGAATTTATGAAAAAGGAACTCTAGATGCTTCTTTCCAAAGATGAGCTCTTGAGACTGTGATGCAGGACAGGATCTTGGAGAGAGATCCTTGTTGGGTAGTCCAGCTTCTTAAAGCCCCCAAGAAGGCATGTGCAATAGTATATGTTCTCACTGGTTTGTCCTCTCACCTCCTACTCCTAGTTTGTCTGTCTTATAGACTCAGCTCAAATCCCAAATTCTTCAGGAGACCTTTTGCCTCCTACCTAGTAGCTAATGCTTTCCTCTCTCAGATTATCTTCCATTTATTTTTAATATTTTACTTTCCCCCAATTTTGCATAAAGTTACTTTAACATTCTTTTTTAATTTTATTTTTAATGTATGGAATAACATGCATTTATATAACAATATAATAAAAATTATTGTACATGAAACTGGAAATCTACTGTGCATAATTTGCCATTCCTTTCAAATATAAAACAAAATTATCATGTAATTTCTTTTTTTTTTCTTTTTTCCTTTTTTCTTCCCCCTCTCCTGCCCTGAAGGTGGCTACCACTAGATACAAATAGGTGTGTGTGTGTGTGTGTGTGTGTGTGTGTGTGTGCGGGCACACACATGTATGTATATATGTGTACATATATGTATAGATGTATATGTAAAATTATTCTATACATACTTCTAATTGTCAGTTCTTTCTCTGGATGCAAAAAGCATCTTTCTTCATATGTCCTTTATAATTAATTTGGGTATTTGTAATAGACAAAATAACTTATTCTGTCAAAGTCATTCTTAAAATGATATTTCTGTTACTGTATATAATGTTCCCTTGGTTCTGCTCATTCACATTTCATTATTTTGTGCAAGTCTTTCCATGATTTCCTAAAATCATTGAGCTCATCATTTCTTATAGCACAGTAGTATTCCATCACAATCATATACCACAGCTTGTTTAGCCATACCCCAATTGATGGGCATCCCTGTAATTTCCAGTCCTTTGCCACCACAAAGAGAGCTGCTATAAACATTCTAGAACATATAGGTATAACATTAATTTAATAGCATTCATTTTAAAAAATGAGTTCCAAATTTTTTCTCTCCCTCCCTCACCTCCCCATCCCTTAGATGGTAAGCAATTTGATATAGGTTATATATGCTCAATAATGTAAGCATATTGCCATATTAGTCATGTTGGGAAAGAAGACAGACCCAAAGGAAAAAATGTGGAAAAAAAGTGAAAAATAATATACTTCAATCTGTATTCAGACTCCATCAGTTCTTTCTCTGGATATGGATAGCATTTTTCATCAGAAGTACTTTCTTCCATTTCTTTTCTTTTCTTTTCTTTTCTTTTTTTTCTTTCTTTTTTTTTTTTTTTGCTTTTTGGAGGGCAATTGGGGTTAAGTAACTTGCCCGAGGTCACACGGCTAAGTTTATATTTGTGTGTGTGTTAAGTGTCTGAGGCTGGATCCAAACTCAGGTCCTTCTGACTCCAGGGCCAACGCTCTACTCACTGAGCCACCTAGCCGCCCCTTCCATTTATTTTCTATGTAGCTTGTGTATACCTTTACATATTATAGTTTACAATTATTTACATCAGGGTGTGAAACTCAGTAGGAATGGGCGCCATTACCCTACATAAGGGCCTCTGTGGGCCTCATATTATCTTAGAAAACCACATGTTAACATCCTCTATGTTCTATTGTATTTTTATTTATTTTTGTTAAATATTTCCTAATTATTGGGGCGGCTAGGTGGCACAGTGAGTAAGAGTGCCGGCCTCGGAGTTGGGATGACCCGAGATCGAATCTGGCCTCAGAAAATGAGCACCTACACACAAATAATGACTAGCCGTGTAACCTTGAGCAAGTTACTTAACCCCTATTGCTTTAAAAATAGCTAAATAAATAAATATTTCCTAATTACATTTTAATCTGGGGATGTTGAAGGCTGCCTGTTTGATGCTTCTGATTTACAAATTGTCTTTCTCAATAACATGTATATTCCTTGAAGACAGGGAATATTTTGGCCTGAATACAGTACTTGGAATATGTTATTTATTCAGTTCAGTCATGTTTGGCTCTTTGTGATCTCATTAGGGGTTTTGTTGGAAAAGATACTGGGGTAGTTTGCTATTTCCTTCTCAAGCTCATTTTACAAATGAGGAGACTGAGGGAAGCAGGTTTAGGTAACATGCCCAGGGTCACATAGCTAGTAAGCATCTGAGGACAGATTTGAACTCTGGTCTTCCTGACTCTAGGTCTAGTATTCTATCCACTGCACCACCTAGCTACCCACTTGAAAAAAGTAAGTGCTTAGTAAATGCTTATTGATTGATTGAAGGTCATGCCTTTATTATTGCCCCTTTAACTGAATTCAATAAACATATACTAAATGCCTGATTTACAAAGCTTTTTGTTCAATGTTGGTCATACAACATGGTGTTCTGAAACAACATGACTGTTTCTTATTACATATATAACCTTGGGAAAGTAGTTTTGTCTTTTATAGGAATCAGTTTCCATAACTGTAAATGAGAGGGGTCCCTGACATTTTTTGTGTTCTAGACTTCTTTGGTGTTCTGGTAAAGCCTATGGACCCTTTTTCAGAAGGATATATTTAAATGTATAAAGTAAGATACGTAGGATTATAAATGAAACCAAGTGTGTGAAACATAGTAGTCATTTATTTATTTATTTTTAGAAAAGCAAGTTCATAGACCCAGCTTAAGAACCCCTAATTAGATGTTCTCTAACATTCCTTCCAGATCTAGATTCCAGGAAGATGAAAACCAACATAACTTTTTAGGTGCCTTCAAGGTATTCTAATGTAACATTATACAGGAGAGACAAACATGGTGGAGCAGATATAGTGATGGATATGGAGTTAAGGATATCAGGGTTTGAATCCCACCTCAAATATTTCCTAGCTGTGTAACCCTGTGAAAGCCATTTAAACTTTGTTTCTTCGTTTTTAAAATAAAGAAGAGTGATGGATTTCACAACCTCTAAGGTCTCTCCCATAAATCTATGCTTTTATAAAGATCATGCAAGGTGCAAAGGGGACCCAGAAAATCTTGAGAGGAGAGAGAATACTTTTTAATTTGGGGCATGAGTAAAGGCTTCGAAAAGAAAATAGCACATGAACTGGGTTTTGAAAGGAGAGAGGTTTCTGCAGGCAGTGAACTTGAAGAACTGTTTGTGTCATGTGGGACATCGTATACAAAGGCACAAAATGAAAGACAGTAGGTTGAGACTGAGGGATGGAAAATAACACAGCTTGTCTTGAATGAAGACTATATAATGTGATGGGGAAGAGTATAAGATAAAGCTGATTGAGGTTTGAGTGCAGAATGTCTTAAATACCAGGGGAAAAAGTTTATATCACACACCAAATCTCTCTCTCTCTCACACACACACACACATACACACACACACACACGTACATGCCCTATAGGCAATATGGAGCCTTGGTGTTAAGGGGTTAATGAAATACTCTACCTCCCCCTGAAATCTGAGCTCATTAGGCTAAAGAAAAGGGCCTTTAAAATAGATTTCTAGGCAGCCAATGTTTCCAGAAACCCCCAAATCAGGACTGAAGGACAATAGGTAATATTTCCTCTGCCTGGAATTTCCTCTTATATCCTAATCCTCAACACCCCCTATCAAATATTTGATACCCTACCCAACCTTCAATCCCTAAAATGTCTTCTCCAAGAAGCTTTCCTTAATCTTACCTATTGAAGTGAAGAATTCCAACAATTCTATTCTTTTTGTGGATTTATTTTATTTTAAAATAAAAGATCATAGGCCTTACAACTGGTAGCAACCTTAGTGATTTCCCCCCTTATTTTATACGTTAGGAAATAGATCCAGAAATATTATATAAACTGTCATAGATCACATAGGTTGTATCTATGCCTTCTAATTAAACTTTGGTGTTTTTCATATTGCATTTGTGCTATCTTTTAAAAGTTTCTCTGTGTGCATCATGTGACCATTGCTAAAATCCAGGTTTCTTGAAGGCAAGGACCTAGTATTGTTTATCTTTGTGTGTTCCTTGGTGCTTAGCACAAGACTTTAAACATGCTAACACTTAATCGATGTTTGTTTAGTTAATAAATAAAATTAATCCTCAATATTAGATGGTTGAGACAAGTAATATATGAAGGTGGAATCAAGTAGCAAACATACCAAGATGAGGAATTATTTTTTAATTGTTGATTTTCCTTTGCTGTTTGGGTTCCAAATATATTGAATCCCTCTGTTGGGTCTTGGATTTTATATTCTCAGTTTCTCTTGTTGCAGGAACAAGGATAGCTTTTGGAAAGTCACTTAGATACACTTCATGAGGATACAGGGGACTTAATGCTTCCTCTCAGCCATGGGGGGATGCACAGTATGTAGGCATAATAGGATCACAGAGTGTTAGAGTTAGTAAATACCAAAAACACTATCTAGTTCAACCCCTTTATTTTACAGATAAGGAATCTGAATCCAAAACAGGGAGGTGGTGTTTTCGTGGGCATATAATTAATAAATAGCAAAGCTTAGAACAGAACCTGGGTGTTCTGAAAGAAATTAATTTGCTGGAGCACTTTTGACCATGCTAATAATAAGGTATGGCCTAAAAAGAGGCATATTAAAGAACTGTGACTCATGGGCCAATGCCTCAAAAGAAACTTTATTACTTCCTACCATAACTACCCTATGTGATATTGGCTGTCACTGAAATAGATAGGATTTACAAGACACACCCAAGCAAGTTATTTCCTCCTTACAATCCATGTCTGCAGTTCTGATAGTTTCCATCAGGTGGGCAGTGATATTGGTCATCAAAACCTTACATTTATAGAATATAGGCTTTCCCAATAACTGTGCAAGGTAGGGCTGATATTAATACTTTTATTTCCATCCCAAACCTCCTAAAAAACAAAACTTACTTTAAAATCTATGTTTTAGCTACAGATTTTGTTCTTTCACACTGTGGCTTAGGCCTAGTGAAAAAACTTAATTCATACATGCTCAACTGAAATCTCAGATATGCTACTACATTTGAATATACTTTTCCATTACAAAAACCATTAAAATTCTAATATAAATTAATTGAATACCAAATCCTTAAATTAACTGATAAAATAACATATAAAAGTAGAAGGAAATGTAATCTGGAACAAAACATTTTTAAATGTAGCATTCAGATTGAAGCATATATTAAACACAATGAATGTTTCTCAAATTAACAATAAATACTATGTAATTTACAAGAGAAAGGGAAATAAAGATCACCTAGTTCAAAACTCTCAATTGATAAATGAGGAAATCAAAGTTCCATGAGGTGAAGCAATGTGCCCTACATCCCATGGAGAGTGGCAAAGGTCTCTTAGCTTTAAACTCAAATGCCCAGATTAGAAATGCTTTTTACATCGCACTTTGCTATTACTTTCCATCTAATTTCATATGATCCCTTGCTGAATTAGAATAATAGAATCTCAGATTTGGAAGGCACCACACATGTCATCTTCCTAAATACAAGCCTGAGTATAAATCACCTATACAACAACATCCTTCGGATGTAGCCACCTACCCTCTATACAAAGATATCAAATTTATTATTTATAATTTCCTGGCTCCTAAGACAGCACCATAGTCTGTTAGAAGTCTTCTGCTCTTTATTTTGAACCAAATTCTATTCTGCAAATACACACTTTTCTTCTACTTCTGATCTTTGGGGTCAAGAAGAACAAACCTAATCTCTCACATGAAATCCCTTAAGATAGCTGAAGACAGCCAACCTGACCTATCAAAGCTCTATTTCTTTAAGCTAAACAACTCCAACTGATCCTCAGGCAGCATGATCTCTATCATACTGTCTATCATAGCCATCTTCCTCTGGACATAGCTGAGATCATCAATATCCTTCCCAAAATGTGACCTCTATAACTTGACAAACTGTCTTGATTTTTAACTTTTTCCCATGTCCAGTTTCAAAGAATCAACACTCTTTAGATTCAGAATCTGTATCTGCAGATTCAGTCCATGACTGGGCATGCCACTCTTATGGGAAACCTAAGATGGCTTAGCTATTTCATTTGTCAGAGCTAGGCTGTTACTACCCTTTCTTCTCTACATGTACACTAACAGAAAGGACCCCTTGTTATCTCTCAAGGTAATTACTCCTCTGAATTCTATGTCTCTCAGGTGTCCCACTTTTGGTAAAAACAGACCAACCCTAAGAAATAATGCTGTTGATGGTTCAATTAAAAGAGTACTAGACTTGGAGCCAGAAGACCTTGGATTCAAATCCAACTCTTGCACTTGCCCATGTAATGATGGACAAGTTTCTTAATCACCCTAGGCCTCAGTTTGATCATCTGTAAAATGAAAGGAGAGGAACAGATACCTTGTCCAATCCCTTCTGCCTCTAAGTTTACAATGCCATGACTTACCCTAGAACCTTACCTCACGATTAAGCTACAGTTACCGGACTAACCACATTTCCAGTATTTCTCTTTCATTTTTCCTTATCTTCTAACCAAGCTATGTGGATGCTCCTACATATTAGAAATACGCATGATACAAATCTATAGAAACAATCCCTGAACTCACTGACTGTATGAGCGATAGCAGAATAGAAAGAGAATTGGACTTGTATAACCCCCAACAATTAGACAAACATTTATCCAACACCCATTATCTATAAACATTAGGATGAGTTTTAGGGATAGAAAGACAAAAACTATCTCCTTTCGGAAAGAGTCTACATTGTCTCAAGGTATAAAACATGTATACACATAAATAAATATAAGGCAATTTGAGGAGGGAGATAGCATTAAGGAGGGCAGGTGGGGGCACTGACTCTAAGAGAGA
Organism: Gymnobelideus leadbeateri; assembly: GCA_011680675.1. Lineage (NCBI taxonomy): Eukaryota > Metazoa > Chordata > Mammalia > Diprotodontia > Petauridae > Gymnobelideus > Gymnobelideus leadbeateri. The sequence goes on along the minus strand of WOXC01009845.1, from coordinate 185,995 downwards.
TAAAGATTTTGAGAGCTCAGATAAGAGGGGGCTGGTATATTCCAGCTTGGTAGAGGGTCTTCCATATTCATTCCATGTGCTCCAGTCTCCACTTCCAAACTGGAACTAGAGTACATACTCTGGGGTCCTGGGCTTCTCATTGGTGTGGGTCCACTATATCTATCCTTGTCCACATTCATTGATACTTCCCAGTTATCCTTAGGCCATACTTATATTCATAAACCTTCCCCACCAAAAAAGGTTCCACCTCTAAATCTGGAAGCAGTAATCCAAGTAATACCACCATTCCTAGAAAGGATAGATTACCCTGTACTTCCACTCACCATTCCTATGATTTCCCTGATGGCTAATATTCTCCTCCACCTATATATGTTGGTTTCTCCTATTAGAACTTAAGCTTCTTGAGGGCAAGGGCTAACTTGTCTCTATATTTGTACCCTTAGAGTTTAGCATACTTCTTAATGCTAGGAGGTACTTAATATTTTTTTTCTTTTTTTATTCATTATCAACAATAATTAGAGGTAGGAGAGGAACTGCCTAGTTAGGGGATCAGCTAGTAATTAAGTTTGTCTGAAATAAAGATAGAAGAGGAGTAAAAAGGGGAAAAAAGGCTTATAAAAATGCATCAGTGGAAGATGGGGGCCTCTTTAAGGTCAATCTGATTAGTCTGTATTGCCTCTCAAGGGCAATAAAAAATCACTAAAGATTTTTGATCAGACGAATGATGCAATCAAAACTTTACTTAAGGGATATGATTTTAACAGCTATGTGGAAGACAGATAAGAGAGAGGAAAGATTGGAAACTATAGTAAAGATGTGAAAGGAAAAAAATAGGCAATTATTTCTACAAACTCAATAGTAAAATAGAGGGGGAAAAACTGGCTGGTACAGTGAGAAAAGTACTGCCCCTAGTGTCATCAGAGGATGTGAGTTCAAATCTTTTCTCTAACGTTTACTATTATTCTGACATTCTGCTGAGGATGGGCAAGTCACTTGATTTCTTCTGCCTCCAGTTTCCTCATTTTTAAGATAAGGGGAATCAATAAGATGGCTTCTGAGATCACTTTTTTTTTGTCTTTTTTTAGAGGAGGGGAAGGCAGGGCAATTGGGGTTAAGTGACTTGCCAAAGGTCACACAGCAGTATGTGCTAAGTGTCTGAGGTCAAATTTGAACTCAGGACCTTCTGAATCCAGGGCCAGTGCTCTATTCACTGTGCCACCTAGATGTACCCTGAGATCACTTCTAATTCTAAATATATTATCCTGACATATCTTGCAGGATAGATGACAACTTCACAGGTAACAAGGTCAAATAGAGTGGTTTTGACTTTTTTTTCCTAAGGATGGCAATAACTGGGGGTGTTTATAATTATCAAGTAAGCAGCCAGTAGAAAGTGAGAGACTGAAGATGGCAGAGAGTGAGGGAACCATACTTGGGCAAGTGCCTGGTAGGCATGAGAAAGGATGGGATCAAGAGAATTTTGCTTAATAGGGAGAAAGGTCACCTATTCTCCAGTGACTTCCATGAAAGAGAAAACACATCAGGAATTACAGGGACTTAGAAGTAGTAATAGAGGAGATGAGGGTGCTCATAACAGATGAACTTGATTTTCTTGGTTAAGAAGGAGAAAACATCATCTTCAAGAAGGTATAAGAGACTTTAAGAGAGATGGAGAAGGTTAGAAAAGTCACTTCCAAAAATGTGAAAGTCAATCAGAATGAATAAAAGTTTACCATAAAATACTGAGAACCTAGCTTAGAACATATATCACATTTGTTGCATTTGTATGACTTTCTCCAAGGACATTCAGGAACATTGGAACAAGTCTAGAGAAAGCAGCTGGTGGTGGTGATTCAGGGCTGAGGATGGGGAGTTTATGAATGTTGGTTGGGCAAGTAAGGGATTAAAAGGGATAAGATAGCATATTAGGAAGGTAGCATCCTGAGCACTGGAGGCACAAAGAAACAAAAGTAGCCCCATACTGTAGCTAATATTCTAGTGGGGGAGACAACATGTGCAAGATTGGGCCCATTTATGATATATAATACAGTGGATAGAAAGTCAGGCCTGAGTCAGGAAGACCTGAGTTCAAGTCTGGCCTCAGGTACATCCTAGCATCATGACCTTAAGCAAGTCACTTAACTCAGTTTTCTCATGTGTAAAATAAGCTGGAGAAGGAAATGGCCAACTACTTCAGTATCTTTACCAAAAAAAAACCTCAGATGAGGTCATGAAGAGTTTGGACATGACTGAAACAGCTGAAAAACAATAATCATGTGATGTTTGCAGAGTAGATGGAAGGTTGTCTAGCAGGGAAAGGGACTATAACAACTGGGGTGTGGTCCTTCCAGTGCCTTTGACTTCGTGAGGAATGGAAGTGAGTCATTTTTGGCATAAGGATTCTATTTCTAAATGAGGAAGCTGAGGCTTAAGTGACTTGTGAAGCAGAATTGGGACCAGAGTCAGATCTCCTTCATCCCAATCATCATGTGAGCCCTCCAACACACCAAGTGGATTTTCCATTGTGACATATCTCTATAATTGGGGAAATCAATTAGGGAAGGGGAGAAAGCAGGATTCATGTTACTCCTCCAAAATCCAAAGCCATGGATACAGATTTATAGCCAAAATTTCCATCAGAATCATTTAGAAAAGCCATTCTCTCTCTTCCAACAATAGGGGTAATTACCACAGTGAAATGCGTTTTAAATTTTTTACATATCCTATAATGGTGCTTCAGCTCAAGAGTTCACAGATAGTCTCTCTCCATTCCTCTTTTGTTTTTAAAACATAATCTAAATTTAACAAGACCATTAAAGAAAATGTTTAAACAGCCCACATTGAACTAATTGCAATATTTAATAAATCTTGCCCAAGAAACGATGTCTTTAAAAAACCAGCAAGCAACCACGTTTGTGCTGTTTCTATCCTGCTGGTGCCAAGAACTCATGGGAATGACTGATCAGAGGGGAGAAAAATGAAAAAAAAAAAAAACAAACCCAAGTCCTTTCCTACTCCCCCCAAAAGGTAAAACAAATTATAATCAACTTTAAAGGCTCAATTTGCATTTTCTAATTAGTTTGATAATGATGCCTGAATTATGGATTTGGGCTTTCTCTAGAAAGATAAGATGCTTTTTTGCAAATGGAGCTATAACTAGTTAGTTACAGAAACCAATCACAAAATGTCAGACAGAAGAGACCTCATAGGTTGCCTATCCAACTGTGGCTTTTGTTTTTGTTTTGTTTCATTGTTTTTTGTTTGTTTGCTTGTTTTGTTTTGTTTTGTTTTGTTTTTTACAGAGGAGGAAACATATAGAGGGCAAATGGTTGGTTCAGAAATCCAGTGAGTAAATGGCAGTAAGTTTTAGAATCTGGGCCGCCTTACCAGAATTATCAGTGCCATTTTTCACAGCTAACACAAGCTCTTTGAAACTCAACTGGGGCAAGCAATACAAGAATGCCTGAATGAATTTTTAAAGATAAATTCATTTGAGGAAATTGAAATCCATTGTGAAAGCTGAAATCCTGGGACACTGGATCCTGTTGGAAGTGACTTGCAGACACAGCAAGGATGTGGATAAAGAATGGAAGGAAGATCACCTGGGATAGAAAAGAGGAAGAGGAACATATTCCATGTGACAGCTACAGGGAGGTAGATAAGTACTATAACTAACTATTCTTGCTAAGTCAGTATTAAGTTTATTTGTTTCTATAATGCAGAAGGTAGCATAAATATGGTCAGCAAGCTATAAATATTAGCACCCTGAACAAAGCTCAGGTTGCCCCACCCTATTATGATTATTCAAGTTATGAAGCCTGTGTTCAGTCTGCAAGTTTGTGAAGTAACAAATGGAAAAGCAGCACTTTTGAGATAGTTTCCCCTGTATATTACCTCCCTCAATAATTAATAAGGAACTACCTACTCCAAGAAGACACCCCTGATTCCTCTTACCAAGAATGATTTTTTTTTCACTTAGACCCCTCATAGCTTCCTTGGACACCCATCATACTGTGTTTTTGCCACATATTTATATGTATGGGTATCATATATCCTTCTTACTAGATTATAATAATATCATGCTTTAAGTTTTACAATAGAGATATTACAGTAGATAGAATAATGAGTGTAAAGTCAGGAATATCTAGATTTAAGTCCTGCCTCCGATACAAGCTGTATAACCCTGGGTTAGTGACATATCATCTCAGGCTGCTACTCAAATTACTACAACTAAGTTACACTGTGTGATTTAAGAGAGTTCTCACACTTCCCCAAATTAATAAACCATAGAGCCAAGTAAGGTTTATAATGTGATATATAGATAGTGTGTGTGTGTGTGTGTGTGTGTGTGTGTGTGTGTGTGTGTGTGTGTGTGTGTAGTGTTTCATTTGGTCCTCATGACACTCCCATGAAGCATGGGGGCACAATATTATTTCTGTTTTATATATTTTCATGCTTGTGTCCCCCACAGTTACTACCATCCAGAAACCTCAATTGAGAACTTAAAGGAACCTTAGAGGTCACCTTTCTTAATTTCCTCCCTTTGTAGATGAACAAGTGAGGTACACAGAAAGGTTAAATGATTTGTCAAAAGTCAAACAAGTGGCAACTGAAAGAGCCAAGATATGAACCCAGATTCTCTGACTGCAAATTCTGACTTGCAGATCTTCAGTGTCCTCTCCTGGTCCCCCAGTTAATAGCCCTATCATCCTTCTCCTCAAATTGCTTTTATTTCTTTATCTGCATTCCTGTTCTATTGTGTCCTCCAAATGGGCTATAAGGTCCGTGGGCATAGAGATTATTATCATTTTTGTCTATGTATTCCCAGTGCCTAGCATAGTACCTTGTACATTCTAACTAGTTAAGATATGATGGTTGAATTTAATTGAATCTATGATCTCAGAGCTGGAAGGAACTTCAGGGATTATCCAATCCAAACTTTTTATTTCACACGTTTTAAAAACCAAGGCCTACAGAGGTTGAGGGAATTACCCAAGCTCACATAAGCTATAAATGGCAAAGCCAAGATTTGAACTAAGCTCCTATGTCTCTGAGTCCAATAATTTTTTGACTGTACCATACTGCATGGGCAATTGACTGCAAAAGGCAGGTGGGGCTGACTTGTTTTGCCATCCCAGCATCAGTCAGGTAAAAAGACCACAAAGAAGGAATGTATTCTGTTGGCCCAAGCTGATATTACTGACACTTCACAATACTGGTGTCATCCAAGTGATAGTGGTTGCCTGGAGACTCACCATGGGATTCTGGGTAACCTTTGATCTTTGTTTGCCAGGCTGCCCAAGAGTTGTAAAATCAATTTGTGAAGTTCAAGCCATACCATGTCTACTTTAATTTTAATAAGTGACTGGAGTGACTCCAAATTCCTTGAATCTCCTAACCTTGGATCACAACCCCCATGAGCCAAAATCAGCAAAAAAGAAAGATTTAGAAGATGAGAATAGGAGGGCTAGAAGTATTTCAGAGAAACTCATCAGCAATTATGTGTACAGGGAAAAGAGACACTAGAGACCAATTCTAAGAAACTCTGTTAGATGAATCCAGGGTTCAAATGACTGTGGGAAGAGTGGTTTTGACCTAGATACAAAGGACCATGCTTCTGCAGTGATCAAGGGAACCAAGAAAAAAAAGTTTCTAAGTTGAATTGAAGACAAAAGTAAGAAATATAGAAACAGGACAGACTGCATGACTCAAGAATAAGGTTTGGTTTTTTACCCTCAAATGTCTCCAGTCCTTACAGTTAGGCAACTTAACTCCAATCTGTAGCCTTAGCCTTATTGGAATCCAATACAATTCCTAGGCCCTGGGACTTATGTTTTGGCATCAAATAGGTTATTTTTTTTTACCTGTCAGATCTATTTATTATTTTTTTTTTCAAATGCTTTATTAACTTCTGGTTTACGTCATTCATTTCTGCCAGATTTTGAGTTATAATTTTTTCCCTATTTTTCCCCTACTCACCACCCCAGAATAGCAGGCCCACAGGGTATCTCTGCCTCCAATCTGCTATCTCCCATATCTTCTCCCATAACCCCTTCGACTTTTCCAGTGAATCTCTATGCCCCAATGCCTGTACATCGTATTTCCCAATTATATGAGAATAGTATGAATAATAGTATTTATATATTTTTAAACACTTGACTTTAAAACTTCTAATTCCAGATTCATTCCCTTTATCCCTTGTCACCCACCCTAACTGGGAAGATAAGCAATTCAGTATATGTTGTACATGTGTAGCTAAGCAAAAAATTACCATAGTAGATATATTGTAAAAGACTGACTATATTTCCTTCCCTCCTATCCCACCTCCCACTTGTTCTATTCTCTACTTTGATCCTGTCCCTTTTCAAAAGTCCCTTTCCAACTTCCCTATCCCCCAAGCCTGCCCTCCTTTCCATGACTGCCCTCTCATCCCCTTACCCCCCTACTCTCCTGTAGGGTGAGATATCCTATTTAGTATGTATTTCATTCTCTCCCTGAGCCAAATTCCATGAGAATAAGGTTTTGCCTTTTTGCCTTCCTGTTCTTCCCCTCCATTGTAACCATTTCCCCTTGCCTCTTCTATATGCGATAGTTTACCCCATCCTGTCTCTCCCCTTCTCTCATTATATTCCTTTCTCACCTCTTAATTTTAGCTTTTAAGTATCATCCCTTCCTATTTAATTCGACCTGTGCCCTCTATCTATGTTTACCTGTAAACATATATATATATATATATATATACACATTCACATATATGTATATATATATATATATATATATATATATATATATATATATATATTCATATGCCCATATACCCTTCTTCAATTATTTTCATATTGAAAAAAAGTTTCATCAGTTACAATGATAATTTTTCCATTTAGGGATGGAAATAGTTCAACTTTGATAAGTTCCTTATGATTTCTTTTCCCTGTTTACCTTCTCAAGTTTCTCTTGCTTCTTGTATCTGAATGTCAAATTTTCTATTCAACTCTGGTTTTTTCATGAAGAATACTTGAAAGTCCACTATTCCACTGAATGATCATATTTTCCCCTGAAACATGATACTCAGTTTTGCTGGGTAGGTGATTCTTGGTTTTAATCCCAGTTCCTTTGCCCTCTGGAATATCATATTCCAAGCCCTTCTATTTATCAGTGTAGAAGCTGCCAGATCCTCTGTTATCCTGATTTTGTTTCCACAATATTCAAATTGTTTCTTCCTGGCTGCTTGTAATATTCTCTCCTTGATCTGGGAATTTCCGAACCTGGCTATAATATTCCTAGGAGTTTTCTTTTTGGGATCCTTTTTGAGGAGGTGATGAGTGGATTCTTTCAACCTCTATTTTGCCCTCTGGTTCTAAAACATCAGGACAATTTTCCTTGAGAATTTCTTGAAGGATGATTTCTAGGTTCTTTCTTTGATCATGGCTTTCAGGTAGTCCAATAATTTTTAAATTATCTCTCCTGGATCTATTTTACAGGTCAGTGGTTTTTTCCCACATGATATTTCACATTGCCTTCTATTCTTTCATTTGTTTGGATCTTTTTAACAGCATATTGATTTCTTATAAAATCACTAGCTTCCATTAGCTCCAGTCTAATTCTGAAGGACTGATTCTCTTCAGTGACCTTTTGAGATTCTTTTTTCCATATGGCAAATTTGGCTTTTTAAGGCATTCTTTTCCTCATTGCCTTCTTGAGCCTCTTTCACCATTTGAGTTAGTCTATTTTTTAAGGTGTTATTTTCCTCAGTCAGGCTGTTGACTCTCATTTCATAATTTTCTTGCATCCTTCTCATTTCTTTTCCCAATTTTTCCTCCACTTCTCTTATTTGCTTCTTAAGGTCCTCTATGGCCTGTAACCAGCTTATATTTTTTTTGGAAGCTTTTGGTGCAGGAGTTCTGACCTCACAGTCCTCCTCCTGTTCCATGCTTTGATCCTTTTTGTCACGAAAGTAGGAGTGTAAAGTTGGGGTACTCTATTTTGCTTCCTTCGCCTACTCATGTTGCTAATCAGTCACTTGACCCCTGGGCTTTTTTTGCCACAGTAGGATTCTGCCATCAGCCAGGGGTGCTTCCATCCCAAACACTGGGGTTTTCTCAACTGCCAGAGGTATTAGTTGGGTGCCCTCTCTGAAGCCTCCACATGCTCTGGCAAGCTGGTCACACACCCTAGGACCTCCACCCCAGACCACAATCCAAATCCAAGAAGGTTAAAGCAAGAGTGATTACCTTCCAGACTGGTCACCTGTTACCCCCACAGTCTGTAGGCCAAGAGTGAAGCTGCAAAGTGGTGCTGGCTGTGCTGAGGTGTCTCAGTGACTTCTCATTCTGGGGGCAAAAGCCACGCACTGCCAACTAATGGTCCCAAAGGTTACACTGCACTAACCTCTCACTTTGTCCTTGGCGTCTATGTGTTGGTAATTCTGGAAACAGCCACAGCTGCTGGTGTTCTAGAGTCTCTCCAGCTGGTGGTTGATCAGGCTGCCCTGGGGCTAAAACCTCTGGCTCACTCAGGGTTGGGGTCGGCTCCCAGAGTGCTGTGCTGGCTGATTCCTGCCAGGCTACCAGGCTATCCTCAGCAGGAGGTTAGCTTCTCTGCATCATTTTGTGAGTTCTGTAACTCCAAATTTTGTTCAGAGTCCCCTTTTACATAAATTGGAAGTGGTGGGAGCCAGAGCAGTGTGGAAGTCCATCCAATAGGTTATTGAACTTGTGTCTCCATGGTTAGTAACTAGGCTCCCAATTTTTTGTTTATTGTTACTCCCATCTCCCACCTGAGGCTCAGTTTAATGTATAGACCCTTGTCTTCCTTTTCCTTTAAATCCCTATTCAGTGCCTCAGTTCCCTTACCAGTGAGGTCCTATCTTAAGTAAACTGTACTATATGATGGGGTAAGTGCAAATGTATCAGGGATGCAGGACCTGCACTCAGTTTATAACTTAATAGGGGGTTGAGACAGTTATACAAAAAACTATAATGCAAAATAGACTATGGCAAGTATATAAAAGTAATACAAAATGCTACAAGACCAAAGGAGGAAACTATCATTACCAACTGGACATAATAGGGAGGTATTGAGGGGACAGGAGATATCTGAGTTGGGCACTGGTTGATGGATCAACAGGTGGAGAGAGGGGCATTCCAGGTAAAGAGAATGGCAAGAGCAGAGGCAGTAACTCTGCTCTCATGTCTTGATGCCTTCTGACATATAATCTTTACCTTCTCACTCTCATCAATCTTTCTAACGTATCCTACTCAAGCTCAAACTCCTTGGAAAACTTTGTAAGGCTTTGTAGCAGGAACCAGTACAAAGAACTGGTAGTCTCACTGGTGGCATTTGCACATGGGAAGAAATGTGTGGTTCCCTAGGGGACTCTAGTACACAAAGTAATAATGGTCAACATGGCATAATCAAGAAAGTATTGGATCTAGAGCCAAATATAATTGTTAAATGTTATCTGACTCTTCATGGTCCCATGGGCCATAGTACACAAGGTCCTCCTATCCTCCACTATCTCCTGAAATCTGTCCAAGTTCATGTTCATTGTTGTTTCCATGACATTATCTACCCATCTCATCCAACCATCTCTTTTTCCTTTTGCTTTCAATCTTTCCCAACATCAGGGTCTTTTCCAATGAGTCCCATCTTCCCATTGTGTGGCCACAATATTACAGCTTCAGAATTAGTATATGACCCTGAATTAATTTCTTAAAGTATTGATTTACTTAATTATTATCCAAGGGACTTTCAAAATTCTTCTCCTCGGGTTCACATTCTGGCTTTGGTACTCAACAACCAACTACTAAAGGAAATTGCTTCAATTCTTTATGCTTCAGTATACTACTATGTAAAATAAGAATGTGGGACTTGATGTCCTCTAAAGTCATTTGGAAATCGAAAGTCTCCATATGATCCGGCTAGAATGACCTTCTGGACCCAGGAAGCAGGGTGCCTTCCCCCACTAAGGTCCTCACAGATAAATGGGGAGACAATATTCAAGCAACTATGTACAAAGTTATATACAAGATAAGTTGGAAAAAATCAGGAGATATAAGGCACTATTATTAACAGAGGTTAGGACAGGTTTCTTATAGGAGGTGAAATTTAGCTGGGACACAAAGAAAGCCAGAGAAACCAAGAGATAGAGATGAGGAAAAAGAGAATTCCAGACATTGGAAACAGCCAGTAAAAATGGATAAAGATGGGATAACCTGACCAACAATATAGAAGGCTAGATATTTTTCTCTAATCTTCACAACCTTTCAGACCTCTCCAAATAGAAATTATACACAAGAGATAAAGCAATAATCAAGGATGCCTAAGAACCCTTAAGAGATACTAACAACAGAGAAGTCTAAAACTCAACTCCTAATGTAATCATGGAGCATTTGCCATCCTACCACCCACTATGCTCCAGCAAGGCTGCAAAAACCTACTCACAGGATTGCAAAAGAATTCAACACTACCTTCTCCCTACACCTTCCTAGTGACAAAGAAAACAAGAAAGCAGAAGCATGTCCTTGCTAAGACAGTGTCATAGCAGTGCTCTGAGGTGCAATATAGATCAGTCAAAGAACTGAGGAATAGAAAGACCTAGGACAGGACAGGTGTGTATCTGACTGTGTAGCAATCCACTGAGCCTGAGGGAAAGGACCTAGCATCTAACTGGAGCCAGATCTATGCCACTCCAACCCCCGTGTGTGTGTGTGTGTGTGTGTGTGTGTGTGTGTGTGTGTGTGTGTGTGTGTGTGTGTGTTGGCAGAGACTGAAGCCGGTGAAATATGACCAGTGTGGAAGTAGGTTGAGAGTGCTTTGAGGTCCAACCCTGTGGGAAAACTCTCATCAATGGGGAAGAAGTCAAAAAGTGAACAATGTTTTGTTTGTTTGTTTGTTTTTTAAGTGAGCAATAAGGGGGAAAGACTGAAAACTACCAAAAGATATTAAGAAGGAGAAAATTGAGTTAAAGTATCTGAGCAGCAATGACTAACTTTTTCTTTTCTTTTTTTTTTGGAGGGGCGGGGAGATGGAGGAAAGTAAGGCAACTGAGGTTAAGTGACTTGTCCAAGGTCACACAGCTAGTAAGTGTCAAGTGTCTGAGGCCGGATTTGAACTCAGGGTCCTCCTGACTCCAGAGCTGGTGCTCTATTCACTCTATTCACCTAGCTGCCCCACCCAGTCAGTGACTAACTTTGATAGACTTATCGCTTCTTAGACATGCAAGATCTAAGACAACTCCAAAAGACTAGTGATGGAAAGTGCTATCCCCATCCAGAGAAAGAACTATACACTCTGAATGCAGATGGAAGCATATTATTTGCTCTTTTTTTTCTTTATTAGTTTCTTCTTTCTTGTGGTTTCTCCAATTGGTTCTAATGCTTCTTTACAACAAGACCAGTGTGAAAATAGGTTTAATATGAATGTATATGTAAAATCTATATAAAATTAAAGCCATCTTGTCACAGGGGGAGGGGAAAGATGGGGAGAAATTTTTGAACTCAATCTTATGGAAGCGAATGTTGAAAACGAAAACTAAAACTAAGTAAATAAATTTAATTTAAAAAACGTCTCTTAGCATAAGCACATAAACCAATAGGGAAGATCTTAATAGTAGAAGAAAATATGGTCTCCACAACAGGTAAAAGTATTAAGACATCTATAAATAAATATCATAAGTGAAAGGAAAATGAATCAGCACCTAATAAGCCAAAGTACCTTGTAAATTCCCAAGAAAACATGGAACCAAAGTGGGATTTTCCTGAACTGCTTGGAAGAAAAATGCAAAATTTGAAAGTAGAATATATGGTCTACATAGTTTAAATAGTTGGCAGAAAAAAGAAATAGAAAAACTTGAATTCACAGGAATAAATCTCACAAATGAAACAAAAGATAAAACAAGTCATTGTGAATGCAAATATACAGATATAAAGGTCAATCTGGAAGAGAAGCAAAAACAAACAAACAAACAGTGAAGTCAAAAGAACATATGATCTTCACATAAACAAAACAACTTGAGGACTACAGGTCTCACAAAAGAACCCAAGTTTAAAAAATGGATGCTGTAATAGAAAGAATAATACACAAATCTTTCCGGAACATAGAAAATAAAGTGCCCATCAGGAGAATCCACAGATTACCTCCAGAAAAAAACACAAGAAAGTCTGGCACATAGAGGTTAAATTTAATAATTCCAATGACAAGCAAAGAATTTTGCAAGCAACCAGGAAAAAGACCTTCAGATATAAAGGAAATTCAAACATAATTCTTCACCCACTAAGAAAAGAATAGAGAATGGGATAAGATGTTCTGAAGGAAAAAGGAGCTCAAGATGCAATCTAAAGTACCATGTTCCTCAAATCTGTGTCTAAGCACTGATGAAAAATAATAGAAATTCAATAAAAAGAGGTGTTCAATACATTCCTAAAGAGAAAAACCAACTTCAACAAATTATTTGCTTTTCAAAAGCCCCAGAGAGCAGAAATAAAAGAAAGGTAAACAAATCCTGCAGCCAATGACAACAAGAAAATAACAGCAAGGAGAACATTATGAAATTTCTTCCTAAAAGTAGAAGAAAAGGACAAAAGCAGAAAAAAAAAACAGAAATTATGATAGAGAAACAGGACTGAAACATCATGGACTGAAATTCATGAAACCCTGCCTCCAGGTGAAGTAATGCTGTTGTGAGACTAAGGTACAGGATGTGAGGGTACATGAAAGTGAAGAGGGAAGGAAGAAAATAAATATGAATATGGGATATGCCCTGATCAATTCAAAAGTTCACACTGAAGGAAAAACAACTCCTGTAGACTCTCAGGAAGAAGAGGACCTCCAGGAATGAGCAAGGACAAAGAGAGGTTAAAACATGAGAAAAGAGAGGGAGAAATCTTGTTTCACTGGTTAGTGGGCGACCTACTAATGAATGTTCCCACAGGAAAAGAGATATTCTATAAAGGGAGAAGAGCACGTTACAATAGGTATTATTGGTAAGAATTTGGTGTTTAGAGAGAATATTGATCCTGCTTCAGAAGGGGAAACAGAGCTACATGGGGCAACTGAAATCCAGAAGAATGGGAGGGCATGGATTGAGGGAGATTTTATGGCAAATGAAGAAAAAGAACTATGGGGAAAATAGAGCTTAATAATGAGCAGCAAAATTGAGGACAGGAAAATTCCTACCATTTGGGGCAATATTCTCTCATTACCTGAAGGAAGGAGTATGTCCAACAGTGAGATAACAGAAACAGGGTGGGGATTAGGAGGTAACACTTACAAAATCATAATGTAGAATCTAGTTAGAAGAGGGAACCCAAAGAAGCTTTAATTCCATCAGAAATATAGATAGTAATGAAAGACTAAGTAAGGCCATGAATTAGGGATTAATAATGTAGAATAAATAGAAAGGAAAGATAAATTAAAAAGTAAAGGTTACCTTTTTTAAGAAAAGGTATAGAAAATGAAATTTAAAAAAAAAACATGATGAACAAAACAAGTTGAAGGGGAAGAACTGAGTAGAATATGCATAGAGATAATAAATGAATGCATGAGAGTTGACAGTCATCCAATGGAAAAGTATATATAGAGAAGAAAGCCCAGGAGAGAGCCTTGGACAACATCTACAATTAGCAGACATTGCTTGGATGAAGATCCCGCAAAGGAGATGGAGAAGGAATAGTCAGACAGGCAAGAGGAGACTTGGGACAGAACAATGTCATAAATATCTAGAAAGAAGAGAGAATCTGGGACAACAGGGTAAATAACAGTGTCAAAGGCTGCAGAGAGTTCAAGAAAGATAAGGATTGACTCATGAACACATACTCACAAACTCAAGAGGCTTATTCTCATATTATTTTATCTTAGGAGGTTGATGCTTAAGATATTAAAACATGATAACTATTGAATAGATATTTGACCTTCACCTTGGTTCTATACCATCTGAATAACTCCATTTTTCTCTTTCTTCTGGCAAGCCAGGGAATGTTTTGGGCCCATCCTCCTGGGTGGTCATTTTTGCCCCTGACAAGTATTATAATAGCTGTAAGGAATATCTCTTGCAGGGCAGGTAGCACTAATCAAGGAACCTAGGTACTCTAGAACTCCTGAAGCATTGGTTTTGAAGAATTTGTCTCAGGATCATTATTTAGTCACCTATGCTCAGAGAAAGACACACCAAGCAGTCTAGGGCTTGATAGTCAATTTCAGGCACATTTACTCTTAATGCCATATGAAAGCAAACATAGTTTTGGTATTGTTTTTGTTTTTTGTCGGGGGAGAGGAAGAACAAATATCTATCCCCATAAGGTGTCTGTCAGACTCCCCAGCCACATGTTTGGAAGAAAGTAAGAAAGGAAGTTCTCTCTCCCTTGAAAGCATGAGGCAGCATTTGCTTCTCAATGCCTGTTCTGTCAGGGTGAGGAAGGGAGTTGGGGTGGGTGACATAGAGGATAAACCAGAAGGTTCTAGCCACACATACACATGCTCTTTATCAATTGACATGTCAAAAGTACATGTCTCATTGGAAGTAGTGAGGGCATAGGTTCAGTAGTTCCTGAAAAATGCTCTAACCAAAACACAGGTTCTACTGAAAGTACTCAGGATGCCAATTTAATCGACAGAAGTAATATGCTTGGGGATGACCAATGTTACATTTTGTTTTCAATGCTAGCATGTGCCTGGATGGCTTGTCTTGAATGGCTTCCATGTCTGGCACATGCCACCTCCAACTGAGACCAGTAGGTAATATTTCATCCCTTTTGAAACGGACTTCCAAGTCCTCTAATAGAAATCAGAGGTCCTCTCAGATTTCACTAAGAAGTGAAATCCTTTATGGTTTTTCTTGGGTACGGTTCCAGAATTCTCTCTCTCTCTCTCTCTCTCTCTCTCTCTCTCTCTCTCTCTCTCTCTCTCTCTCATCCTAGGGTTTCTATCTTAATGTCTTTCTGCTTCTGTCTCTCACAATATCTGTATCGCTGTGTTGTTCCCTTTCTTCTTCTTAGGTTCTTTCCACCTCTGAGGTATTTTTTCCCTCTCAATTTGTCAGGGTTTCTGAATCTCTCTTTCTCTCTCAAGTTACTGTGATCTTGTCTCTTTCTCAGTCAGCATTCAGAGGTACTTTAGAGGCATCATTTTGTTTGATTCTCAAAGCAACCCTGTAAAGCAGATGCTATTATTAGCTCCATTTTATAGATGAAGTTGAGAGGTTAAATAACTTTCCCAGGGTCACTCAGTAAGTATCAGAGACATATTTTGTACCGAGGTCTTCCTTGCTTCCAGTCTAATATTCTATCATTATACCATACTGCTTCTGTTTTGCTGCCCCAAGGATTTCTCTCTAGGTAGCTGGGTCTGTGTTTTTGCCTCTGCTTTATTTCCCTCTGTTGCGTATAGTCTTCATTGATGGGTTTTATTATGTGTGTGTGTGTGTGTGTGTTTTTGCATGTGACTGAGAAACATTGACCTTGGGTATTGCTGATGGGCCACATGAAAGGCCACAGCTCTTATGGCCTTAAAGAAAATCTTTTAAAGATCCAAAAAATAAAGTAAAAAACAAAACTCAAGATTTCCTTTATACATTTCCAGAGCTCTCTGGCCTAGCACGAAGGGTAGGAGCCCTCTGGAGCATGTTGACCTATAATAAGGAAAACTTTCTTCCCTACTACCCTGATGCTGAGCCCCTGCAACAAGAATTATATTAACATGAATCAAAGCTTGGTCCCAGTTTTCCATTAGAAAGGAACAATGCATTCAAGACGTGTATCTTTTTTTTTTATTTCCTGTCTCTTAGCCCCACACTGCATAGGAAACCTAACAAGAAGGTCCTTATATCAAGTCAACTGACTGCTTCTCCCCATGTTTCTGGCTCCAAGAGAAATTAGCATTGCTTTATTGGCAGGATTTTGTTGGATCTCAGACCTGATGTAAATCCATTCAGGAAATTCAGAGGAAATCTGATTAAGTTCATGATACCTTCCTGAGCATTGGCTTCCTCAGTTCTGACTACATGTATTTGGAGAATGAAACCTTGACTTAGAAGTCATTTAGGAAGGGAAAAATCACTAGAAGTTGAGGGATCGAGATCCCAGTGCTTTTCTCAGGACATTAAGATGTAACCATCAGAGAAAATGGAGTTTTTAATATTGTGGATAAGTTAACTTACCTTGCCAGGAATGTACACATTGATAATGAGATGGGCATAAGCATTGCCAGAGTTAGATGAGCGTTTGGGAGGCTCTGAAGAAAAGTGTGGCAGAGAGGAGGTATTAGACTGCCTACCAAACTGAAGATGTGCAGAGTCATTGCACTGACCTTATTGTTGTATGCCTCTGAAACCTGGACAATATACTAACACCCTTGTTTCTATCTGACTTGTTTTAGGAAGATTTTGAAGATCACCTGGCAGGATAAGGTATTGGACATTGAGGTCCTTTCTCAGACTAACCTGCTGAGTATTCAAACTCTACTGTAGAGAGTACAACTCTGATGAGCTGACCACATTGTTCAAATGCCAAATGTATGCTTGCCTAAAAGACTATTTTATAGAGAACTAACACAAGGTAAGTGCTTGCATGGTGGTCAGTAGAAGTTATACGAGGACACTCTCAAGGTCTTTCTGAAGAACTTTGAAACTGCATGACATAAGAGATGCTAGCAAAGGATTGCCCGGCATGTTATACCCACATCAAAGAAGGCACAATGAGAAAAACAGAATTGAAATAGCTCAAAAGAAATGGGAAATGCACAAATTTACAGAATCCACCCTAAATATTCACCTGGACTATTTGTGCCAGATTTGTAATAGTGTCTTCCAAGCTTTTATTGGTCCAATTAATCACAGTCGGATGTGCTGTAACTTGACTCTAACATAGTGATGTCATTTGGTCCTCTTCGAGAATGAGGGACCACAACCAACCAAGATGTGATCTATAAGCTCTTAACAATTCTTCTTCATATTTGTGACCAAGTCCCCCTAACACTCCTGGTGTGACCATGAGTGAGTTAACTTTATCTCTCTGCAAATCATACTCTTTGTCATCCCCTCAAAATTTACCTCCTTTTCATTTTCCTCTTCTGTTCAATGTACTGTCATTCTTCTAGTCACACAAGTCCATAACCCTGGAATCCTTCATGACTCTTCACTCTCTTTCACTTCCAGATAGCCAATAAGTTGCCAAGTCTTGTCAGATTTACCTGCACCATGCACTTCCTCTATGCTCTGCTTACTTTTCCATCACTCTCCATTGCTTACTCTCCATGGCTCCATTATTTCTCATCTAGACTACTGAAAATTACTTCCTAATGGGTCTCCTTGATTCTAGTCTCTCTGCTCTCCAATCCATCCTCCACACAATTGAGAAAAAGATATTCTGAACATATCACTCCCCATCTTAAAAAGCTTCAGTGGTTCCTTATTTTCTTGTGGATAATGTGAAAACTTTGGAGTCTGACATTTAATGTTCATCACAAGCTCACCCCAACCTAACTTTTCAGATTGATTTCATATTGATTCCTTCTATATTCTGGCCAAACTGCTTAACTGACTATTTCTTGCTCGTGCCATTCCGTCTCCTTCCTGCCTGAGTAAACTTGAAAAGTCTTTCTTTCATTCCTAGAAGGGGTTCCTTATTCAGTTCTACCTCCTTATAGGCTCAACTCAAGTGCAATTTCCTATAACTAGATTGCCCACAGAAGCTAATAGTCTCCCTGCTACCCCTGATATTACTTTGCACTTAATTGGTGTTATTTTATATTTACTCACTTACATACATGTCACACAACATTTTCCCCATTCTATCCCCTAAGTATAATGTAACTTCCTTGAAGATAGGTAGAGTGGCAGCTGTACTGGTAAAAACTCTGGCTTTGGAGTCAGAGGACCTGTGTTCAAATATTCTTTTTAAACCCTCACATATCTGTGTGAAATCGAGCAAGTTTTAATTTTACTGGACCTCAACTGAGCAGGTCTAGGCATATCTCCAGGGCATCTGTAAGATGAAGGGCACAGACCAAGTGGTTTTTAAGGTCCCTTTCAGCTCTAAATTTATAACCCATAATATACAATTGATTTTTGCTTTTCTATCCCCAGCACCTAGGATATAGTAGGCATGTAATAAATGTTTGTTGAATTGAATTAAAATGAATTTAACTAACGGCTTCTCCATAATAAAGTATTATGGATAGGCTTTGTGTTATTCAAGTGGAAGCCAGACCTATACAGAGAAGACTATCAGTACAAAGATTTATGAACTCAATTTCTGACATTTGGCCCTAATTTTCTACCCATGGGACCACTCTGCAGCACACTGGATTAGAAAGGAAGGATAAAGATGTACATGCTAACTGTCTGACTTTGTATGGGAGTCCATATTTTTCAAGATGTGCTAAATTCAAGAGAAACAGCCTTGAGCTGCTGTTTGTATTCTATGAGCTAGATTCACAGGAGAAAACTGGAGGTCAAGGTAGAGTCATATAATTTCATGGTTGAAGTCTTTAGCCCATAGTGCATACTTCTCAGATAAGGTATTTATTGCTGTAAGGGAAATTTGAACTTTGTTGGACAAAAGAGATTAAAGTCTTTTGCTTTTTTTAAATACTGTGTTATTCTTGAAGTCAAAGGGTTATAGTAAAGATACACAGAGGTGTCTGCTATAATGACTACACCCAATGTCCATGTCAATTAATTAGATTGTCCTGCCATAATGGGGAGGGGGGAAGTAATGGGTGGGAAATGTCAGAAGGCCTGGGTTCAGATTCAGGCTTACTATTTTGTGTGATCATGGGTACAAGTCATTTCACCACTCTA
Source organism: Gymnobelideus leadbeateri (assembly GCA_011680675.1). Classification (NCBI taxonomy): domain Eukaryota; kingdom Metazoa; phylum Chordata; class Mammalia; order Diprotodontia; family Petauridae; genus Gymnobelideus; species Gymnobelideus leadbeateri. The sequence goes on along the minus strand of WOXC01009845.1, from coordinate 167,199 downwards.
AACCTCAGTTTCTCTATCTGTAAAATGGGAGAGTAGAATAAATTACTGTTAGGTCCTTTTGGACTCCAAATCCAATGATGCTATTACTTATAGAATGCCAAGTGATCAAGGAAAGCTAGCCAAATCATCTTACCATAGACCTCATCAAGTGATTTTGGTCATTAAGGTAGACAAATTAGCTATTTCCTGACTGACCAGATTTGACTATTAGGTTGGACACCCATCTAGATAAGGTTATGGTTTTGAGCTGGGACTAATTAAGAGTAATTAGTCAATATTCAGGTTCTAGACAGATTATTTCTACCCCTTCATTATGTATGACATTTAGAAAGCCATTTCCCTTCTCTGAGTCTTAGTTTTCTCATATCTACAATGAAGAGAGTGGTCAGGATATCTATGGTCCCTTACAGATCTATTACTCTAGTATCCATACTATTTAGCAGATGGGTAACTAAGTTTAGCTAACTAGCATTTACACAATGTTTTAAAATTTGCAAAACACACTACATATGTTATTTCCTTTGATGATGAAGAAAGTTGAGAAAGCAACTGAATTGAGGGCATATAACATCTCCCAAGTTCCTACTTATTCACTGGGCTCTTTATTATGTTTCTGGATAAAATGGACTTGCAAGTGAAAATTTTATAATTGAAAAGGATGCTAGAGATTATTTCTTCCAGATGTGTCATTTACCTATGAGGAAGCTATAGCCCAGAAGAAGGAAATGATTGGCCCAGTGATGGAAGCAGGACTAGAACCCTGTTCTCTCAATTCCCAATGCAATCTAATGTACTTTTTACTGATCCATGTAGCAAGGTTAATAATGAGGGATTGAGGTGAGGTGATCCCTAAGATCATTTCCAGATCATAATCCTCAGCTACTATAAATAGCTAATGGCTACTAAATATCTACTATTATTATCTACCTAGACCTGTTTTCCCAGGACTCATTCACTCTAGAAAAAAAAAAAAGAAGGTTCTGAATCTCCTCAGGCCTGCTGGAGGTAAATGCTACCAGAGCATTCAATCCAACCAGGGGTATGCTAGCAAATTTTTAGCAACCAGCTGTCTGGGGGAAAAATGTATGTATGACACACAAGTTAAAATTGCAATATTAATATTTTCACCATAACTTTCTTAAGTCTAGATGACCAACAAAACAATAATTTTGTATACAGTGCATATAAAAACCTGGAAAGACTTATATGAACTGATGCCAAGTGAAGTAAGCAGAACCATGAGAACATCGTACACAGTAACAGTCATAGTGTGTGATAACTGACTTTTTTAAAAATTAAATTTTATGTTTATTTTTAGTTTACGTCATTCATTTTCATAAGATTTTGAGTTACAAATTTTCTCCCCATCTTTCCCCTACCCACCACCCCAAAACAGTGAACCCACTGTATACCCTTTCCCCCAATCTGCTCTCTCCTATATCCTGCCCTATATCCCATCTGACTTTCTGGTAGGGCAAGATGTATCTCCATACCCCAGTGTCTGTATATCTTATTTCCCAGTTGCATGTAAAATAAAAAAATATGTATGTATATATACATATATATTTTAAACATTTGATTTTAAAACTTTGAATTCCAGATTCTTTCCCTTCCTCCTTCTTCACCTTCCCTTACTGGGAAGATAAGCAATTCAATATAGGTTGTACATGTGTAGCTACATAAAACATTTCCATTGTGGATATATTGTGAAAGACTGACTATATTTCCTTCCTGTGCCGCCCCCCCCAGTTTTTCTATTCTCTACTTTGACCCTGTCCCTTTTCAAAAGTGTGTGCTTCTAACTACCCTCCTGTTATGAGAATAGGAATCTGAAGATCTTCCCTGCCCCTTGGCCCTTTGATAGGGTAAGTGATTCTGAGAACCTTCCTTGATTTGAGAATATACTCCACCCCGCAATAGGCTGTGTGTGCTCACCTGGAGCCTGTAGAGGGAGGCTTGTTTTTCAGGAACACCCACACATTGTTACTTTGTGAATGGGCAGTGGGTCACTAGGGTTGTGATGGTTTCTGACCCAGAAGAAGGCTATATACACTCTGATATGAGGTTTTTCTCTGGGGCCCACTTTAGGAAGAGTTGTGTGATTTGGCCAGATGAGACTCTGGGCAGTCATTTATCACACACACCCCCACTGGCTTTGAAAATTCAGATGTTGGTGCTTCCCTGTCTGGCAATTAAGGAGGTATGGATGTAATGGTTAGATAGTGGGAAGCCCTGTCTGCTGATCTCTCTCTCTGTTGGCTTATAACTTCTGTTTGTATTCTGTGATGTTTGATTGATTAAAGTAAGATCGTTAACCCATTTTGAGTTGCTTTTCTTTAAAAAAGCAGATCTAAGAACATATAGTAGCAGCCATCCTGAGTATGTTAGGGTACTTGCTGCTATACCTCCCCACAACCAGCCCTCCTTTCCATCATTCCCCCTCTTATCTCCTTCCCCCCATTCTCCTGTAGGCCAAGATATGCTATTTAGTGTATATGGCATTCCCTCCCTAAAGAAAATTCAATGAGAGTAAGGTGGACTCATTCCCTTTTACCTTCCTGTTCTTCCCCTCCATTGTAACAGTTTTCCCTTGCCTCTTCTATATGAGATAATTTACCCCATTCTGTCTCTCCCCATCTCCTCTCGTTATATTCCTCTCTCACCTCTCAATTTCACCTTTTAAGTATAATCCCTTCCTATTCAATTGATCCTGTGCCCTCTGTCTATGTATACCTATATACATATATACACACACTCACATATGTGCCCATATACCCTCCTATATAGACATATATATGTATGTATACATATATATGTGTGTGTATATATACATTTATATTCCCTTCAACTATCCTCATACTGAAAAAAGTTTTATAAGTTACAATTATTGTTTTCCATGTAGGAATGTAAATAGTTCAACTTTGATAAATTCCTTCTGATTTCTTTTCCCTGTTTACCTTCTCTTGTTTTTCTTGATTCTTGTATCTGAATGTCAAATTTGCTATTCAACTCTTGTTTTGTCATCAAGAATGCTTGAAAGTCAACTATTTCAATGAATGACCATATTTTCCTCTGAAACATTATACTCAGTTTTGCTAGGTAGGTGATTCTTGGGTTTGTTGTTGTTGTTGTTGTTGTTTTGTTTTTTTTGCTTTTTTTTGGAGGACAGTTGGGGTTAAGTAACTTGCCCAAGGTCACACAGTTAGATTTTTGTTTGTGTGTGTTAAGTGTCTGAGCCCGGATCTGAACTCAGGCCCTTCTGATTCCAGGGCCGGCGCTCTACTCACTGCACCACCTCACCACCCCTGATTCTTGGTTTTAATCCTAGTTCCTTTGATCTCCAGAATATCATATTCCAAGCTCTTTGATCCCACAGAGTAGGAGCTGCCAGATCTTGTGTTATCCTGATTATGTTTCCACAATATTCAAATTGCTTCTTCTTGGCTGCTTGTAATATTTTCTCCTTGATCTGGGAACTCCAAAACCTGGCTATAATATTCCAAGCAGTTTTCTTTTTGGGATCTTTATCATATGTAATTGGTAGATTCTTTCTTTTTTATTTATTTATTTTTGAAAGTAATTGGGGTTAAGTAACTTGCTCAAGGTTACACGGCTAGTCATTATTTATGTGTGGGTGCTCATTTCCTGAGGCCGGATTCGATCCCGGGTTATCCCAACTCCGAGGCCGGCGCTCTTACTCACTGTGCCACCTAGCCTCCCCAGTAGATTCTTTCAACCTCTATTTTGCCCTCTGGTTCTAAAATATCAGGGCAATCTTCCTTGAGAATTTTTTGAAGGATGATTTCTAGTTTCTTTTTTTTTTGATCATGGCTTTTAGGTAGTCCAATAATTTTTAAATTATCTCTCCTGTATCTATTTTCCAGGTCAGTGGTCTTTTTTCCAATGAGATATTTCACATTACCTTCTATTTTTCATTTATTTTGATCTGTTTAATAGTATCTTGATTTCTCATAAAGTCATTAGCTTCCATTTGCTCCAATCTAATTCTGAATGAATGATTCTCTTCAGTGAGCTTTTGAGATTCTTTTTGAGATTCAGAGAGGGCACCCAACTAATACCTGTGGCAGCTGAGAAAACCCTAGCATTTGGGATGGAACCTCCCCTGTATCTGAAGCCTCCACAGGTTGTGGCAACTGGTCACACACCCCAGGACCTCCACCCAAGACAATGATCCAGATCCAAGCAGGTTAAAGCAAAAGAGATTACCCCTCAGACTGGTTGCTTGGTCTCCCTACAATCTACAGGCCAGGAGCTCTGAAGCAGCCACAAGCTGGTGGCTACCACACCCCAGCTGCTTCTCCCTCTAGGGGCAGAGGCCAGAGTGCACTCTCAGACCCCTTTTCCCAAAGTCCACACTGACCTTTTACTTTGCCTTTGGCATTTATGGGTTGATAATTCTGGAAACCACCACAGCTGCTGGTTATCCACTCACCTGCAGTTCCTCCAGGCTTGGCTAGTTGTGGCTGCCCTGAGGCTAAAACACAGGCTTATGTGGGGCTGGGCTCTGCTGCCAGCATGCTGCAATGGACCCTTCCTGTTTGCCTGCCAGGCTGTCTTCAATAGGAGGTTTGTTTCTCTCTGTCACTTTGTGGATTTCGTAGCTCTATAATTTGCTTACAGTCATATTTTTATAGGTATTTGAGGTGGTTATGGGGGATGCACATGGTGTTTTCCTGCTTCTACACCACCATCTTGGCTCCACCCCCATGATGACTGACTTTAATAGACTTAGCCCTTCTTAGAAATTCAAGGTTCTAAAACAATTTCAAAGGACTCATGATGGAAAATGCCATCCATATCCAGAGAAAGAACTATGGAGTCTGAATGCAGAGCAATGCAGACTATTTTCTTTTTTATTGGTTTGTTTTGTTTCGGTTTTCTTTCTCATGGTTCCTACCATTTATTCTAATTCATCTATACAACATGAGTAATGGGAAAATATGTTTAATAAGAATGTATATGTAAAGTTTATATCAGATTGCATGCCATCTTGAGGAGGGGGGAGGGCTGGGGTGGGGATAAAATTTTAAACTTATGGAAGTAAATGTTGAAAATTAAAAATAACTAAATTAATTTTTTAAAAAGATGGTGTATAACATTTTTTTAAATTTCCAAGGTGTAAATGCTCACATCGAAAATTTAGCCATCATCTTTTACAAGCCAGCATAAGCTGGTTCCAATATACCCTTGAACCTAATCCACATGAGCATGTAGTAGTATGGTAAGGTAGAGCCCTGAACTTGGCATTAAGAGACATGTTGATAGAAAAATAAAGTCATTCAATATGACCTTTTCTCATTCTCTTCATTTCAAAACTTCTCAACACCATTTCCCATACTGTCTTCCTTTCTCCCAGTCTCTGACAAAGAGGTGGCTTTCTCCTTGCTGGGCTCAACCTTTCTACTAGTACATTTGACTTATTCCTTCCTGTCTTCTCTAGTAGATTACAACCTCAGTTATCTCTTGTCTTTTTTAAGCTTTACCCATTCCCTAACTACTGCTTCCTTCCCTACAGCCTTCAAAGATTTCTGTGTCCCCTATTTTGAAAAACAAAATCCTTCACTAGACCAGACTCTCTCTCTCTCTCTCTCTCTCTCTCTCTCTCTCTCTCTCTCTCTCTATATATATATATATATATATATAGTATATATATATAACTATATATGTATATAGTTATATATATATACTATATATATACTATATATATACTATATATATATAAAACTATATATATATAGTTATATATATATATATAGTTAAAGCTATCATCCTATATGTTCTCTCCCTTTCTCATCCAAATATCTTGAAAAAATTGTCCATTGTTGCTATATCTCCTCATTCACTTCTCAGCACTTTCAACTTTTGCTTTCAAACTCATCTCTCAATTGAAACTGCTCTTTTTCTAAAGTTACCAATAATCTCTTAATTGCCATATTTAATGGTTTACTTCAAGCCTTCTTCATCTAACCCAGTATCAATCAACATCAGCCCTCAATATATCTGCTGCATTTGACACCATTGACCATCTTTTCCTTTTAGAGATTTTTCCTGGTTTTTTTTCACGATAGACCCCTTGTCTCTACTCACATAACTGCCACCTTAGTTCATGTCTTCATCACCTCTCACCTAGATCATTACAACAGCCTCTGAATAGGCTGACTCAAGACTTCTACCACTCTAGCCCACCTTCCACATGGCTATCAAATTCATTTTCCTTAAGCATAGATCTGACCGTGTCACTCCTCTACTCAATCTACTCCAGTGGTTCCTTCTTACTTCAGGATAAAATTAAAACTCTATTTGGTTTCTAAGACCCTTTTCAACCTGGCCCCAACCTATCTTTCTAACTTCATTGGTTATTATCTTCCCTTCTTTATTCTGTGATCCAACCAAACTGGCCTTCAGTCTATTCTTCACATAGTACACCTGACCCCTTATCTCTCTAACTTTGCATTAACCATCCTCTTCTTCTATCTAGAGATAGCCAAGTACCACCTTCTACATGAAGTCTTTTCTGATCTCACCAGTTGCAAGTGTCCTCTCTCCCAAACTACCTTATAATGAACTGCTTTGTATAGATTCATCATGGCATAATAGATAGAGAACTGTCCCACCTCTGACTCATACTCCCAGGCAAGTCACTGAGCCTCTCAGTGATCTAGGCAGCTATAGCTCTATGTTAAAGAGAAAACTGCAAAGAAGTGGAGGAAATTTCCCCACTGGGAAGCTCTCTATACCAGTAAAATCATAGATCCAATTCCTATCTTTTATCTCCTTATTCACTTTTTATTGAATTTTACATACTTACTAGTGGACTTGTTGTCTTCCCTGTTTTCACATAAGCTCCTAGTCAGTAAGGATTGTTTCATTCATTGAATTTATATCCCCAATGTTTTGCATAGTGCCTAGCATGCAGTAGGCACTTAATAAGTTCTTGTTGGTTGACTGATATATTCAAAACCTGACTCTGATGCTTTCTAGTTTTTAGAACCTGATCAAATTTCTCAGAGCCTCAGCTATCCTTCTCTGCCAAATGGGGCTAAGGATAATTGTACAACCTCATTTATAAGACTGCTGTTAGGAAAATGCTTTGTAAGCCTAAAAGCACTATAGAAATGGGGAGTTACCATTATTATCCCCTCTGATATCTGCCATAATCCTTCTTAGTTTGTTCAAGCAAGCTTCTCCCACACTGGTGATATTAAAGGCAGAAGGCTTAGTTCTGACAGGGTTTTTATTAGCAGAAAGATATGTCCATCAGTGGAGGATTAAGACCCCATAGCTCTTCTAAGAGATAATACCCTCCCTAGCCCTCTTCCACTACCTCAGTGGAACTCGCGGAAAGGATTAGAGAGTCGAAACTTCCTTCAAGATGCCTACAAAGTTACTGGCAATGTCTCATGGGCAAAAAAATGTGCCTCCCTGCCTGCCCTCTTCTGTGATCTCTTCCTAGACCTGGATCTCTTGTTTGTCAGAAGCTCAGTGTTTCCTCCCTCATGTAGGTTTCCTCTCTTCTCCCTCCTCCCACACCCCAAGTTTTTCTTTCTCTCTAGGCTCCAGGGTTAGGGAAGAGTTTAAGAATACAGTGACCAAGGGGCGGCTAGGTGGCGCAGTGAATAGAGCGCCGGCCCTGGAGTCAGAAGGACCTGAGTTCGGAGCCGGCCTCAGACACTTAATCCACACAAACAAAAACCTAGCCGTGTAACCTTGGGCAAGTTACTTAACCCCAATTGCCCTAAAGGGGCGGCTAGGTGGCGCAGTGAGTAAGAGCGCCGGCCTGGCCTCGGAGTTGGGATGACCCGAGATCAGATCCGGCCTCAGAAAATGAGCACCCACGCATAAATAATGACTAGCCGTGTAACCTTAAGCAAGTTACTTAACCCCAATTGCTTTAAAAAAAAAAAAGAATACAGTGACCAAAATAAAAATGAAAAATGTTCTGGGGAAAATTAGGTCTGAAAGCCCATTAGTTACCCACCTCCTTCCTTCCTTCCTCACCTTTGATTTGTAGAAAGAGGGAAACTTAATGTTAATACCAAGAAACAGAGGCAGAGTTTTTCTCCCTGTATTGTTTCTTAAGGAGAGGAAGCAGGGATGCATAGTTCGCCCTAGAACTATGATAGTTCCCCCTGTCTTCCAGTCACTCCCAAATATTTAGTGAAATGAAGTGCCCTTTAACATTCTCACATGGAGATAGATCTGCATATGACTGAGAAAAAAATCTAAGGTTCATTGCCATCCCATTCAAGAGGCAGCAGTGGAGAGACAATCATGTCAATAGAGAGCAGTTCACATATCAGGGAGTTCAATGAAATCAGGCAGCTCTTTTAGAATAGGTATGGCTTGGCACAAGAGGAAGAAATAGGACCAAGGCTTAGAAATCATAGGGGAGCAGGGTTCAGCTCAATATAAAGTCAAAAGCTGCATGATAGAAGATTGGCCTTAGAATCAGAAAGATCTAGGGTTAAGTCTTGCCTTTGATGCATGCTAGCTCTGTGAGCATGTATGGGTCCCTTAACCTTTTATCATCCCGGGCAACTGACCAAGACTCTAAGTTATGGATGAGTTGCAAACCTAAGTTTCTATAGAAAATTTCCACACTGTAAGTTCCTTGCACTGAAAAAATCACAAGTTGGGACCAAGAAGGAAAAAAAAGAAGACATTTCTGGAAAGATGACTGAGTGAACAGTGTGGCCAAAGTTATCTGGCCAGCCGACCAGCTCTGCCTCAAAAATAGAATGACTTGCAAAATCAAGTCAAAGAACAAAAATAAAGATACTGGAAATTCCTAAAGATAGGGATGGGGACTAGACTTTTAATTTCATCACTATAGGCACTCCTTGTTAAGGAAACTTCCTCAGTCAGTGGAGGTCAGCACCATCACTGCAGCTTATGTTCTGTTATCTGGAGCAACAGTGTCAAACTCAAATAGATACAGGGACCACTAAACCATACGTAGGGATCCCTAAAGGCTCCATGTTGACTTCATTTTTAAATGTAATGTTATCTATTGTTTTTGTCTTTTTATTTATTTTGTTAAATATTACCAATTATACTTTAACATGGTTCTGGCAGGTATTGGGGCACATGGAGCCTGACCATTATTTGAAATCTCTGGCCTATAGCACAGAGACTCAGCGATTTGGATAATATAAGCCTGTGTCAGAGGACAGACTTGTATCAAGGTCTTCTTGACTTCAAGGCCAGCTTTTTATATACTATGCCATGCTATGGTTCTTTTGCAAAATAATCCCCATATAACATCTTAAAAATTACAAAAGTTCCATCCTCCCCTTATTTCCTTCCCCATATCAGAGTTTCAGAATTGCCAGAACTGAACACAATACTCCTCCTCATCCTTTTCCTTTAGCCTTGAAGATGAAAGAGTAGGAAGCTAGGGGGACAGGGAAGGATGCATGCTACACAGTAGTCACAATCATAGGATAGTAGATCTAGGATTAATTAGAAGGGACCTCAGAGTGGTTTGCCCAAAGTTAAACAAGTACTAAGTGTCAGAGATAGGATTTGAATCTAGGACCTCTGACTCCAGAATCATGGGTCTTTCATTCAGTGGTCTGAATCAGCACAGAAGAAATGGCATAGGACATAAGCCAGTGTGCAGAGCTGATCAAAGAGAAAGGGAAAAGAGACAAAAAAGGGCCTCCCTCAGCACAGAGGTAGTCGGCTAGTTTCAGGACATGTGATTATCCAATGAGAAGATGCTAATGAGAGTAAGGATTGAAAAGAGGATAGAGTCAGCTTTGAAGGAAATCTGAAAGTTCTGGAAGGACATAATAGCTTGTGACTTTGTTTAATTAAAACCTCTCAGTGGTAGTAGAGGTCAAAAAAAGGATTTTAAAAACCAAGTAGGAGAGTTAGAGGAAAAATTGGGAAGAGCAATGAGAGTGATGCTAGAAAATCCTGAAAAAAATAGTCAACAGCTCAGTAAAGGAGGCACAAAAAATGTTGAAGAAACAATACCTTAAAAAACAGACTAGACAAAATGGTAAAAGAGGCACAGAAATCCAATGAAGAAAACAATACCTTGCATAGAAGAATTGGCCAAATGGAAAAAAAAAGATATACAAAAATTCACTGAAGAAAACGCCTTAAAAAGTGGAATTGATCAAATGGAAAAGGTGATACAATAGCTCATTGAAGGAAATAATTCCTTAAAAGTTAGAATTGAGCAAGTGAAAACTAATGACTTTATGAGACATAAAGAAACAATCAAACAAAATCAAAAGAATGAAAAATTAGAAGAAATGGTGAGATATCTCATTGAAAAAACAAATGTCCTGGAAAACAAATCCAGGAAAGATAATTGAGGAATTATTGTAATGCCTGAAGGCAATGATCAAAAAAAGGAGACTAGACATCTTTTTTCAATAAATTATCAAGGAAAACTACCCTGATCTTCTAGAATCATAGGGTAAAGTGGAATTTGAAAGGAACCACCAATTACCTCCTAAAAGTGATACCAAAATGAAAACTCCCAGTAATATTATAGCCAAATTCCATACCTCCCAGATCAAAGAAAAAATACTGCAAGCAGCCAAAAGGAAGTGATTGTGAAGCCACAGTCAGAATAATACAAGATTTATCAGCTTCTTTATTAAAGGATCAGAGGGCTTGGGATATGACATTCTTGAGGGCAAAAGAATTAGGGGGGTGGCTAGGTGGCGCAGTGAATAGAGCACCGGCCCTGGAAACAGAAGGACCTGAGTTCGGAGCCGGCCTCCGACACTTAATCCACACAAACAAAAACCTAGCCGTGTAACCTTGGGCAAGTTACTTAACCCCAATTGCCCTAAAGGGGCGGCTAGGTGGCGCAGTGAGTAAGAGCGCCGGCCTCGGAGTTTGGATGACCCAAGATTAGATCCGGCCTCAGAAAATGAGCACCCACGCATAAATAATGACTAGCCGTGTAACCTTGAGCAAGTTACTTAACCCCAATTGCTTTAAAAAAAAAACAAAAAATAAAAAATAAATTAAAAAAAAAAAGAATTAGGATTACAACCAAGAATCACCTACCCAACAATCCTTCAGGGGGAAATTGGACATTCAATGAAATATTGACTTTGAAACATTCTTGATGAAAAGACCAGAGTTGAATAGAAAATTTGACTTTCAAATACAAGACATAAAAGAAACATAAAGTAAACAGGAAAGAGAGATGATAAGTGATTCAATAAGGTTTGAATACATTGCTACAAGGAAAAAATGACATTTGTAACTCCTAGAACTTTCTCCTTATTAGGGCAGTTATAAGTAGTATGCATATAGGGCACAGGTGTGAGTTGAATATGATGGTATAATTATCTAAAAATAAGGTCAAAGGATGAGAAAGGAGAATATACTGGGATAAGGAGAAAGGGAAAGATAGAATGGGATAAACTATCTGACGCAAAAGAGATTGTACAGTGGAGGGGAAAATGGGGGAAGTGAAGAGGGGAAGACTTGAACCTTACTCTCATCAGAATTGGCTTAAAGAGAGTCCCGCACTCGGTTCACAGCGAGCGCTTGGCTCTGATCGCGCAGCCCGCACCGCCAGTGCACCAGACTCTCGCCCAGCCCGACACCATGCCCAACTTTGCTGGTACCTGGAAGATGAGGAGCAGCGAGAATTTCGACGAGCTTCTCAAGGCGCTAGGTGTGAATGCCATGCTTAGGAAGGTGGCGGTGGCCGCTGCCTCCAAGCCGCATGTGGAGATCCGCCAGGACGGGGACCAATTCTACATCAAGACCGCCACCACCGTGCGCACCACCGAGATCAACTTCAAGGTGGGCGAAGGCTTCGATGAGGAGACAGTGGATGGACGCAAGTGCCGGAGTTTGCCGACTTGGGAGAACGAAAATAAAATCTACTGCACACAAACTCTGGTGGAGGGCGACGGCCCGAAGACATATTGGACCCGGGAGCTGGCCAATGATGAGCTGATTCTGACTTTCGGTGCCGATGATGTCGTGTGCACAAGAATTTATGTCAGGGAGTAAAAAGAAGATGGTCCGGTCTGGTCCTGGGGATGGGGAGGGGGGAGTAGAATGAAGGCATGTGAACCCATACTTTGTGAGGGGCTAACTCCTTAGGGGACCCAGGACCACCTCTTCCTGAAACAGCCTTGAATGTAAAACCGAATTCAAATGAGAAGCCCCGCCAGCTGACGTTAGGTGTTTTCCTTGTGGTTTTTTCCCCCTGTACCAAAAACAGTCTTGTTCTCCCTTCTAAGACATCACTCGTCTCGTGTATTCATCATTTTGTATCTTGGAATTGGAATGGTTTGATTACTCATTAAATTTGTTGGGCACATTTCAAAAAAAAAAAAAAAGAATTGGCTTAAAGAGGGAATAATAAGCATACTCGGTTGTAGAAATCTTTCTTACCATACAGAAAAGTAGTAAGGGAAGGAATAATGGGGAGCTGCTAGAAGGGAGCATAGGTTGGGGGAGGTAAAAGTCAGAAACAAAATGCTTTGAGAATGGACAGAGTAAAAGGAGAGACAGAGACAGAGACAGAGACAGAGAGACAGAGAGATGGGAAAAATAGAATGGAGTAAAATAAATACACAGCAATAATTATTGTGAAAAAAGTTACAGTGGGTTCCCCTGATAAAGATTTTATTTGTCAAGCATATAGAAAACTGAGTCAAATTTATAAAAATAAGAGCCATTTCACAATTGATAAATGGTCAAAGGATATGAACAGTTTTCAGACAAAGTAATCAAAGTTATCTATAGGTATACTTTTAAAATGCTCTAAATGACTATTGATGAGACAAGTGCAAATTAAAACAACTCTGAGCCACTACCTCATTCCTGTTAGACTGGATAATATGCTAGAAAAGTAAAATAACAGATGTTAGAGGGGATATAGGAAAATTAAAACACTAACGTACTATTGGTGAAGTTGTATATTGATTCAACCATTCTGTAGAGCAATTTGGAACTATGCCCAAAGGGCTATAAAACCATGTATAGCCTTTGACCAAGCAATACAACTACTAGGCCTGTATCCCAAAAAAGATAAGAAACAAAAAGGAAAAGGACATATCTGTACAAAATATTTCTTTTTCTTTTCTTTTTTTTAAATAAATGCTTTATTAACTTCTGTTTTACATCATTCATTTCCGCCAGATTTTGAGTTACAATCATTTCCCCCCATTATTCCCCTACCCAACCTCCCAGAATAGCAGACCCACAAGATATCACTTCCTCCAATCTGCTCTCCCCCATACCTTCTCCCATACCCCCTTTGACTTTTCCATTAGAGGAAGGTGAATCTTTGTATCCCAATGCCTGCACATCTTATCCCCCAATTATAAGCAAAAGAGTATTAATAATAGTATATATACATATATATATATATATATATATATATACATATATATATATATATATATACATATATATTTGAAACATTTAATGTTAAGACCTCGAATTTCAGATCCATTTCCTACCTCCCTTGTCACCCATTCCCTCTGGGGAGATAAGTAATTCAGTATATGTTGTACATGTCTAGCTATGCAAAACATTATCATAGTTGATATATTGTACAAGGCTGCTTATAATTCCCTCCCTCTCATCCCACCCCCCACCTGGTCCATTCCCTACTTGATCCTGTCCCTCTTCTATAGTGGGTACTTCCAACCTCCCCTCCGCCCAAGGATGCCCTCCCATCCATCATCCCTCCTCTCATCCCCCTTCCCCCTATTCTGCTGCAGGTTGAGATATCCCATTTAGTATGTATGTCATTTTCTCCCTGAACCAAATTCAATGTGAATGTGGTTTTGCTTTTTTTGCCTTCCTTATTCTCCTCCTCCTTTGCAACCACTTTCCCTTGCTTCTTCTACATGGGATAGTTTACCCTAGCCTGTCTCTCCCCATCTCCTCTTGCCACTTTCCTCTCTCACCTCATAATTTCATCCCTTGAGTATTCTCCTTTCCCAACAAATTCAACCTATGCCCTCTATCCATATATAACTGTAACCATATACACACACATTCACATATGTATTCATATGACCACACCCCCTTCTTCCATTATTTTTCATAGTGAGAAAGATATCATCAGTCACAGTTATTGCTTTTCCATATATGAATGTAAATAGTTCAACTTTTATAAGTTCCTTTTGATTTCTTTTCCCTGATTACCTTCTCAGGCATCTCTTCCTTCTTGTCTGGATGTCAAATTTTCTATTCAATTCTGGTTTTTTCCTCAAGAATGCTTGAAAGTCCTCTATTCCACTGAATGACCATATTTTTCCCTGAAACAAAATACTCAGTTTTGCTGGGTAGGTGACCCTTGGGTTCATTCCCAGTTCTTTGCCCTCTGGAATATCATATTCCATGCCCTTCTATCCCTCAGTGTAGAAGCTGCCTGGTCCTGTGCTATTCTGATTGTGTTTCCACAATATTGAAATTGTTTCTTCCTGGCTGCTTGTAGTATTTTCTCCTTGATCTGGGGATTCTGGAACCTGGCTATAATATTCCTTGGAGTTTTCTTTTTGGGATTTTTTTCAGGAGGTGATCTGTGGATTCTTTCAGCCTCTATTTTGCCCTCTGGATCTAAAACATCAGGGCAGTTTTCCTTGAGAATTTCTTGAAGGGTGTTTTCTAGGTTCTTTCTTTGATCATGGCTTTCAGGTAGTCCAATAATTTTTAAATTGTCTCTCCTGGATCTATTTTCCAGGTCAGTGGTTTCCCATGAGATATTTCACATTGCCTTCTAATCTTTTATTTGTTTGGATCTGCTTAACAGCATCTTGATTTCTCATAAAGTCATTAGCTTCCATTTGCTCCAGTCTAACTCTGAAGGAATGAATCTCCTCAGTGAACTTTTGAGATTCTTTTTCCATCTGGCAAATTCGAGTTTTTAAGGCATTCTTCTCCTCATTGCCCTTTTGGGCCTCCTTTGCCATTTGAGTTAGTCTATTTTTTAAGGTGTTGTTTTCCTCAGTCAGGCTGTTGACCTCATTTCATACTTTTCCTGCATCCTTTTCATTTCTCTTTCCAATTTTTCCTCCACTTCTCTTATTTGATTTTTAAAGTCCTTCTTAAGGTCTTCTATGGCCTGCAACCCGCTCATGTTTTCCCCTGGGGCTTTTGGAGCAGGACTTCTGACCTCACAGTCCTTTTCCCGCTCTATGCCCCCAAAATAGGAGTCTAGGGTTGCATTTTCTGTTTCCTTTGCCTTGGCATGTTGCCACTTGATTACTTGACTTTTGGGCTTGTTGCCACACTATGGCTTTAAGGCCAGATAGAGGAATTTTCGTCCCGAACGTGTGGGGGGCAACTTCTGTTTCTGGCAAGCTGTAAACCCACCCACAACTTCCACCCTAGATCACAATCCAGATCCAGGGAGGTTAAAGCAAGAGCGATTACCCCCCAAGACTGGTCGCTGGATCTCCCCACGATTTGTAGGCTGGGAGCCGGAAATGCCTCTGAAAACTACACAGTGGTGTGTCTCCTCAGCAGCTTCTAGCCCCCAGGGGAGGGAGCTGACGCATTCCCCAAATACAGGTCCCAAAGTCCATAGGACACTAACCTCTTACTTTGTCCTAGGCATGTCTATGTTGATAATTCTGGAGTCACCACAGCTACTGGTGTTCTGGGGTTCCTCCAGCCGGCTGTTGGCCCTGCCGCCCTGGGGCTAAAACCTCTGCTCATGGGGACCTCAGCTCCGGCTCGGCTCGGCTTCCTGCACTCTGCGTGCTGCCGGCTCCTGGCTCCCAGACCGCTGTGCTGGTCCTTCCTGCAGGGCTGCTGGGCTGTCCTCAGCGGGAGGTTAGCTTCTCTGTGTTGTTCTGTGGGTGCTGGGGCTCCAGAAGTTGTTCAGAGTCCCCTTTTACATAGTTTGGGGGGAATCTGGGGGCAGAGTGGCTTGGATGAGCTGTTTCTACTCCGCCATCTTGGCTCCGCCCCCCTGTACAAAATATTTATAGCTGCTCTTTTGGTGGTGGCAAAGAACTGGAAATTGAGAGTATGTCCATCAATTGAGGAATGACTGAACAAATTGTTCTATATGACTGTAATGGAATACTATTGTGCTTTAAGAAGTGATGAGCAGAATGCTATCAGAAATACATGGAAAGACTTATATGAACTGAAGTGAAATGAGCAGAACCAGGAGTACTTTGTACACAGTGACAGCAATATTGTGTGATGATCTAATATGAATAACTTAGATATTCTCAAGACAGTTCTATAGGATTTATGATGAAAGGCGCTGTCCTATTTTGAAAGAACTGGCAGAGCCTGAGTGCTGTAATGAAAATGCAAATTTAAAGATCTTCCCTTCCCCTAGGCCCTTTGGTGGGATTGAAAGACTTTGAGAACCATCCTAGATTTGAAAATATACTCTGCCCCCTAATAGGCTGAATGTGGTCACATGGAGCCTGTGGCAGGAAGCTTGGTTTTCAGGAATGCCCACACCTAGATTCTGTGTGATTGGGCAGTGGGTCAAGAGGGTTATTACATTTTCTGAACCTGGAGAAGACTATATAATCCCTGATGTGAGGCTTTGCTTGGGGCTCACTTTGAGAAGTGTTGTGTGATTTGACCAGATGAGACTCTGGGCAGCTGTTGAGAGCCCCCCGGCTTTGAAAAGCCAGATGTCGATGCTTCCCTCTCTGGTAACTGATTTGGTATGGATGTAATGGTTGGAAAGTTTGGAAGCCTGTATGCTTGATCTATTTGTTTCTCTGTCTTGTAAGTTCTGTCTGTATACTTTGAAGTTTGGGGTGCTGACCTTTTTCCCCTGAACTAGGTAAACGTTATATGTTTGATTGATTAAAGTAAGCTTGTTAACACATTTTGAGTTGCTTTCCTTTAGAAAAGCAGATCTAAGAAGCTGTGTTGGCAGCCACCCTGGGAATGCTGGGGTGCTTGCTGCTACAAGTGCAGATTAAAGATACTTTTTCTTTACCTTCTTCATTTTTCTTGGGATTTTTTGTCTGTGTTTTCCTTCACAGAATAACTTACATGGAAATGTATTTTGCACAACTACACATTTATAACCTATGTTAAATTGCTTGCCTTATCAATGGGAGTGGGGGGAAGAAGAGAGGAAAACAATTTGGAACTCAAAATTTGAAAAGAAAGAATATTAAAATTGGTTTTTTACATGTAATGTGGACAAATAGAATATTAAATAAGAAAAAAAGGTTACAAATTTTGAAAAATAAATGAATTATCTATTATCAAAATTATTGACCTGGAAAATAGGAAATAAAGAGACAATTCCATAATCATAACATCCCCAGAAAAGCATGATAAAACAAATTAACAAAAAAAGAATTCCATAATACAAAAGAAAAAAATCACAAAAGATAATTGCTTATAAGGATTAGAAATCAGAGAACCAAATGCTGATCAATAGAATCAATTAATTAATAGTATTCAGAGAAGAATGTTAAGTGTAACACACACTTAATTGCCATGTTCCATAGCTGTCATTTCAAATTTTTTTTAAAATGCTCTATGTAGTCAGTAAGAAACATTTCTCATGCCAAGAAATACCATTCAGAGCTATGCAGAATTATGCATCAATCACAATAAAGGAAACGACATATTGGAATTGATATACTGAAATCCAAAGGAAAAGGGTTTGCCTCCAATAATAACTTATACTTACAAAGAGGAAAATGAACATTTAACAAAACTAATGTCTTCCAAAGACTTAAATTGAGAAAACAAAACCAAGTAGAGTCTTCAAAATGCCAACAATGCAAATAAAAGAAACACAAGAAAGCCAAACAAATTTGAATAACTCAAGAGAATCATGATGCACAAAAGCTTAAATCCTAAAAAATGGAAAAGAAATTGTTACCTCTTTGCATTTTCAAAACTTTTAAGAGTAACTGAGAGAACAAAGAGAAAGAAACTATAGGATTATGTATGAAAGGAAAGAAGGAAGGGAAAATAGAGGACCAGGGATGATCTACATATTTCCTGTGCATAAGGTTAGGGTGGGAAAAGTAAGACTTGCCTTACTTTTACTTGGACCAGACAAGTTAAGGGATTTATTTTTTCTTTAAGTAATTAATTAGAGTGTTAAAACACAGAGGCAGAAATATAATGAAATGGAGTACAGCCCTGTGACTAGGAAGCAAACATTGATATCACAGGGGACTTCAGGTAGTGGATAGCCACAAGTTCAATAGCTACTTAAGGTGAATTTTTTTTTTTTTTGCTTTTTGGAGGGCAATTGGGGTTAAGTAACTTGCCCAAGGTCACATGGCTAGGTTTTTTTTTGTTTGTGTGTGTTAAGTGTCTGAGGCCGGATCCGAACTCCGGTCCTTCTGATTCCAGGGCTGGCACTCTACTCACTGTGCCACCTAGCCACCTAGCCACCCCCAAGGTGAATTATTTTTTTTTTGCTTTTTTTTGGAGGGCAATTGGGGTTAAGTAACTTGCCCAAGGTCACACGGCTAAGTTTTTGTTTGTGTGTGCATTACGTGTCTGAGGCCGGATCTGAACTCAGGTCCTTCTGACTCCAGGGCCGACACTCTACTCACTGTGCCACCTAACTGCCCCAAGGTGAATTATTTTTAAAGAAAGTAAAAAAGGTTAAGATCAAGTGATTTGAGTCAAGGCCAGGAAAAAGTTGTAGAGCAAAAGACAGAGTATAAAGAATATTAGCAACAGATACATAATACTAATGAAGTGATATTATAACAGTATATGAGGAAGGAAAAAAATGAAACAAACTTAACTTTCATAGCCATGAATATGAATGAATTGAAATCACCCATAAAATGGAGGAGGGTGATAGACTGAATTAGAAAGAGAGAAAAATGTTTATAAGGAAAATACTTAAGCATAAAGATTCATAAAACATTAAAGCCAGAGGTTGGGGTAGAATTTATTATTCTTCCACAAAATAAATAAAACAAGAATAGTAATCACAACCTCAGACACAACAGGAAAAATATATATAGTGAAGTGAGTCAAACAAGGAAGCTACAGTATGTTTAAAGACACCATAAATATAAAACAATAATAATAGTACATATGTATACACTGAGTGGTATAGCTTCTAAATAAATAAAAGGAAATCTCACTGAACTTTAGGAAGATCTAGAAAGTATATCAATAATTATTGAAGACTCTAATGTCCTTCCCAGAGATCGTGTGTATGAATCAAATGAAGTCTCCCATGAAATAGAGGAAGTTGGCAGACAAACAAATCTAACAGAATGATAAACAAGAAAGGAGTTAAAGGTATCTACAGAATATTATAAAAATCAAGTAACTAGAATAAGTGTAAAACCTGAAGACTATATCCATTTTTAGTTTTGCATAACACCTCTCCAAAAATTATCCATATGTTAAGGTACAAAGAATAAATTAATTCAGAAGGGCAAAATATTTCAGAAAGCCAAGTATCTTTTTACAAACAATAATGTAATAAAATTGTAATCTAAAATAGGACTATGATCAATTTAAGGAATAACTACCTAATAATTATTGCTATTCAACAATGGAATGGGATAACTCATAAGATCAAATGATCATAAGGCTTTTGAATTATAATGAACATTAGAGATCATTTAGCCAAATCTTCTCAGTATATAGATGGGGAAATTTAAGCTTATAGAACTGATATAATTTAAAAGTGCCCAAAACTAGACAAGTAGCAAATTACAGAGTGGAGATACTGAACACAGGTATATTTGTAAACCCAATGTTCTTTCCACTATACAGATAGTAAGGTTCTGTCACTGGAGGTTTTCAAGTGAAATTTATTAAGGGTGTTGTAGAAATTATTCTGCCTTTAGGTTCTATTTGCAGAGTCATCTCAACTCTCAGTTACTTTAATTAGGCATCCAGGTGGTATAGTATATAGAGTGCTGGACCTCAATCACAAAGACATAAGTTCAAATCTGACCTTATACACTTACTAGCTGTGTGACCTGGAACAAGCCACTTATATCTCTTATCTTTGTTTCCTCATAAGTAAAAAAGAATAATAATAGCACCTACTTCACAGGGTTGTTGAGAGAATGAGATATTTCTAAAGTATTACTCTTACTGTTGTTATTGTTGCTACTATATTAACTGAGCTTTAAAACTGGGTCAGAAAAACAACTTAGTATGGTAGAAGGTACACTGAAATGGGAATCAAGAAAAATTACTGTCTTCAACACTGCTACTTACTTTCTTCCCCCTCCCACTATAGCTTTATTGCATTAATTTCAATTACACATAAAAAAGTTAACTTTAGGGGTCGGAACCATGATGGTGGAGTAGAAACAGCACTTCCACGGCACTCCAGCCCACACCATTTCAAAATTATGTAAAAGGGGACTCTGAACAACCTCTAGAGCTCCAGTACCCACAGAAGGACACAGAGAAGTTAACCTCCCACTGAGGACAGCCCAGAAGCCCAGCAGCCTGGCAGGGAACAGCCAGTGCAGTGCTCTGGGAGCCGAGGCCCAGACCTTGTGAGTCAGAGGTTTTAGCCCCAGGGCAACCAGACAAGCAACCAGCTGGAGGGACCCCAAAAAACCAGCAGCTGTGGCTTGTGCAGAATTACCAATACATAGATGCCTAGGACAAAGTGAGAGGTTAGTGCCCTGTGGACTTTGGGACCAGTATTTGGGAGCACATCAGCTTCTTCCCCTGGGGGTGAGAAGCCTCTGAGGAGCCCTGGCACAGCCACCATTTTGCAGCTTCAGTTGCAGCTTCAGCTCCTGGCCTGCAAACTGTAGGGGAATCCGGTGGCCAGTCTGGGGGGTAAACCCTCTTGCTTTAATCTCCCTGGATCTGTATTGCGGTCTGGGGTGGAGGTGTATGTCTAGCTTGCCAGAGTGTGTGGGGGATTCAGGGAGGGCACCCAACTAATACCTCCAGCAGTTAAGAAGACCCCAATGTTTGGGACAGATGCTCCCCTTTCTGGTGGCAGAGTCTTACTGTGGCAACAAGCCCCAAAATCAAGTAATTAAATGGTAACATGCCTATGCAAAGGAAACACAATAAACAGAAAAATGCAACATTAGATTCCTATTTTGGGGGCAAAGAGGATCAAAGCATGGAATAGGAGGAGGACTGTGAAGTCAGAAATCCTGCACCAAAAGCCCCAGATGAAAACATGAGTGAGTTACAGGCCATAGAGGACTTTAAGAAGGATTTTAGAAACCAAATAAGAGAAATGGAGGAAAAATTGGGAAGAGAAATGAAAAGGATGCAGGAAAAGTATGAAATGAGAGTCAATAGCCTGACTGAGGAAAATAACACCTTAAAAAATAGACTAACTCAAATGGCAAAGGAGGCTCAAAAGGGCAATGAGGAGAAGAATGCCTTACTTTGCCAAATTTGAGGAGATTTATTCCTTCAGAGTTAATCTGGAGCAAATGGAAGCTAGTGACTTTATGAGAAATCAAGATGCTGTTAAACAGATCCAAGCAAGTGAAAGAATAGAAGGCAATGTGAAATATCTCATAGGAAAAATTACTGACCTGGAAAATAGATCCAGGAGAGATAAATTTAAAAGTATTGGTCTACCTGAAAGCCATGATCTAAGAAAGAACCTAGAAATCATCCTTCAAAAAATTCTCAAGGAAAATTGCCCTGATGTTTTAGACCCAGTGGGGGAAATAAAGGTTGAAAGAATCCAGATATCACCTCCTGAAAAACATCCCAAAAAGAAAACTCCTAGGAATATTATAGCCAGGCTCCAGAACTCCCAGATCAAGGAGAAAATACTACAAGCAGCCAGGAAGAAACCATTTCAATATTGTGGAAACACAATCATAATAGCACAGGACCTGGCAGCTTCTACACTGAGGAACTGAAGGGCATGGAATATGATATTCCACAGGGCAAAGGACCTGGGATTAAAACCAAGAATCACCTACCCAGCAAAACTGAGTATTTTGTTTCATGGTAAAATATGGTCATTCAGTGGAATAGAGGACTTTCAAGCATTCTTGAGGAAAAAACCAGAGTTGAATAGAAAATTTGACATTCAGACACAAGAAGCAAGAAATGCTTGAGAAGGTAAACAGGGAAAAGAAATAAAAAGGAACTTATCAAAGTGAACTATTTACATTCCTACATGGAAAAACAATAACTATGACTGATGAAACCTTTCTCAGTATGAAAATAATTGAAGAAGAGTGTATGGGCATATGAATACATATGTGAATGGGTGTATATATGTTTACAGGTATACATGGATAGAGGCCACAGGTCAAATTTGTAGGGAAGGGATGATACTTAAGGGGTGAAGTTAAGAGGTGAGAGAGGAATGTGGCAAGAGGAGATGGGAGAGAGACAGGGTGGAGTAAACTATCTCATGTAGAAGAGGCAAGGGGAAGTGGTTGCAGGGGAGAGGAAGAACAGGAAGGCAAAAAGGCCAAACCATATTCTCATTGAATTTGGCTCAGGGAGAGAATGACATACATACTAAATGGGATATCTCACCCTGCAGGAGAGTAGGGGGAAGGGGGGTGAGAAGGAAAATGATAGGGGGGTGAGAAGGAAAATGATAGGGGGGAGGGCATGCTAGGGTGAGGAGAGGTTGGAGGCACCCATTTTTGAAGAGGGACAAGATCAAAGTAGGGAATGGACCAGGTGGGGATGGTGGGATGGGTGGGAGGGAAATATAGTAAGTCTTTTACAATATATCTACTATGGTAATGTTTTGCATAGCTATACATGTACAACATACACTGAAATGCTTATCTTCCCAGCAGGAGTGGGTGACAAGGAAGGAAGGGAATGGATCTGGAATTCGAAGTTTTAAAATTAAATGTTTCAAATATATATAAATATTGGGAGATAAGATGTGCAGGCATTGGCGCACAGAGATTCACCTTGCCCTAATGGAAAAGTCGAAGGGGGTATGGGAGAAGATATGGGAGAAAGCAGATTGGATGAGGGGATATCCTGTGGGACTGCTATTCTGGGATGGTGGGTAGGGGAAAAATGGGGGAAAAATTGTAACTCAAAATCTGGCAGAAATGAATGATGTAAACCAGAAGTTAATAAAGCATTTGGGAAAAAAAGTTAACTTATTTTTTTGAAAAAAAAAAAGTTAACTTTTAAAGAAATTGACTTCTAATTTCTCTTTCTCTTTCCCCTTCTTGAGAAGACAAGCAATTTCACACTGATTATACATGTGAAGTGATGCAAAGGATATTTCCATATTAGTCGTATTGTAAAAGAAACAAAAAATTAAGGTAAAACAAAAATAAAGAAGGTAAAAAATATGTTGTAATATTCATCAGGACTCTATCAGTTCTTTCTCTGGATATAGATAGCATTTTTCATCAGAAGTCTTTTGAAATTTTCTTACATCATTGTACTACTGAGAGTAGCTAAGTAATTCACAATTGATCATCATACAATATTACTTTTACTGGGTAGAATGTTCTCCTGGTTCTGCTCACTTTATTATTTTAAGGAAAGCTCTATTAATTCCTACATTTTCTCTTTTTTTATAGGAATAATAGTTGAATTTTGTCAAAATTGCATCTATTGAGATGATCCTGTGGTTTTTGGTTTAGTTTTGTTTTTTGTTTTTGATGTGGTCAATTGCACTAATAGTTTTTCTAATATTGAACCAGCCCTGCATTCTTGGTATAAATTTCACATGGTCATGGTGTGTGATCTTTGTGATACGTTACTATAATCTCCTTGTTAATATTTTATTTAAATTTTTTGCATCAACATTCCTTAAGGTAATTTATCTACAGTTTTCTTTTTCTATTTTTGATTTTCCTGGTTTAGGTATCAGCACCAAATTTGTGCTGCAAAAGGAATTTGGTAAGACTTATTCTTTGCCTATTTTTCCAGATAGTTTGTATAGTACTCAAATTAATTGTTCTTACATCTTTGGTAGAATTCACTTGTGAATCCATCTCTTCCTGAGGATTTTTTTCTTACGGGGTTTGTTTACAGTCTGTTCATTTTCTTTTTCTAAGATAGGGTTAATTAAAATTTCTATTTCCTATTATGTTAATCTAGGCAATTTATAGTTTTGTAAATATTTATACACTTCACTTGTACTGTCAGATTTATTGGCATATAATTGGGCAAGATAGCTCCTAATAATAGCTTTAATAACATCTTCATTGGTGCTGAATTCACTGTTTTCCTTTTTGATACTAGTAATTTGGTTTTCTTCTTTCTTTTAAAAATAAAATTAACCAAAGATTTATCTATTTTATTTTTCTCCCAAAATGAACTCCCAGTTTTATTTATTAATTCAATGGTATTCTTACTTTTTTTTTTTTTTTTTTTACTTTTTGGAGGGCAATTGGGGTTAAGTAACTTGCCCAAGGTCACACAGCTAGGTTTTTTGTTTGTGCGTTAAGTGTCTGAGGCCACATCCGAACTCAGGTCCTTCTGACTCCACGGCTGACGCTCTACTCACTGTATCACCTAGCCACCCCTGTTTTCTTACTTTCAACTTTATCAATCTCTCCTTTTTTTCAGGGCATCCAATTTTGGTATTTAATTGAAAATTTTTAATTTTTTTTCTAATTAAAAAAAATTATGCCCATTTCATGGATCCACTCTTTCTCTGTTTTACTCATATAAGAATTTAGAGATACAAATTTTCCCCTAAGTACTGCTTTGGCTGCACCCAATGAATTTTGGTATATTGTCTCATTATTGACATTCTCTTTAATTAAATAATGGATTGTTTCTATGATTTGTCATTTGATCCACCCACCCATTTTGGGGGGTAAGATTATTTAGTTTCCAATTAATTTTTAATCTATGTTTCTACAGCTTTCTGTTGAATATAATTCTTATTTCATTATGGTCTGAAAAAGATATGTTTCATATTTATGCTTTTCAGCATTTGGTTGTGAGGTTTTTGTGCTGTAATACCATGGTCAATTTTTGTGAAAGTGCCATGTACAGCTGAGAAAAAGGCATACTATTTTTTATTCCCATGAAATTTTCTCCAGAGGTCTAGTGGTTCTGAAAAGACTTATGATAAAAAATGCCATCCACCTCCAGAGAAAAAATTGATGGAGTCTGAATGTAAATTGAAGCATAATTTTTTTAACGTTATTTTTCTTGCCCTTTCACAACATTGTTGATATGAAAATATATTTTAGGTGATTTCACATGTATAATTGGCATAACATTCCTTGCTTTCTCAATGGGTGCGAGGTGGATGGGAGAGAATATAGAACTCAAAATTTTTTAAAAAATGAATGTTGAAAATATTTTTTTAAAAAGGGAAACTGAATGGGAGGTTATAATGATGAAGCCTGGCCCAAAAGAAACAATATGATAATTAGCAGAGGTGAGAGCTTATGGATGTGGACCACAAAGTATAATGTCAGACTTTTTTGAAGTAATGATTTGTTTTGATGAATTATTTTTCTTTGTATGTGAACTGTAGTTGGAATAAAAAAAACTGAACTGGAATTCTGGCTAAAAAGACTTGCTAGTTGTATGATTAAATAACTACATATCCTAATGAACCTCAGTTTCCTCATCTGTAAAATTGGACTAATAATGTTACCTAGCTCATAATGTTATGAAGATCACTTTTTTAAGGAAGTCAATGGAGTTTATTTTTTAACAAGCATTTACTTTTCCCTACCATACCCTCTTACCCCACAACAAAAAAGAAATAAAAACCAAATTCTTGTAACAAATAGACATAGTGAAGTAAAACAAATTCCTAAAGCTCAAAGTAATAGAGGGTAGTTTCAAAGAGTTCATATAAGAACAATTGTAGTTTTCTCAAAGTAGAGTGGTTTGCCTAAGGAAGACATAAACTTCACCTCATTGGGAGTCTTTAAGCAAAAACTAGAACAGGTTATTTTTTCAAGTTTGGGTTAGACTAGGTGGACACTGTGCTCTTGTGTAGCGATGAAATTCTTTGAGCCTGTCCTGGGTACAAATCAGAACTTTGCCACTTGTAATCTGTATGACATTGAACAAGTCACTGCCTCCCTAGAGTTCAGTTTCCTCCTTGCCCAATGGATAGGTTAAATTGGGTAATCTTTAAGGTCCCCACTATTCTTACACTATATAATCCCTTGATTCATGACTCTGAGTCCAGTGTTCTTTAATCAATTCATCTCTCATCTATTTATGCCTGCATCTGTTCTTATTGATGATATAAAGACTCAGGCATTTTCTGAACTTACAATCAGTCATCTATTACTCCATCTGACACCCAATCACATTGCACTCAAAGGAAGCCTTTGTGAGCACCTGTAGATTTGCTTACTCAAATGGCAAGCAAGAGAAAATGGAACCCATGGGGTTTACCAACAATGAGTGAAAGCAACTGGAAAGAGAGACAAAGTAGTCTTGGCATCGGAATGAAAATAAAATTACTAATGAAATTTCATAATAGTCACAAGTACAAAACTGTACATTTTTTTAAAGCAAAGAGACTAGTGAAAGTAATCATAGTACATATTTCTATTGCAACTTGAGGTCCACAAATACATAACTTTTACATAATTTGAGCTACATAACCAAACTGTTGGTTAAGTAGTATAAGTATAATCATCTGCATTTGATAGATGAGGAAACTGAGGCTCAGAGAACTAAAATTACTACCTCTAGGTCCCACAACTGATAGGTCAGGTCTGAACTCAAGTCTTCTTTATTCTAAATTCAATGTTCTTTCCATTACACCACACTAACAGAATGGCAAAGAAAGTTCTTGGTGGGGAAGGAGAAATTGTCATCAATAGGCAAGAAGTGAGAGCAAACAGTACATGCATCCCACACATGTCAGTTTTTTTGATGTACAGAAGAGGAGGATGGGTTGGGGTAGACAGTAAAAGTTTCAAATATCTGAAATATTTAAAGATCATTTATTCTTAGCTAATCCCAAGACCTAGTAACAATCTCTCCACCTCTCTGTCCCCATACCACAGAGCTTTGGTGACATAATTCCCTCCTATTTCTTTCTCCAGATGTCACCAGTCCATATTTGGCCTCTGGTATTCTCCAAATTCTCTTGGCCCTCTATCTCTCTTTCTTTAACTCATCTCCCCAGAAGTTTTGGGGTTCTTCTTTAAGGGAATTTAAGGTACTTTTTGAAGTGATAGAAACTTTGGTGGGAAATGACAAATTCCTGTTAAAATTTGTTAGAGAGAAGAAAAAGGAAGCTGGACAGAGACTGACATGCCCTATAGACTCTGAAAGAGCAGATTTCAAAGTGTTCAGAAGAATGACAGGTAAAATCCAACAGTCATTGAGTACAGAATTGCTGAGTTCAAGAATCTTAACCAATTTCCCCCTAATCTGGCTATAATGACTGCCCATGCATTTTTAACTTCCTTTTTTTTCTACTACACCATAGAGAAGAAGATCCTGTCACTGGAGATTTTTAAGTGACAGTTGTTAAGGATGTTGTAGAGGTGATTGCTGCTTCAGATCCCATTTGCAGAACCATTCCAACTTTCAGTTAATTTGATTAGGCAGGTGGGTGATGCAACAGATAGAATGCTAGGCCTGCCATCAGGAAAAACTGTAAATAAATACTGATAATTATTATTACTCTTGCAGCATATATAATGTTACTTTTAATCAAGTAATGTGAGGGTAGAGTTTTCTACTATTTTTTTTTAAGCAATTGGGGTTAAGTAACTTGCTCAAGGTTACACGGCTAGTCATTATTTATGCGTGGATGCTCATTTTCTGAGGCTGGATCCGATCTCGGGTCATCCCAACTCCGAGGCCGGTGCTCTTACTCACTGTGCCACCTAGCCACCCCTGAGTTTTCTACTATTAGTATCAGCTCGGTGCTGAAATAATCCTCAAATGTCTTTCCATAAATCTTTAATAGTTTTCTGAAGTTACTTCTGCCATTTGACTCCTTCCTTTGCATGTACTCCTAAACAGCTCCCCCTTTCCTCCTCTAGACCTTTATGACAAATAGATATAGCATTATGTGCAGTTCCTGAAATATATCTATACTCTCTTCCAAATATTATGGAAGAATAAATTCATCCATAATTATTGAAGTGGAAATCAGCTTTTGGGGATTCCTTTGTGTTGGTGTAATTAGCCTATTAGTAGGATTAGTGTCATCAAACTCAAATAGAATTTTTGGAATTCTACTCTATTCATTCCCATTTCTCTTTCTCTTTCAAAATCATTTAATACATTAGCATCATTTTTGCTATCCATTTCATTATGAGATAGCATCTTTGGAGTGTGTGATTGGTGTAGATTTTTTTCAATGCCTTCAGATTCTTTAGATTTAAGTAATTCCTTGATTTCAGCTCTTATTTCATATGATCTGGGCATTGGGATGAGGTCAATTTGCTAGACAAGGTATAGTACCTTGAAGCTGAGGATCTCTTTAACAAAAGTAATACAAGTCCTTTCCTATAACTGGCAAGACTGTGTTCAGTTGTATGTTATACAATCCTGGTTCATAGGAAAAGCATTCGTATCTCCAGCCTATTTCATGCTCTTATGGTTTTCCTGCTTTAGTGACCAGTGCCCTCTGCAAGGAATCATTTCCTGAAGGTAGGCTGTTAGTATGCATCTTTGTCTTCTTTTGGTACTAGCACATAAAAGAACAACTCTTGCTCCACTGTCTTCCAAAGCAGGCTGATCAGCAGAGAGTTCCTTGCAGAGTCAACCTATGGTCCTGTATTGACCCATCTATTTCTTTTTTTTGTTTGTTTTGTTTTGTTTTGTTTTCACTTTTTGGAGAGCAATTGGGGTTAAGTGACTTGCCCAAAGTCACACGTCTAAGTAAGTGTGTCAAGTGTCTGAGGGCAGATTTAAACTCAGGTCCTCCTGACTCTAGGGCCAGTGCTCTACTCACTGTGCCACCTAGTCACCGGTCTTGTCTATTTCTTAGTTTCATAGTGCAGTTACATTACACTATACTTACCCAATCAACAAATATCTAGACTTTCCCAGATATTCTAGCCATCATAGAGTACACATTCTCCATTATTAAACTCCACTTTGGCTGACGGCCTTTTTCTTTGCTATGCTCCATCTCCATCCCCATTCACACAAATGCACACATGCATATAATCTCTTGTTGTAACTGTTGTTATTATCATGGGTTGTTCCACTAACACTGAGTAACTGTGAGGGAAACTTTGGGATCTCAGTCCTAGGCTCTTGCCAGCTGAGCCATTAGATGCAAGCTTTGACTGGTCCTACCAAATTTTGATAGGAGGTTCAGAGATTCATCTGTAGGTTAGCCTCTAGGTGATGCTATTTTGGGAAGGGGTGCACAGCAACTCACAAAGACCTTCTATGGTATCTAAAGAGCACTCTGTAATCCAACTTAATTCAACAAACATTATGATAGTTGATTTAGATACCATTGTGTTCAATGGACACATTTCACAGATGAAGGAATTAAACTCTAGAAGAGAATAAATGATTTGTGCAGGGTTATTTGCTTACTAAGTTTCAGAGGAAGGATTTGATCCCTGTTCCTCCCAACTCCATGTCCAGCACTCTATTCACTATACTACAGTGTACCTACTATGTGAAAGTACTAGGAATACAAAGACAAAATTAAAAAAAAAAACTCCTGGATTTTCCTACTGGAAATCAGTGATATTTGAAGTTTAAGAATAAATTGCTCTTAGCTTGATGGTGTATTGCATTTGTAATATAATAAGCCATTAAGAAAATTTTCCTGACTGGGAGAGGCTGCTCTATGATGCAACCAATCACAATGGAACCATGTTGATTTGGCAAAATCATGGCAACTAGAAGCATTGTTACAAAGTTGGGCCCTGAAGTATTATGAGGTGAAGAATGGATGCAGAGAGTATCCCCAGCACTTAGTAACAGTGCCTGGTACATAATTAGTACTTAATAAATATTTGTTGATCGACTGATTGAAACCATTCCTAAGGACCAGGTGAGAGAACTAAGAATGCTTTGCTTAAAGAAGAGAAGACTCAGGGGGAAGATGGACTCAATCAACCAACAAGCATTTGTTAAGCATTTTCTGTGTTTCTGTTTTAGGTACTAAGAATCCAAAGGCAAAATAGAGACAGATTCACACATATAGGCTTCTACAGAACAAATATAATGTAAGCTTGTGGGAGGCAGTATCAGTTGAGGGACATGTAAGGTATTATGCAGAGGTGGTGCTTGAGCTGTCTTAGAGGAAACAAGGGATTTCAAAAGGAGAATGTGGGGAGGGAATGTACTCCAGGCAGGGCAAATAAAGAGTAGAGTGTCATATGTGAAAAAGGACACTTCATCGGGGTCCCAGAATAAATGAAAGGGAGTAATATATAACAAACCTAGGAAATCAGGATGGGGTCCAACTGTGGAGAGCTTTATATTTAACCATAGAGGTAATAGGGAGCCACAGAAATTCATTGAGTAGGGAGAGGGCAGGTGAAGTGGTCAGATCCACACTTTAGGAATGGGTCACATAACATGGAACCCAGAATCTCAAAGCTAGGAAGGAGTTTAGAACCCAACATATTAAATTCCAAATTTAGTAGGAACCTTAGAAAATATCAAACCAAGGAGAAACCTTAAAAGACGGAATATATCAAAATTCAAATATTTTGAAGGGATGTCATAAAAAGGGGAATTAAACTTGTTCAGCTTGATCACCAAAGGGCATAACTAGGAACAATGAATAGAAAACAGCAAAGGCAATTTTCACTTTCAAAGAAGGACAACAATTGTCAAAAAGTAGAGTAGTCTAAAACTGGAATACTCTGTGTGGCAGCTAGTGATTTCCCCATCTCCAAAAGTCTTCAAATAGAGTCTAGATGTCCATTTGTCATGGTAATTATAGAAGGGATGCATACCTACTTAGGTATAAACTGCACTAGATGCCCTATGAGGTCTCTATCAATCATAAGACTTTTTATGAGTGTTTAATAAAATTAGTAATGTAATGGACCCCAAACCCTAAGGCAAGGCTAGAATGCCTCCCAGGTGGGATGCAAATCTGACTGCTCCTCTATTCCCTGCTTGGAAACACCATTTCCTCACACTAAGGCATTTATCTACTGCTCAGAACAGCTGGCTTTGAGTTTCAAGTCTCAGGAAATGGATGGGGAGATGACAGGAAAGAGACCTCCATGCATCAGACAGGCAGTTTTATGCTACACTTCCTTGCTCACAGGAGGCTTGTAAGAATTAAATTTGGATAACGATGAGAAGTGGTCCATAGGTGCCATGAGTCTATTATTTTCTTATGATCCTCTGTCTTTGAACCCCAGAGCTTTCTTCCAGAGCTGCAGAGTGGCATAGGTAGAAGAAAACCAAACTGGGAACAGAACTTAGATCTCTGGATTGTTTAAACAGATAACACATGCTAGTTTCATAATATAGGGTGAGTCACTTCCCCTCTCTGAACCTCAGCATACTCATCTCTAAAATGGGATTGTTGTGAGGATAGTGATAGATAAACTTGCAGGCAATAGAGAAATATTAGCTGTTATTACTATTCTGCTGAAGGGAATATTGAATTCCAGAGAGATGCTTGGCCTGGGAAAAAAACATAATTATCAAAAGTCCATGGAGAAAATTCCCAGCTTTCTTTCTCTAGAACAGCTGTTGCCAGGATAGAACAGCTTTTAAGATCAGCCCCAAGCACTCAGAGGTGCAATTTTCTGAGAGTGTCTTAATCTTGACAAATTATTTCTAAAATATACTACTGTCACTCCTACTTCGTCTTGCTACAAGTCAGAGGTTATAATAATACTATGTCTTTAGCATTTTACAATTTATAAAGAATGTTCCCCATAACAACCTTGTGAAGGAAGAAATATAGGTGCTGCTTATTTCATTTTTACAGATGAGGAAATTGAGGGTTAACAGCAACATAAACAGCAATAAATTATGCAGAGATATAAATCATTCAAGAAAATGTGTTCTTTTATCAAAGTCTGGCTGCTAAAAGACCTTCTAATTTTCATCTTCTTACACAGGGTCCCCATCAAACCTTTAGCTCTAGCTCCCTGGGCCTCAACTTTCATACCTCTCTTGCCAGAGTCTCCTTGCCCATTTCCTTAAGGAAGAAGACACGGGGATTTCCCACTGCAGTTAAATCTCTTCTTTGTGTGAATCCAATAGTCTCCATGGGACCTAAGAATCCCATCCCCCTTTCCATCTGGTATGCGCCTATTTTAACAGAAACTTGGTGCTGAAATAAACACTGGATAATGATTAATTTCAATTAAGGATTCTGGATCTTATAGTAAAGGATGAGGATATCATCACAACAAATCACTTAACATCTAGTCCAGCAAGTCTAGAAACATCAAGTTCACAAACCTCTGGAAAAAAAATGTAGGGTTACTGCAAAGGGTAAATCCAAAGAGCATAATCAAATCTTCATACAGAAAAGTTCAGATTCAGAAGATTGTCTTCTATTCACACATACACACACACACACACACACACATTTTACATGCACACTAAGATATATTTCCCCCCACCCCCAACACTAGTTTAATTTTGTGCATATCAATCACTTCCCTTGCCAACTCATCCATCAGATCAGCAAGAGATAGAATTCATGACTCTATGATCTTGGTAAAATCCTAATTCCTAGAATATCAGAGCTTGATGGCCTCTCTGGGATCACCTAGTACAACTTGTGCCAACAAAGATAAGCCCTATAATATGCCAAATAAATGATCATCCAACCTTCACTTGAAAAGTTTTGATAAAGGGGAAACCACTACCTTCTGTGTTAAACCTTTCCAGTTTTGGATAGCTCCAAAATATTGGAAAATTATTCTTTAAACTCAGTTCAATTCTTTTCTCTAATTTCCTTGTTCTGATTCCTTGTTCTGCTTTCTGCAGACAAATAGACCTAACTTTATCCTTCTATATGGCAGCCTTTAAAATACTTGAAATCAACATTCACATTCCTCCATGTTTTCTCTTTTGCCTGTTAAATATTTCCAGTTTATTCAACTGATCCTCATATGGCATACTGGGAACTTCACTATTGAGGTCACCTTTCTACTGTTCCCTTTTAGGTTGTCAGCATCCTTCTGAAAATGTACCCAGAATGAATCAATACACTGTAAATGTTATCTGACAAAGACAAAGTCCTAGAAATTATACCACTCTTATACTTAAAGGATCTCAGTGTACTTTTAAATACTTGAAATCAACTATATGCAAATTCTTCATTATGTTATTTCAAGACCTTCATGATCTAGCTTCAGCCTACACATTTCTAGTCCCATTTGATATTATTGCCTAATAGACTAGCCAATCAATGCTTGGATTTGAATTATAAGGTTCTGGAAGTAATCTACAGGGCACTCTTAAGATGTTTATTGAGGGATATATCGGATCTGTTGGAAATTGGTAGCTCTGTGGTACATTCCTGCTCTCACCCTGAAGTGTCATTCCCGTTCACCAAAGCCAAGGATATGTCTCAGACTCCTGAACTCTGCAACATTCTTCAGACCCTGCTAAAAGTAAACATACCACACAGCATGGTGTTGCCCCAATGTTTCCTGTTAAGGAAGAAAGGCTTTATTTCCTAAAGTGGGCTAGAAAAAGGATGGATAGAAAAGTACTAGACTTGTCTTTGGAGAGAAAACCCATGTGTGCTCTGAAATGAAACCTAGATTTTAGGACAATTGGTTTCAAAAGTTTCAGAAGAAATGACAAATAGGATGCCATAGGCTAAAATTGTACAAGGTATCAGACCCATAAGAATGGGAAACTAACAAATGAAATTCTGAAGTCACAAAGGTAAATCATTCCAATTAAAAGGGAAAATTGACTTGTTCAAATACATCAATGTGGATACACAGGAAACTCATTAACCAACTCAGATTTTTCAGCATGTGAAGAAGATGGGAAGCAGGGGCATATAATAGAGGATAAATATAAATGTGTCATATGACTCTACAAGAAGAGACTCAATGATGTTAAAACTGAGAAAGAGCTAAAGCTACTTCAGAAAGCTGAGAATGACAAAAGCATTTGTTTTGTTTTGAAGTTCTACTGGGAGAAAGAAAAGTATCTAATCAATGAAAGCACCAATTTCAAAAGGCCAATATGGCTTTCTTAATACTATGCCATATGTGGGGCGGCTAGGTGGCACAGTGAATAGAGCAGTGGCCCTGGAGTCAAGAGGACCTGAGTTCAAATCCAGTCTCAAATATGTAACACACACACACACACATAAAAAAAAAAAACTAGCTGTGTGACCTTGGGCAAGTCACTTAACCCCAGTTGCCCTACCTTTCCCCTCCAAAAAGCAAAAAAAAAAAAGAATGTGTCATGTCAGATGAACTCCATTTCATTTTTTTAATATAGTTCCTAAACTGGTAGATCAGGAAATACATTAGATATTGTTTCCTTAGATTTCAGCAAAACATCTATCTGATAAGCATCTCATACTATTCTTACCCAAAATATAGAGAGATGATATAATTAGATTCAGAACTGGTTAAATCTGAACTGAAAAGAATGGACATTAATGTTTCAATGCCAACTTGAGAGGAAGTCTCCATTGGAGTGT
Source organism: Gymnobelideus leadbeateri (assembly GCA_011680675.1). Classification (NCBI taxonomy): domain Eukaryota; kingdom Metazoa; phylum Chordata; class Mammalia; order Diprotodontia; family Petauridae; genus Gymnobelideus; species Gymnobelideus leadbeateri. The sequence goes on along the minus strand of WOXC01009845.1, from coordinate 132,734 downwards.
CTTAGGGATTTAACCTTGTGCTGTTGAAAATTTATATCAATGGCTTTGGATAAAGACATTCATGATTAACATTAAACTCTAATGTTACCAAAACCTGGGAGGGATAACTAATAGACTAGAAGATAGTCAGGATCCATAAAAAGTTTGATAGACCATTTGAACTGTATATAATAAGATGAAATTTTAAAGATATAAATGCAAAAAGTTCTATGCTTGGTTTCAAAACTAAACTTCATAAATGCAAAGTGGAGCATGTTAGAAAACATTTTTTTTTTCTTAAAAATGTTCTTATGGTTTTATGAACTCTAAGTTCAATCTGAGACATGGACATGATAGGACAACCAAACAAGTTAATGTGATCTTGGAATTCATTAAAAGAAGGATGGATTCCAGGAATAAGGAAATTATTGTCCCTCTGAGGACCATATTTTAAGAAGGACATTCATAAAGTGGAGAGCCTCAAGAATGGGACAAGCAGGATGATAAAAAGCATTGAGTCCATATCATATGAATATTAGTTGGAGAGTAAGTATGGAGTAAGCATTCATCAAAGGATGAATGTCTCCAAGGATTTCATGTAAAAGAGGGATGGTTTGTTTTTCTGTTTCCTTAGAAGGAAGAACCAGGAGTAAAAGGTATAAGCTGAAAAGAAGTAAATTGAAGTTGGTGTCCAAAAAAAAATCCTAATAATTAGAGTTGCCCAAAGTGGAGTGGGTTACCATTGGAGGTTTAGGGTATCCTTTTAAATGGGTCAGCAGACACAAGACATGGAGAAGACTGGGCATAGGGACAGGGCCAAAGAAGTGAAATACAACAAAGAAATATGAAAATCTAAGTTGTAAAGGGAACAGAAACTAGACTATTATTGGTTAACACCCCTGTTTATTACAAGATATTTATTCCTTCAGACACTTTACCTAATATTCTACAAACACACACACACACACACACACACACACACACACGAATAAATATAGACCAGGTAACTTCTCATAAAGGTCTACAACCAATAAATCACACAGTTGAACAAATATCTTTTTGATAAGTCAGTAACTAAAGCCCTTGAGGCTAAACAGACACAAGAAACTCACATCAAAGTGAAAAGTATGAGTCCCCCATTGGTACAACTGGTATGTTTCACAGACCTAGTGATCCTGTAAAGAATATCATCATAATCATGGTACTAGGTCAATACTGAGTCATCAAATTAACTGAGGCTAGAAGAATGCTTGTCATATATATTATAGAGGAAATTTTTTTAGGTTCAGATAGGAATAGATCAGGAGTTGGCTTTATTTAAAAATGCAAACAGAAAAATCACTATTAGTTCATCAGTCATATAAAAGTAGAGGGTCAGCTAAATCTGACCCATGGGCCATAGTTTGCTGACCTCCAGACCATATGGCCACCAAAGACACTTTCAATCCTGGAATTCTGTTTTCCTTAGAATCTATTGGCCATCCTTCTATTTACCTATATTTTTATATGTCTTGGATGTTCATTTGTAGTGAGAATGCAATAATCTTTATGATTCAGTTTCTAGTGTAGTCATGTACACTGATTTCTCACTGGTTTATTTCTTGTCTTTGTATCTCTAGCACCTAGCAGATCGAGTAAGTAACACATGGTACATGCTTAATAAATTGTTTGTTGAATTAAATATATTATCAGATTTTAAATGAATGGTAGAGATTTTAAAAATAAAAATAAAACCATTTTTATTTTGAGCACTCACTATCCGCTTTTCAGCCACATTCACTATGAAAATGGAAGGTGGCCAAATAGAGCTATGGAACGTTTTGCATTTTTCTTTGTTTCATGAGTTGCCATGCCCAATGAATTAATCAATTAGTGACCAGTCTCTTGGTGGTGTGCCTCTCTGTACTTAGCTGGACAGGTCCTCAGAATACAAATTTAGTCTGTTGCCAGAAACATACTTGAAGCCTTTCCAACATGACAGAACCTGCCAAAACTTGTGTTCTGCTGGCATAGCCTCCAAGAACCCAGGGTCACCTCCATGCTAGGATTAGACATTGCATTAGGATTTTCAGGGAGGAATAATAATACAGCCTTCCACAATTTGTTAAATGCTGTTAAAATGTTTCTCAGTGATGAATTTTTATCCTTTATCCTAACAAAAGAGAAATAGAAACTAATGAATTGCACCTACAGTTACAAACAATTAGAAAATTAATAAATTAATAAATCCAAAATAAGACAAAAGATAAAAATTGAAAGGAATATGAAGAGAACTTAGAGATAACCAATCAAATCCAGTAAACAAAATGGACAACTATTTTCTTTAAACCATTAAAGTTGACAAAGCTATAAATAATTCCACTTTAATTAAAAATAAAAAAACAAATTTACATATAAGATATTTTCAATATGAGAACAGGAAATCACAGCAAATGAAAAAAGAAAGTGAAAATTATTAAAATTATTATATTCAATTATATGTCAAAAATTGAACATTTAAATAAAATGGGTGGGCTTACAAAATATGAAAATTGATCTAAAAAACAAACAGGAAACAGAGACCTTGAACAACCCTAAATTAAGGGGGGGGGGGGAATTAAACAATTCACCAATGAACTATCAAAGAAAAGGATAGTTAGAATTTCTAGGACAATGTTCAACAATGATAGTGGACATCTTCACTTCACCCCTGACCAAACAGATTAACAGATAAGCCCTATTAAATATTTAATAAACAAATACTTCCCATGCTTCACAAATATAAAAGTTTAAAATAGAGAAATGTGGCATTCTATCAAATTTCTTCTGAGAAACAAATATCAATTTACTGTCCAATTCAAGAAAAGGTAAAGTAGAAAATGAGAAATGTAGGGGCGGCTAGGTGGCGCAGTGAGTAGAGCGTCGGCCCTGGAGTCAGAAGGACCTGAGTTTGGTTCCAGCCTCAGACACTTAATGCACACACAAACAAAAACCTAGCCATGTGACCTTGGGCAAGTTACTTAACCCCAATTGCCCTCCAAAAAAAAAAAAAAAAGAAAGGAATTACAGTATTCCTTCGACATTGAGGGGGTTAGGGGCATAGCACCTGGATTCCAGCGACCTAGAAAATCCACACACACACACAAAAAAAAATGAGAAATGTAGCCAAATACAACTTTCAAATGTTAATGCAATAATTGAATAAAGGCTTTGAAATATAGGTTATAACAATAGACACACAATATATTTTTTTATTTATGTTAGCAATGAAAGGCTTTTTTTTTTTAAACATATCAAAGTGGCAACAATGACATGGTTAGGTGGCACAGTGAATAGAATATCAGGCCTCAAGTCAGGAAGATTCATTTTCCTGAGTTCAAATCTGGCCTCAGACACTTAGTTGCTGGATGACCCTGGGCAAGTCACTTAACCGTGTTTGCCTCAGTTTCCTCATCAGTAAAATGAACTGAAGAAGGAAACGGCACACCACTCCAATATCTTTGTTGAGTGATCATGAAGAGTTAGACATGATTGAAAATTACTGAGCAACAAAACAAAATATCAATGTGGGCAAAACCTTGAACAAAATTGCAAAGTTCATTTATATTAAAAAAAATAAAAAACATAAGAATCAAAACACTTTTTTCTCAACAGAATGGAAAACTTTTATCTGAGATTAAAAACTGGTATTATTTGTGATAGAGAAATATTACATTTCCTTACTGAGATCAATAGTGAAGCAAGGAGGTTGCACAAAAGATAAAAGTGCTGGCCTTGGAGTCAGAAAGATTTGAGTTCAGATCCAGTTTCTGATACTTAATAGCTGTGTGTATCTGGGCAAGTCATTAAACCTCTCTATTCCATAGTTTCTTTATCTGATAAAATGGAAACAATGATAGAATCTACATTATACAGCTGTTATGAGGGTTAAATTTGATCAAAGCTTGAAGTAGTGCCTCCTGAACTGCAGATGAGCGCAATTTCAGTCTTTGCTGGATCTTCACCTAATGACTGCTAACCATTGTTCTCCCTCAAGATTCTCTCTTGGATCTTCCTCACTTTTGTCTTTTTACTATCTTGCATGATCTCATGAGTTCTCTATGAGCCAAGATGGCAGAGTAAGTAGTAAGTTGCTCTCACTCTCCCGTATTGACCTCTAAAAACCCAGAAAAAATCTCCCCAGAAGCAAACTACATACTGCTAAAAGGTACTATAGACAAGGAAGTATTATCATTACTAAACATATATGCACCCAGTGATATAGCATCCAAATTCTTAGAGGAGAAGGTAAGGGAATTACAGGAAGAAAAAGACAATAAAACTATACTAGTGATGGACCCCAACCTCCCCCTCTCAGAACTAGAAAATTCTAGCCACAAAATAAATAAGAAAAAATTAAAGAGGTGAATAGAATTTTGGCAGATGTCTGAAGAAAATTGAATGGGGATAGAAAGGAATATACCTTTTCCTCAGTGGCATACAGCATTACCAACACAAAAATTGACCATGTATTAGGGCATAAAAACCTCACAATTCAATGCAGAAAGGCAGAAATATTAAATTCATCCTTTTCAGATCATGATGCAATAAAAATCACATGTAATAAAGATCTCATCATCTCCCATAAGTTTAATGATCATCTCTCTAGGCAAATGATAATTAGATCTGCATAATTAGCAGCCCTATTCTCTTTCCTGAGCTGCAGCCCCACATCACCAGCTGCTTATTGGGCACTTCAAACTGGATTTCCCAGAGGTATCTCAAACTTAACATGTCCAAAAAAGAACTCATTAACTTTCCCCCCAAACTCTCTCCATTTCTATTACTGTCAAGGGTACTACTATCTTCCTGGTGACCTGGAATCAGAGCATCAATGCCATCTTCAACTCCTTGCTTGCACTCATCTCATATATTCAATCTATTGTCAAATCTTGTTGTTTTAACCATCATGATATCTCTCTTAAACATACCCTTCTCTCAACTAACACTACCACTACCCTGCCTCAGGCCTCCCAGACCTTTCATTTTGACAGTAGGCTTCTCATTGGCTTCTCTGACCCAACTCTCTCCCCATTCTGATTCATGCTCTTTTCAGCAGTCAGGACAATAAAGTTCAGGGGAAAAGTCAGGGGAAGAAAAGCAGAGAAAATACAAGCAGAGAAAATACAAGCAGAGAAATTAGCATAAAGACCAACAGACAGGGTTCTGACTGCCTGAATCAAAGCAATATTGCTATATTGCTATACTGAACATACAGTTACTCAGAATGTCAACCAGGAAATTAAACTCAGAGTATATATATATATATATACTTCTCAGAGCCAAAAGACATCAGAACTCTGGAGATTCAGTGCCTAATTAGGTTAGTATCAAAAGGTATGAAAGCTTTCCTACAAGCAAGCCTCCTCTAAGCAAGCTTCTCTTTAAGCAAGTTCCCCCCTCAATGGGCTCTCTGTGATTCAGGATGTATCACAGTTGGGCACATAAGCCTATTAATGGGCAGGGAAGATCTTATATCCCATTAACCTTACATATTATTATCTCCATTTTTACAAATGATGAAATAAGCACATCAAGTTTAAGTGATTTGCCCAGTATGACATAACTAGTAAGTGTCTAAGGCCAAATTTGAACTCAGGTCATCCCAATTCCAGGCCCCACTCTCTGAGCTTCTTAGTTGCACTCCTATCCTCCAACCCCAAAGTGATTTTCCTAAAGTTCTGGTCTGACCATGTCACCCCTCCACTCAAAAGGGGGAAAAAAAGTCAATGGCTCTCTATTACTTACTATTACATCAAATGTAAAGTCCTACATTTATCATGTGAAGCCCATTTAACAGTTGGCCTCTTTCTACCTTTCTAGTTAATTAGACTTTATTCCCCAAAGTGAACTCTATGACACAGTTACACCGTTCTACTTGCTGTTCCTCTCACATCTCCAATCTCCCAACTTTGACTTTCAGTGGATGTGTCCTATATCTAGAATGGTCTCCCTCCTTACCTCTGCCTCTTAATTTTCCCATCTTAGTTCAAGACACTGTCAATTCCTACATTCCTCAAGGAGGCTTTAATGCTTTCACACCTCCAACCTCTATGAAATTACCTAAATGGGAATTTCTAGTTTTTGTGTATATAGTCATTGGAATATTGGGGTTTTTCCCCCTCACTAGGATGTGAGCTCCTCATAGGCTAGGATTCTGTTTGTTTTGTTTTGTTTTCCTTTTCTTTGTTCTCTCAGCACATAGCACAATGCCTGGAACACAGGAAGTGCTTAATAAATGATGAATAATTCAAAGTAAGCAGTTTTTTGAAAGAAGAAATGAAAACCACAAATGTTCATTTTCAAAAGTGTTAGTTGCTAATAATCAGAGAAATTTAAATTAACAAACAGTGAGATATAAAGTTAAACTCATCAAATAGGCAAAATAATAAATAAAAATTAAATGATGGTGTAGCTGTGGGAGAATGGGCACATCAATTCACTGCTAATGGAATTGTGAATGGGTCTGGCAATTTTGGGAAGGTGATTAAAATTTTGTGATAAACAATTAAAATAGTAATTTTCTTTGATTCAGTAATTACACTTGTAGGTCTATATTCTAAGGAGATTATTGACAGGGAGAAGGAATCTACAACAATATTCATCTCAGGACTACTTATAAAAGCAAAAAGTCAGAAAATGATGTGCCCAAAAAGTGGAGAATGGGTCAATAAATTGTGCTATGTGATTGTAATGAAATGTTATTGTACTTCAAGGAATGATGAATATGAGAAATATAAAGAAATATAGGGAGATATATCAAATAACACGAAAGAATGAAAAATTTTTTAAAAACTATATATATTCCAATTATGTAAATGAAGGTAACAGCAAAATTCTCGGTAAATATAGCAGATGACATTGGTATTGTCTTTGTTAAAGTGAAGCCTCACTGTTTTCATTTCTTTGAATAATTGGCATATAGCATATAACATGCAAGGCCTTTAGATTGGAAAGGCCTTAATTTCCTAGCATGTCTGACTCCACAAATAATCTTTGGAGAAAAGCAAGAACCAAATTTCCCATGAGGGTAGATGCCTCCCACTCTGCACCTGGAGATTCAGATGAAGATATTTGTGGGAAAAGAGAGAATCAAGTCCGCTACCATGTTAAAGCTCAAAGTTGAACAATGGGGGGTAATATTTTTTTCTTTCCAAGAAATATTAGAATAAGTGAAGAGGACTCATCTAGCTGAGATTTTTCAGTACTATCTCCCCAAGTTCCTTGAGTACATTAGCAGGTTTTTGCTGTTGAACTTTACAGGGAAAATAATCTCTGGAGTGAAGCAAGATGGGATATTCTTGGCTGTGGAAAAATTCTAATGTTGTTTATGATTAGAAATGTAATTAGTGCTTTAGGTAAGCCAGGCTGGAAACTTAGGGAGATAGCAGTGACCAAGAGAAGTAAGTTGTTGGCTAGACAGTTTGAATCTTTTCACTGAGGTCCTGAGCCTCAGTTCTCCTCTAGGAGTATACTGGTCAATGCCTTCCTCATCAAAGCCATGGCTTTTACTGAGTCTTGAGTTCTGAACTACTAGAAAAGAGAATGAAACTACTCAATCCATAATGTGACAAGGTTTATGTTCTGAAGCTTTACTATCAATTTATGTTCTAATCAATAATTTTATGATTTCAGTACAATTCTTTGCCTGTATCTGGTGGCCCTCTGGATGTCTAAACACCCAGACTCAAGCTAACTTCATAAAGTCTTAATTTCCTAACTGGATTGGGGGGGGGGGGGGGAATGAAACTACTAGAAACTCCCATATGACTTGAAACCAAGATTGAGAGAATGCAGAGGTAACTGGACCCAAACTATAAAAAGAAGCTACATTTTAAAAATTGTTTTGCATAATTATTTTGAATTTTTCCTTTTAGGTATTCTGTTTTGTTTTTATTTATTTTTTCGTATATACCATTTCTTTTGGGTTTTTAACTATATATTTTGGATGCTACTATTGATAAAATTCAACTTTATTTTTTTTATAAAGGGACTCAGTGATTTTCAGGGGGCAGCCTAACTTTACTATTAGTATCAGGAAGCTCTCATGGGAACCTAGCCTGGGACAAGTCACTTATTTTCTCAATGCCCTAGGCAACTCTTTAAAAGTATCAGCACTGAAGCTCTATTGGTAGAAGGTGTTCCCCTTACTGATTAAGTTCTCTATTCCATTGATATCCAAGGTCCCACCCCTGAAATACAAAGGAATATTAAAAGAATCAGAGGAAGACCTCTGGATCATTAGCTACACCCTCTCTGAAAGATTAACTGAAGGTTGAAGATTGGAGAGAGGGGGAAGGGAATATCTGTGTTTTGATTGGTATAAATAAACTTCCCAGAAGGAAACTCTATTAATGTCAATCAGCACCTTTTATCCCACTTAGAGTCTTGGAAAGTTGCCAGGATCATCCATTAAGTGACTTGCCCAGGATTATACAGCTAGTATCTGTCATAAACGGGACTTGAACCCAGGTCTCTCTGTCAAAGATTAGTATTCCTTCTACTGCTTGACACTACCTCTCCTGACAATTTGCTGCCCACAGGCTAAAAGAGAAAAATGAGTATAATTGAACCTTGCTCCATATCAAGATATTTTCTTTCATGATGGTCTTCTGTATACCCCAACTTCCCTAATGGAGAGATAAGGGGAAAGAATTATATAGAATGAGAAGCTATCTGTACCAGTGAACAGAGTATTCATATTGATATCACAGATTCACCAAAGTATATATTTTTTCAGTTGTGTAAGAATATGGCATTGTGATGTTTTGTTTTGGATTTTTTTTTTGCATTTTTTTCTTTGTTTTCCTTTCCAGAGAGGTTTGATCCTAAGGGTATATATTTAGAACTTTAGAATAGTCCCCTGCCTTGAGGTGGATGACAAGCCTACTGTCCCTAGACTCTGCTACTAGATAAGATTTCTATCACCCACCCACCTCCAGGGCACTCATCACTATCTGCTACAGCCACATGGGCAGGCTCTGTTTCCATGGAGACCAGCTGATCAGCAGGGTCTGCTTAGCAAGAAGGACCAAGCAGTTCTAGTACATACCAAATGGCATGGCCTTCACACCATCAGCACTTGAAGTACTGGCATGGGCCAGGACAGAAAAGCAAGCTGACACAGACATCATTGGAATTAGCAAGACAGAAGGGCCAAAGTTCATGTGAGGGAAATCAAGGCCATGAGATGAGCAAAAGGTTGAATGAACAGTACAGGGAAAATTGCTAGCAGCCAATCAACAAGGGTTAATTGAGTGACTAGTAGCTTCTAGGCACTATATGTATATGTACACACAAATTAATTTGAGGGTGCATTAGAGAGGAATCAGGAAAGGCCTCCTTTGGGAGCTGAGTTTGAGCTAAGCTTTTAAGGAAACTAGAGATTCTAAGAGGCAGAAGGAAAGACAGTCATGGGGGTGGGGTGGGAGAGCTAGGTTGGAGGCAGATTATGTGAAGGGCTTAAAATCTCAAATAGAGGCATATGGGGCTGCTGTTGGCTTCCCCCCTCCTCCACCTGCCTTCTGGGATGAGTTTGACTCAGACCAGGCCCTTGGTAGTTTATGTTTGAAATTAAAACAAAATGATACACTCAAAGGTTATTACAACAGTTAACAAGTGGAGATTTACTTAGTCATAGAGCAAAAGAAGGATATTCAATAAGGATAGGCATTAAAGGTACCTTGGGTTAATTCAGTCCAGTAAAATTCCCTTGCCTGCCAATATGACCAACCAGCCCCACACCTCCAAAAACTTTCTCATGCTCATACTCAAGATGATGTGAAACTCATGGATAGAATCTGAGTCCCCTAAGCATAACATAAATTGGAAGGCTTTTCTAATTATCTAGGTCAGCACTCTACAAACTGTTATGTTTGTACCCCTTATCAGTAAAAAGAATCTTTGAGTACAAACTCTACATATATATGTACATATATGCATATGTAAATGTGTTCATGTATATATACTTATACATACATACACACATACTTATTTTTAAGTTATATATGTGTATTACTGTGTGATGTGTCTTACTCCAAATAAAAATGGGAGATGTTCTTCCTTGCCAGTCACTGCCAAGGAATGCCTGTTGAAGACACAAGTTTTCTGGTGAGGAGGGAATATATATATTAAGGTTAGAATGTTGGTGATTTTCCCAAAGTCTCCCATTTAGCTGCAGCTATTAGTGCCCAGGTAACAGTTGGGTTATGACTACGTGGAAGAACCAACAGCTGGTAAAGAAGGGGAGAGATAGGAACTTATACATCAGCAGGAACATTGAGAGATCAGGGGTGAGGATCCATATAACTGTGTCAGTGTCCAGCCTGGAGATTGTAGGGAGTTTAGGGATTCAAACAGCCTTCCTACTGTTTGGTAATTGCATACTTACTGGCATCATGTAATGACCTAGGTGATAAGTGATAAAGGCACTATGTTGGTAGTCCCTTGAGCAAATACCTTGTGGAGATCTATAGGAACTAGAAAAGGAAGAAGGGGGAACAGGAAAAGATAATAACAAGAGACCTTGACACTGAGGCAGTCTCACCTGCCTCCATTCCTCTCTCACCCTTTTGAGAACCTATTGCCACAGAATCTGTTCATGTAAGTGGTGATCACTAAAGACAGCTGGCTGGATGAACAGTATGAAGGTGAGAGTGGATACAGGCCTCTGTGACAGGGGCAGTTTTCTGACAGGTGAGCAAAGTACTTGATTTTGGCAAAGAGCTAATCACTCACTGTTCATTGTGATGAGGCATGATTATTGATAATCATGTATGCTAATGAGAAAGTCATTGTTAGTTCAAGGCCACCATTCACTATGTTATAACCAGTCACTTAGAGCCAGAAGAAACTTGCAAACATAGGTCACAGAATTAAAGTCAACCCAGGAAGCATTTATTAACCACTATGTAGCAAGCACTGTGCCACACCCTGGAAAAACAAAGATAAAAATGAAAATAGTCACTACCCTCCAGGTACATTCTATTAGAATGAATGCTCTGGAAAAGAATCTTAGTACATATTATGTCAGAACCAGAAAGGGACTTAAAACAATCTTTCAGTTAAAAGGATTCCAAGATCTAGAATATCAGAGTTAGAAGCACTGTGGTTCAGCAGAAATTGTTCTAGGTTTGGAGTTAGAGGACCTGAGTTGGAAACTTGGTTCCATTATATGTTACCCTATGTGACCATGGGCAAGTCACTTAATCTTAATGGTCCTCATTTGCCTCCAATGTAAAATAAGGAGATTGAATTAGCTACCTTTTAAAGTCATTCCTGGAGTTGGAAGTGTTAAGCCACTCCAGTATCTTTTCCAAGAAAACCCCAAGTAAGGTCACAAAGAGTTAGACATGACTGAAACAAGTAAACAACAACAAAAAGTCTTTCTAGCTCTAAATCCATTGGCCTATGAACCTATAGGAAAATCTTCTCATTCTACAGGTATTCTATAAGTAACAAAATCAGGTAAAAGAAATAAATCAGCCAGAGGTTACACTGGGAGTAAGAGGATAAGTTAGGCTGAGAATCCTTATCTTTTGACTTCCAGTTCTATTTGGTATTTTGATATCAAATGACAGAAATAGTTTTGGTAGGAGATCTTAGCTAAATTTCCATAGTAGTCTGAGTGGGAGTAGACTAGGTCACTTAAGGCAGAAACAGCACAGGAGGTCTTGGGAACTATTTTATAGCCTGGGACACTGAGGCTTCCACTGCGCACTTTGAAGGGAGAGTATCTCCTTGTGAGCAGTCTCACAATGCCAGATTCACCTGCACATCAAACCAAAGCAAGCCCTTTCCATATTGGTCCTGGAGGAAAAGTAAGCACCTTTTTTAGAGACCCATAAAGCTCTAGCATTTTATAAACTGGGAACTACAAGACTACTGAGTGCTATCATTTACCATTTTTCAATGCAGTTGCTATTATGTCAAAGTTCTGAAAAAATGGTTGACATTAACAGGAACTGTATTAACATAGGCAAGAGGCAGTACCATGCAAATGAACTAGTAGGCATTTGATAAATACTTGTTGATTGATTAGGACAAGCACAAAGCACAGCAAGGAATTACATATAAGCATCTAAACTAAACATGAATTCAAGTAAATAACCATGGTATTAGTAAAGTCATGAATTGTGTTTCTTTATATGACTGTTTCCTTGAATAATTATTTAATTTCAGTTTATTTTAGTTAACAAGCATTTATTTTTTCCCCTCCTCCCCATTGAAAAAGAAAAACAAAACCATTTTTACAAATATATACAGTCAAGCAAAACAAATTCCCACACTGGCCATGTTAAAAAATATGTGTCTCATGGGCAATACACCTGCGCAGTTGATATTAAAAGTGTATGGTCCTTTGAGCACTGACCACTCCTTAACTCCTCCCTGATCCCACCCTTACTCACCTAGTTAGCATAACTGACCCCTTAAAACTATGTCTGCGGCCTCTGAGAGTTTGCAGGTTCCATAAGAATCTAGCCCGCTGTTCTCTACAGCGTAACAATAAACTTTACAATTTCGGCTTCAAAAAAAAAAAAATATATGTGTCTCATACTATGTCTTGAACCCATCAACTATCTGTCAGGAATTGTGGAATATGTATCATCATTGTGCTACTAGAATTATGGTTGGTCATTGCTTTGATAAGAGTTCTCAGGCCTTATAAAGTAGCTCATCTTTATAATGTTATTGGGTACATTGCTCTCCTGGTTCTACTCACTTCACTCTGCATTAGTTTATACATGTCTTTCTAGGATTCTCTGAAACTATCCTTTTCATCATTTCTTACAACACAATAGTATTCCTTTGTATTCATATACCACACTTTGTTCAGTCATTTTTCAATGTGTGGACACACCTTTAGTTTCCAGTTCTTTTCCACGAGAAAAAAAGAACTCTAATAAATATTTTTGTACATAAAGGTCCTTTTCCTCTTTCTTTGATCTCTTTGGTATTAAAGTTCTACTAGTAATACCTCTGAGTTGAAGGATATCCATAGTTTAATAACTTTTTAGGCATATTCTCACATTGATTTCCAGATTGGTTATATCAATTCAGTATTCCATTAACTTGCCTGTTTTCTCATAGCCCCTCTAGCATTTATCATTTTCCTATTTTTATTTATTTATTTTTTATCATCTTTGTCAATCTGATAGGTATGAGGTAATATATCAGAGTTGCTTTTATTTGAATTCCTCTAATTATTTGTGATTTGAAGACTTTTTATACTGTTGTTAATAACTTAAATTTTTTCCCCTTCGACAACTGTCTTTTCTTATCCTTTAACCATTTATCAATTGGAGAATGGCTCTTATTCTTTTTCTTTTAGAGGGTGGAAAGCAAGGCAATTGGGGTTAAGAGATGTGCCCAAGATCACACAGGTAGTAAGTGTGTCAAGTGTCTGAGGCCCAATTTGAACTGAGGTCTTCCTGACTCCAGGGTTGGTGCTCTATTCAATGTGCCACCTAGGTGCCCCATGGCTTTTATTTATTTATTTAGGTTTTTTTTTTGCTTTTTGGAGGGCAATTGGGGTTAAGTAATTTGCCCAAGGTCACATGGCTAGATTTTTGTTTGTGTGTGCATTAAGTGTCTGAGGCCGGATCCAAACCCAGGTTCTTCTGACTCCAGGGCTGATACTCTACTCACTGCGCCACCTAGCCACCCCACCATGGCTTTTATTCTTAAAAATTTAAGTCAGTTTCTAATCTACCTTGGAAATGAGACCTTTATGAGAGAAACTTGCTGCAAACATTTTTTCTCCCAGTTAACTGTTTCCCTTCTAATTTTAGGTACATGAAAGGCAATTTTAAGATTTTTTTTCCTCTTAAGACTCTTAACAAGTGAAAATTAATTTGTATTACACACAATCATGAAATGCGAGATTTGAAATGGACATCAGCAACCAAATAGTCAATCCATTCATGAAAGGAATCTCTACCATTACATACCTGGCAAGTGATCATCCATTCTCTGCTTGAAGACCTCTAGGAAGGTAAAACCTGTCACCTCTCAACATAGCCTATTCAACTTTTAGTTGGCTCTAATTGTACATTGCTTTTTAATGGCAACAGTCTTAAATTTTCAATTTTTGTTTATTTCTCCTTTTTCTACCCTCTGGGTATATATTGAAAAAGTCTAATCCCTCTTCTTTAAGACAATCCTTCAGATAATTAAAGATAGTTATCATGTCCCCCGAGTCCTCTATTTCCAGGCTAAAATAACTCAGTTTCTTGAAATTATTCTCCCATGGTATGGCCTTAAGGCACCATTTTCACTCCCCTCCTTTGGATGAGTATTAATTTGATCAATATCCTTCTTAAATTCAGGTGTTTTGTGTTTATTTGTTTGTTTTTTTAAAAAGTCCTGAAAGTCTAACAGTTGATCAAATGTCCTTTTTGTTTTTCATTCAGGATTATGCTTCACTTTGCTGGGTATAATATTTTCAGCTGGAGCTTCAGCTCCTTTGCTCTTTGATATGTAGTGTTCCAAGACTTGTGTTCTTTCAATGTTTCCACATTAGGTCTTGTGTGATTCTAATTGTGGTACCATCATACTTAAATTGTTTTATTTTTGTTGCTTTTCATATTTTATCCTTGAGCTGGCAGTTTTGGAATTTGATAATGATATTCCTGAATTTTCTTCATAGGATCTCTTTTAAGTGGTGATCAATGGATTTTTTTACTTTCCCCCCCCCTTGTTCCAATGCTTCAGAACAATTTTCTTTAATTATTTCTTGTATTACTACACTAATATTTTTTTTGATCATAGCTTTCAGTTAGTCCAATATTTTTATGTTTTCTCTTCTAGATCTATTCTCTTCTATTTTTCATTATTTATATTTTAATTATTTCTTAATCTCTTAAAAGTTTGCTGACTTTGCCTTGCCAAATTCTAATTTTCAAGTTGTCATTTTCTTTCTTAAGATTCTGGATCTCCTTTTCTAATTGGTTGACTTTCTTTTCATAATCTTCTTGGGTTTTTTTTTTATTATGCTTTTCTTTTTTAAGTTTTTCCTCCACCTCTGTTATTTGATTTTCAAAGTCTTTTTAATGATCTTATATTAATTCATTTTGGGCAGGTCACTATTTGACATTACTCTTTGGAGGTAGAAAGGGGTTTCTTTAACTTCAATATATCCTCCTCTGAAGATGAACCCTGATCTTCTCTATTCCCATAGTACCTTGCTATGGTTGGACTCTTTCTCCTTTGCTATTCATTTTTTATGGTAATAGCTTGATTTTTGTGATCACCTGGGATCACCCTGGGATATGGGGGATGGTGCCTCTTGCCGCATATCTTCAGTTCCCACCTCTAGCCAAGCCTCCAGCCCCCTGTAAGTTCTCACAGCCAGGGGCTTTCTGCCCCCTGCTTCTGCACTCACTGGGCATGAACTGGCTCTTCACAGCCTTCTGGGTCTGGCATTCCTTGTCAGGAGAGGTTCCCTCGATCTTCCTGGGCTCAAACACCC
The DNA here is from genome assembly GCA_011680675.1 of Gymnobelideus leadbeateri. NCBI lineage: Eukaryota > Metazoa > Chordata > Mammalia > Diprotodontia > Petauridae > Gymnobelideus > Gymnobelideus leadbeateri. The sequence continues at coordinate 117,268 of WOXC01009845.1, read as the reverse complement.
AACTGCCCTCACAATCCTCTGGGGTAAAAGTTCCTGTGACTGGAGCCAAGACAGCTTGTCAAACCAACTAGCCCCAGGGCTTGATGCTTGTTAAAAGCTCACCCTAGCCTGGAGGTGTTTACTCTTTATCTCCTTCTGAGATTTTTCTTCAGATCTCCTCAAATTGTCCCAGAAAGACCCCTGTTGTGCCCCTATTGTTATTTATTTTTACCCATCAGCAGTTTGCTTGCCCTAAGGTGTTATTTTATCTCTTTTGTGTGAGAAAATCTTGAGAGCTTAGAATTTTCTGACCTACTCCACTATCTTCCCAGAATCCACTCTATCAATATACTTAAATCTGAATAGAATCCTCCACATAAGATCTGATGAGGGAAGAGTAAAGTGGAACAATCATTTCTCCATTCCTGGAAGCTAAGCCCCTCAATGCAGCTTAATATCACATTAGATTTCATTTATTGACATATAATATAAGTATAAACATATTGAGTTTATACTTCACTAAAATCTCCAGGTCTTCTTCAGAACAACTGCTATCTAACCATGCCTTCTGCATCTTAAACTGGTAGCGTAGATTTTTTGTTTTTACCTAAGCATAAGCTTTTACATTTATGTTTATTGAACTCCATGTTGTTAGAATCAGTCCAGTGCCCTAATGTGTTGATATCCCTTTGGATTCTATTTTGATGTGTCAACTCTCCCCTCCCAGAATTATGGCATCTGAAAAGTTGATAGGCATACCATCTATGCTTTGGGCCAAGTCACCAATAAAAGTGTTAAATGGGACAGGGCCAAGCATAGATTCCTGGGTTACTCTCTTGACAACCCCTGTCATGCTGACATTGAACCACTGGTTTTGAAAAGGACCACTGAGTTTTGAATGAGAGGACCTAATTTCAAAATCTGACTATACTACTTACTATTTATGTGACATTAGGGACATCTCTGGACTTCAGTTTCCTGTTCTGTAAAATGGTAAGTCCCTTAACTCAGCCTCAGTTCCCTCATTTGTAGAATGTGGATAATAATAATGCCTACCTCATGGCAAAATATTGGAAATTGAGTGGATACTTGTCAATTGGGGGGAATGACTAAACAAGCTCTGGCATATGAATGTAACGAATACTATTTTGCAATAAGAAATGATGAATGTGCAGATTTCAGAAAAACCTGGACAGACTTATACAAACTGATATAAAGTGAAATGAGCAGAACCACTAAAACATTGTACACAGTTTCAGCAACATTGTGAGAAGATCAACTATGAATGACCCAGCTGTTCTCAGCTATACAATGATCCAAGATAAGTATAAAGGACTCACAAAGAAAAATGACATCCACAACCAGAAAAAGAACTGATGTACTCTGAATGCAGATTGAAGCATATTTTTTTCACTTACCTAATTCATTTTTGTGGGAGTTTTTTGTTTTATTTTTTTTCTTTTGCAACTGTAACTAGTATGGAAATATGTTTTACACAAAAGCACATGTGTAACCTATATCAAATTCCCTTCCATTTTTAGAAAGTGGAAGAGGAGGATGGGAGGGGGAAAATTTGGAACTCAAAATCTTGTAAAAAAAATGAATGCTAAAGGGGGTGGCTAGGTGGCACAGTGAATAGAGCACCACCCTGGAGTCAGGAGGACCTGAGTTCAAACCCAGCCTCAGACACTTAACACTTACTAGCTGTGTAACCTTGGGCAAGTCACATAACCCCAATTGCCCCACCTTCCCCCCTCCAAAAAAGCAAAAATAAAATAAAGTAAAATGAATGCTAAAATTTTCTTGACATGTAATTTGAGGAAAAAGATAAAATACTGTCAACCCCCCCCAAAATGCCTATTTCTTAGAGTTGTTGTGAAGATTAAATAATATAACATATATAAAGTGTTTTACAAACTTTAAGGCTCTATATTTGTTATAGACAGCTATGTGGCACAGTGGCTCTGCTAGGCCTGGAGTCAGGAAGAACTGAATTCAAATCCAGCTCCAGATACTTACTAACTGTGTGACCCTGGACAAGTCAATTAACCCTGTTTGCCTCAGTTTCCTCATCTATAAAATGAGCTGGAGAAGGAAATGCAAACCACTTCACTCTCTGTGCCAAGAAAACCCCAAAAGGGGTCATGAAGATGACTAAAACAAACTAAAACTAAAATGACTAAACAGCAACAAATACATATTATTATTATTATTATTATTGTTTTAATTAACTGTCTCTAAGGTCCCCTCCAGCTCTGAATCTATGATCTTGTGATTTTTTTACCCTTTGAGATCCAGCCATTCAACCAGTTCTGAACCCATGTGATTATACTATTGTCATTCGTATCTCTTCATCTTCTCCATAAAAATCATAAGAGATTATTTTTCAAAAGCTTTACTAAAAATCTAGGTAATTATACTCACAGCATTACCTTTATCAACAAGTTTAGTAATGCTATCATAGGAGGAAATGACATTAGTCTAGCATGTCCTTGATAGAGCTGAGATGGCTCTTTGTAATCACAGTTTCTGTTTCTAGATATTTATTAACCATCTGTTTTATGTTCCAGTCTTATATTTTCCCAGCAAGTTCATTGGTGTAGTGTTTGTAGACTCTGCTTTATTATTTATTTATTTTTTTTGAGGAGAGAAGGCAGGGCAATTGGGGGTAAGTCATTTGCCCAGGGTCACATGGCTAGTAAGTGTTAAGTGTCTGAGGCTGAATTGGAACTCAGGTCCTCCTGACTCCAGGGTTGGTGTTCTATTCACTCTGCCACCTAGCCAGCTCTCTGCTTTATTCTTTTTAAAAGAAATAGGACATTTGCTCTTCTCCAATTTTTAGGTTTCTCTCCTATTTTCCACAATATTTCAAATATCATGTAAGTGGTCCATTAGCCACAACTGTCAGTTCTTTCAGGACCCAAGAACATACTTTTTTTCTGGGCCAGGTGACTTAAATTCCCCAAGGTTAGCTGCTCTTCTCTTATCACTTCTACATTACCTATCTTGGACATTAATTCCCTGTTAATCATTTTTCTTTCTTTGTTCTGTTAATGATTTTTTTCTATATATTTAATCTTCCCAAAGTCTGAATCATGGAATCACCATATAGAGTTTTAGAGTGGAATGAAACCTTAGAGGTCATGTAATTTAACCTTTCCATTTTTATAGAGAAAGAAACTGAGTTGCAGAGAACGAAGGTGATTTTATCAAGGTCACACAATGAATGAGTTGTGGAGTCTTGGTCCAAAAGTTGTTCCTCCTGATTTTCAATCTCTTTCTCTTTCTACCACAAGAAGAGGTCCTGGTGAACTGACTTGTTAAGAGTCGGGGTGGGTGGAGTTTGGGGGGAATTCAACTGGGACTTGAATCAATCAACCTACAAATATAATGTGATCCTTGTTGCAAAGCCCATTAGTATGGGATTTTCTCCTCATTGGTAGAGAAGAGTTCACTACACTGTATGAGGAGTCAGTGTGGAGTAGGCAAAATCAATAGAGTTCCAACTTTCTTAAGTCTTCTTCAAAACTCTTCAAACATTAGGAACTTCTACATTACAGCTTTCAGAAGAAAGATGGAAGACACCAAACCCATTTCAGGTTGCTGAAAGGAAAAAATTCTAGGAAGGCATGGAAGGAGCTGGCAATATCTATCATGTCCCTGTCCCCAGTTTGATACTCTAGAGACCACAGGAAATTTCTCCTTGGTTGAGATCTAGAATCCTCTCTCCTGGCTGAGCTAAATTATCTTGCTCCCAATAGGAGATCTGCTTCCCAACGTATTGTCTGTTAAATACATTCTCCTATGCACACCTTCTCTGATTTCCCTTTGGCTATTTCTCTTGGATAAATCAAGGTGTTTTGTTTTGTTTTTCTATTTTCTATGTGTATTTATTGTAGAACTAATATTAGGTAGGGAAGAGGTCAAGCCTTGGATATAAAGCTTGGGGTCTCCCTTCGCCACAATAATGATGACAAAGTTATCAGAAGTTAGATTGAATCCATTCTTATATCTTAGACTAATACAATTTAAGAAAAGAGTAGCTAGGTATAATTCTAGCCTGGTACTCTCTTTTTCTAATGGGAGCAAAATAGCTTCTGGTCCATTTCCTGTTTCCCCTCCTGATAGTAACTGAAGTCTCCCTTGGATAAGAGTGAGAGAATAAGAAGCTAGAGATGTATATTCCACCTCCCTTCACACTGTATGCAAGGATCATACTCTTGCTACGTGTGGACCTCGCTACACACGTGGAGTGTACTCACTCCCTACAGCACACTCACTCCTTACAAAAAGAATTGACATAGACATGTGCCAGTCCATGAATTTTTTATTTGGGAAATTTTGATATAGTCCAGAGTGCTGGACTAGTTCTGGGTTTTAGTCCTAGATCAGTGTAGCGGCAAGCACCCCAACATCCCCAGGGTGACTGCCAACAGAGGTTCTTAGATCTGCTTTTCAAAAGGAAAGCAACTCAAAATGGGTTAACAAGCTTACTTTAATCAAACAAACATACATTACCTAGTTCAGGGGAAAAAGGTCAGCACCCCGAACTTCAGAGTTACAGAACTTACAGATCAAACAGACAGGCTTCCAAACTGTCCCAACATTACATGCATCAATACCAAATCAGTTACCAGAGAGGGAAGCATCAACATCTGGGTTTTCAAAGCCGGGGGGCTCTCAACAACGGCTTCCCAGAGTCTCATCTGGTCAAATCACACAACACTTCTCAAAGTGAGCCCCAAAGCAAAGCCCCTCATCAGAGTTTATATAGCCTTCTCCTGGCTCA